>OZ030395.1:18803922-19403922 GCA_964023965.1 Melinopterus prodromus | reverse complement strand
TACTTCTTGGCCGACCAAATGACGCCAAGAAGTACAACAGGAAATATTGGCACATCAATGACCAATGATGACCGTTTGGAGAGCGGGACGACACCATTCGACCAACCTGGAGAGGTCACTGAAAACGCAAATTTGAAAAAAATGCGGGTCGAACAACGGGAAGAGGTTGCAGAGGTCGTGGTTGAGCAACAACCGTATCATGCGCAAAAAAAGAAAGCAAAAAAAGTTAGGAAACAATCCAGTAAAAGTTGCTGGCGCTGGAGCAAGAAAAACTAAATTTTTTCAAACAACGGAAATCGGTGGCAGAAGAACAAGACTACGATTATCATTTTTAATTGGCTTACTGCCACATCTTAAAGCCATCAAACCAGAGCGCAAATGCATGGTGCAGTGTAAAATACAGCAGATAATAGCTGATGAATTGAACTCGCATAATTACACTTCCAGTGCCCTGCCAGAACAAGAAAATCGTGATCATATGTATTCACCGTCGGGGCCTTCCAAATCACCTTCACAGACATCAAATATATCATTTATGGAGTTCAATAGAACAGACTATGATGAAGATTATGACCCACATTCTTAGTTTTCAAAGTCTTCTCCTTTTTCATATACTAGCCTAGTGTCATATTTATTTTTTGAGTATTTGTTTACATACCTTAATGTAATTGTGAGTTTTTCTGATGGTGAAATACATTCCCTAAAATTGCACTGTTTTCTTATTTCATCTTCTATATTATGCAATACATAATTGTATGTATTCAGACACATCCGATAATATTCGTAAAATTTTTTCGGCTGTCGTGTTAACTCTTTAAAATGTTGATTGTATTCACTCAACTCTCGATGGAGAAAGATATCGTTCACCCAGTATTGTCTACTTTTATTTTCAAATATAGTTGACTGTAGTACTGAGTTGTCGGCCAAATAATATTCTTCAGCAATATCCATGGCTATCTGACAAACAATTAAGTACGTAAAAATGTTTAATTGCACTGAGTAGTACTGAACTTTGACAGTTGACACCGCATCAGTATTTCTGGCTATTTCGCGCGTATTCGCTAAACCCACGGTAGCGTTCAAAAATTTATCTTATTTCAGATTGGAGCCTAGATATTACCGAAATTGTCACTAGAAATCGATAAAAATAGCGCGATAAAACAAACTTGTTTGATTCAGACGCGACAAATAGCGATTCGCGCAACAATTCGCTTCTACTGTAACCACTCACACCCATTAGTATTGGTTTGTTTTTGTTGCGCGAAATCGAGCAAATTTTCTGGAATTTGTTTTCGCGCAAAATCGCTTGCACTGTAACCGCTTTAATAACAACAGTTCGCTTATTTTCTCGCGAATTTCGTGCGATTTCGTGCGAACCACAATTCGCGCGAAATCGCTTGCACTGTAACCTCAGCCTTACGCCCAGTGATAGCAATATCACGACTATTAAAAGTGTCACCGGACAAAATCTTAGCTTTATAATCTCAAACTCCGAAGACCTAGAAAGTACAATTAAAATAATCAAGTCACTTCAACTCGAAGATAACACCGACTGTTATTTGAACTACAGAATTTTAAACGATTTAGCCCCCATTTGATCAATTTGCAATTGATTTTTAGGCGAACCAACCGACTCTTAAGGGTCCGTTCTGAAAATATCGCAACTACGAAACGAAATATTTCGTATGATGTTTTTTTTTTTTTTGCTGGGAGTGGTCAGCCTGGCCCCCACCAACGTCAATCCGCAGTCACCAATTATAGGCGGTGTTTAAAGCTCTGCTGTCTACATCGGGCAGCAGTAATATGGGCAAATAAATAGATTTCTGGCAATTACGCTGTATTATCGCAATTATATTTCCTTTCCATCCGTTCATATGACAATCTGTAGTCTCTTTATTTCCACAATAAGCCACGTGTCTTTAAAGCCATGGTATCGAAGAAATGTCCAGTATGACAGGTATGGGTAAGCCGGCCTTGGTATATATCAGTATATATCTGACATTCTTTTTTTTCACGTGATATGTCACGTCACATTTTTTTTTCAGCTCTCTACCAGAGCTTAAAATTTTAGCCATGGGAGCATCCTGGGACCAACGGAAGATGGAAGTAATCAAGTCTGGACTGGACCCACATCATCTGGAGCATATCTAACAGGGAGATCTTCTTCAAAATCTTAACCTAACCAGATGGCTTAGCGTTCATGATTGATTTATTCCCGGATCTGTTGCCGGAATATTGATCATCGATGAAGATCTCAACGATGCAGAGGAGGTTGCCCTAATGTTACCAGATGGTGACATTTTTGGCTCGCCTAACATCGCTTACCGTCCGGCTTCTTCAAAATCTTAACCTAACCAGTTAGCTTAGTCGTTGAAGATCTCAACGATACCAAGGAGAATGGCATGGCCCCGGCACTCACTGTCACTGTCACTAACAGTGATTTTTTGTCAAAATTGACAAGCTGTCAGGTCTGCACTTTTTTAATGTTTACCTTTACCTACATTTCCTTTAGCCCATGTAGAGGAAGGTCGTGTTCTTATGGAAGTGGCAGGAAGTTGCTCTTGATGAACACCGAGAGCGCCCCGTACTCTTCTAGAGTACCGACAGATGCATCTGGCAGGCAGTGGTCACAACCACAACCAGTGCCCTTTCGCTGACACACAGACGTCAGTGCCACCTCCGGGCATGCCTAGGCTTCAGTTACACGCATGTAGAAGAGGGCCGTGTTGTTGTGCGTAATAAGCTGCATTCTGACATCTGATCCATGTTGGGCAAGACGACGGACACCAGAGGTGCGTTATTCTATCATTCACCACTTCAAGAAGACCACAAGTGACAGAAAGCTACTCTTGGTGTACACCGAGAGCACCCAGTAAACTTCTAGAGTGCCGCCAGATATATCTATCTGGCAGTGGTCCCAGCCAGTGTACCTTTTGCTGACACCCAGCTGTCGGCGCCTCCTCCCGACATTGGCCAAGCTGTAATTTCAGTAATGCATTACACAATTCAATGATGTATAAACACTATAAAATTTCCGTAGACTGGTCCAGAAATTAAATAATTTTTTACAGATTTTTGAGATTCAACGCATTTGAATACTAAAAGAATAATAGTCCTCAGTTTTGGGGGAGGAGTATGTGCATCAAAATATTATGGTCTATTTTGCAAAGTTAGTGGATCAAACTGAGGTTCCTCAGTTTATTACTTTGTGTTCAATAATTATGGCGACTTACCGTTAAGTTAGACAAACCTCACAATGAGGTCATCAACAACTCCCCAATCGATTAGTTATTGATTGTTGAAGTTTTGTAATTGTGAATATCGAACTATTCAACAATATGCAGAGACCAAAGGTCAACTTTTTTTGTATCTTGCGAATTCTGGCGCAATATCCTGGGACGCTGATGACTGGTCTAAAGTACCCTTTCAAGGCAGACATCCTTATATTTGGTACCAGTATACAATATCCCAACCGTCAGAACCAGGAACGTTTCCTATCGGAAGCCAGTATTTAGACCATATTGAAATGCGTACATTGGGCAAAGAATCTGGGTGACCATATTTGGTCGTTATTCAGGGCCGACTAAGATATGTTGTATCAAGGTGGACCAATTCTTCTGATCAGTTTCTGCCCCCAAATTTTCTTAAGAAAGAAGAACCGGGTGACTCTAATAGTAAATCAAATTTAGTGGAGATTGAGATTTGTCATCACTTTCCAAAATTGCAAAATTCTGTTCGTGAATTATAGCTCTATTACTCTGTTACTCTAGTAATTATTAAAATCAAACTCTAAATATTCAGAGAGAATATTTCAAAATAATGGAGATTGGCAAAATTTTTAATGTTGCCTTATAATTTGAAATATATTTCGGTCTATACAAGACTATTTTAAAGAAAGTGTCTTGTCTTTTAAGCAACATTCCTTAGCTACCATATTCTTGGCTTGAGTGCTGTCATTAGATGACTCTATATAAGGTGGTTCACTCCGTATAAAGACTGAAATGTTTTCAAATGAAAACTTTTAGATATCCCTATCGCATTGCTTTGTATCAAGAAAATTGCTGTCGAGCATTTGACAGATTAAGCAAACCATCCCAAGGATGTTTAGGACGTAAAATTTGTTTGTTTTCTAAAAATAAGTTAGAGCCGATTTTGCTTCAAGATCATTAAAAATAGACTAATATCTGATAACTGAATTCAGCTAATTAATTTTGCTGCCAAAAGGATTACTCAATGTTTGGATACGCCTTCTATACTTTTATTTGTACCGAAAAGTATTTAATCGGGGCACACTTGTTTGTTCCTGGTTAAAGAACCTAATTTCATAGCGGCTGAAGTCCCCCATTTTTTTTTGTGGCAAACAACATTCTTTATTCTTTCTTATATTTGCACCTCTAGAATACTCTCCTAGAAGTAATCCTACAACAAATTTCAGTTGTGCGCTTTGGCCGTTACAACCGCAGTTGTCCTATTGTACAAAGCCTTTCCCTGTTGACAGGATAGATGTCAACCAAGCTCTAAACCGGCTAGGGATTAGGTATGGAATCAACAGATGGTGCTCATAATTCTGCTGCAAATTTTTAAATTCACATAAATTAAAGCGACATTTGGGCTGACATAAAGGGAATTTTCATTTAAATTGCCTATTTGACCAAAATTTTCAACGTTATTAACTTGCGTATCCTCCACAACGAAGTTATTACTTCCTTCGGTCATTACGGCATCGCAACGTTGCATGCGTGTGTGTCATATGTTTTATATGACTATTAGTACCATGACTATTAATACCTTTTGGAGTCTGCCCAATAGGTTTTTACTCTTTCATTAAGAAATGCCTGCTGCACTTTTCAGATATTTTGAGCGGTTTGGGTGCGCAAATCAAAGATTCCTGACACTCCTGTATAGGCAGCTGACTGTTAATATAAGCCTTGAAAGATATATTTATCTTTTTTTACACTTGTTTTGTTACAATAACAAACTTAATAATTGGGTCTAAGATGGATCCCAAAAGTTACGCTAACGGGGCAATTACTTTGTTTGTTGCGTTGGATCGACCAAGGGCGTGAACTTGGAGCAGCTAAATGGACCGTTTATATCTGCGGTCCTTCTCCCGCTCACGGGCAGTCCCATAAGTCTGCTCCAGTCCTGGGGGTACGCGGACCCCTAAGTTGGCGATCGCTGGTTTATATTAACCATTTGGATACGGAGGTCGGCTCATTGTTGATACGTTCCTGTGAACCGTTACCAATAATTTGTGTTTTTACTTCTGGACAATAATAACCGCGCAGCCGCTGCTGGGTTAGTTCTTTAAGTGACAGTTCACCATGACTACAGTCAAAACAGTCTAGAGTTGTCTTTATAGTCAATCATATGTAAATTAGATGCTGAGCCATCAAAACACTAAGGAATTTATTGGATACCCTTTCTTTATTATTTGTGGATAAAGTTTAGACCGCTCATGTTATCTGAAACTACCGGTAAACGGTGTTGTCAAGTCCCGTCCAACTAAGCTTAAGTTTTTACTTGGTACTCAGCAATTGTATTGAATTATATTACTTTTCGAGGCAGTAAGAAACAATATGCATATCAAATATGGGACACCATTAGACTTATTGAAATAAAGAAAAGCCTAATTAAAAGATCTAATTAATTATACTTTTGCCTTTGTCCGCTACTCATCGCGTTCAAAGATTTTCCCAATGGTTATTAAACGTCTAATTTTATTCATAACCATATGCAATTAATTCCAGTCTTTATTTATATACATCTATGTGTGTTATCTGTTGCTGTAGGTACGATTGTTTATCTATAATATTAATCTTTTTTACAAAGTACATTTACCGATTATTTACAAAGGTCTACATCATGATATATACCTTCTTATTGTTTATAGCCTTAAAAGGGCCACATAGACAGGTATATTAAAGTATTTATACTAATTAGTACATTGGAATTATTAAAAGTTGATTCATATGTATTCCGTACTGATGACGACTAATAGTCCGAAACACGTGCCTATGGTTGCTTTCTTCGATGACGGAATTACCCGATAATTACCTTTCTCCATATGTATTTCATGCACTTGTCACAAGTCATGCAAGCATTGGCATCTAGTCTTGTGTTGGCAGTTTGCCTAAATTGGTTGAAATACCCACAATTTTGCAATTGTTCTTCAATTTTACAACTGCATGCATGAAAAGAAGTTTGATGAAAGTTTTTACATTTGACTCTTTAACTTTGAATAACATGATAACGATATATTGTTGCAATAACATGTTAACAAAATGTTAACATGTTCTCTCAAGTGCATTTTGTTGTTTCTTATTCATAAACAGACGATAATGCTGTTTTGGCTCTAAATTGCTCTGTGCTTTAAACATCTACAGATTGTCATATGAACGGATGGAAAGGAAATATAATTAAATGATTAAACGAACTTACCTTAGTGAAGTTCTATCATAATTATATGATCTTTCCATCCGGAATATGACATAACCCACCCTTCCTTTGTTTAGACTTTCCCGAACCCTGACCAATTTAGAGACCCTATGCTTTCAAGAGAATGTCAGATATATACTGATATATACCAAGGCCGGCTTACCCATACCTGTCATACTGGACATTTCTTCGATACCATGGCTTTAAAGACACGTGGCTTATTGTGGAAATAAAGAGACTACAGATTGTCATATTCCGGATGGAAAGATCATATAATTATGATAGAACTTCACTAAGGTAAGTTCGTTTAATCATTTAATTATACTATTTGGGTTAAAATTGTACTTAAATAAAAAATCAATTGTTGTGTCATGAGTTTTATATTTGAAAAAGCCAAAGATGTAGAAGTAAAATTAATTTATATCTTTCCACAACATTATTTTTCATCCAGCCCACCTTATTTATCTAAGCAGTTACACTGAAAACTTCATAAAAATATGCCTTTTAGGAGAGGTAGAACTGGATCCTAAACGATCTTTGAAACGCCGCGTGAAACTAGAATGAAGCGGGGAATTATTGTCGAACTTGGATCAGTCCTTAAAGTTATAACAGGGAACGTGGATGCAAATGACGACAAGAGATACTCTCATTACTAACCTAATTAAAGATAACGCAATAATAAAAAATATTAACTCACAAAATCACATAATAAATCAAGCAAATGTAAAACTAAATTTGTTTATGGAACATGCTTATGAAACTGTGAAGCAACAATCATATCTTGAAGTACAAATAAATTTGGAAAAACTATTTGAGTCATACACTATCATAGAAACAAAATATAATATTGGGTGTAGCATTTGCCAAATTGAAAGAATTCTAATTACCGTTAATCAACACCAGTATTTAAGCTAAGGAAATTCGATAAATTCCTAACGTCTTATCACAAAATAATTTTCCTACTAACCCAACCCTAGATCTTTTATTAAAATCTTGCTCCTTGCAATCTTATATCTCAGCAGATAAGTTAGTAGTGGTTTTAGAGATACCAGTTAAGGGTCAATTATTTAACTTATATGGCATCTTACCTTTCCCTTCTCTTACCAACGGTTGGCGTCAGCGTCCTCATTCTCTCTTCGGACTACGTTGCTGTGTCTTACGGTACCATGCCATACATCTGCGTAACCGCGGAGTTTCTTTGTTCGAGCCTGCCAACCCTGGAGGTCGCCCTGGAGCTACCTCTAGGGTTCGCGGTCTCGTCCATGCAAAGTTCAAATCGTCGCCGGAAAAAGACACCCTCACTGCTCGCTCACGAACATCCAGAAGAGCCACACTCTGCTCAACAAAGTTAAGCCTAATTTGTCAGCGCTGATCAATCGATCTATGGTACAATTACCTGCGATGGACAAAACTCCCCCATCACTATCAAGGATAACGTATGGATTACACTAAGATGGTCATGCTCTACTACAATAGGAGTAACAAAAGTAGGTACTCGCTTCCCACGATTTCCAGTCGACAGCAGAAGAAGTCATAGAATTCCGAATGCAAAACTCCATTGAGTCATCGATCATCCATCGATAAGAACCAGTAAAACAAATAGATGTCGACCTATCACACTTCGACCCACTAAGGGGAAGACGACACCAAACTAAGATTGACCAAATTGGTAGCTATGAAGCGGATACGTTCACCTACTTTTCATTGGGAACAATTGACATTCTGGTGACGCTTTATGGGCATTCTTGTTTCTGAAGTACGGTTGGGAGCGGTATACAGCACGCACCGCAGCATCCGACCCAACCAATGGTGAAACCATTCCGTTAACGTTGGTCCGACAATCAGCTAGGGGACCTCTCAATTTGAGAACAATTTTCCAATCCTTTTGTCCGCGCTTGTCCGGTCGCCTTAATGCAAGACCACACATGTATGCGCCGCGTCTGCACCGACACTCGGCCGACTGTCAGTGACGAGGACGCGAAGCCACACTTTTAAAATGTTGAAAAGTTTTACAAATAGGGAATTAAGAATGACAGCACTTGCTTTAGAAGATGAAGCAGTGGCGGATACCTACTAGGCGCAAGAAGCGCGCCCATCAAACAGAGCTACACCTGTAACACCTACAAAGATGCTGCCTTCCGTTTCCTGTTCAATAGCGCCCTCGATGTATACTTAAACCCACTTAACTTCCAAAAGGAAATACGGACCATAATGGCGATAGCGGAGAATAATGGATACAATACTACCGATCTACAGAGAATATGCAACAGAATCCACAACGTCAATATGATTAAAATGATTTTCCCAAACTACAAGGCAAACAGTGAGTACCTAATTATGAATTACCACAAAACATGGTCAAAGAACATAGAGCTGCTCATGCTTTACACAATAATCACAAATTCGACTGTGATGTCAAAATATTAGCAATTGTACAGGGGTACTATAGCCGGTGTTTCTTGGAAATGTTCCACATTAGAGCCTCTAGTAATACAGTCTACCATCGAACTAATGTGGCAGGATTACGTAACATATATGCCAACCTTATTACATTATACAAAACTCGAAAGAAACCAACCATAAACATTCAGTACGTAGTTAGTGAAGTCGGCTAACATAATTACAGTAGACATTGTTAACATTCTCTATCCCCATGTATTTGACTTCAACAACGCTTCTGTTTTGGATTCAGAGGTCAATTACTATGGTAGATTGTTTTTGGAAATGGTCCACATTAATATCACTCCTAACACCGTCAACTTCAAAACGGACAGGAGGCACCTTAGTACTAGCTACTCTTATATCTTCAACATCGCTAACAGCAATTCTAATCAATCAATCACGAGATCCGGGCAGCAATATTGAAATTCAAACTTGAGTACTTTCAGTACAGATAGAGGCCGATGCATTTTTGTCGTTTCCTTTGTATCAGAAAAACTTGTTTTCATATAATCGTTCGCATAGTATGTTACGAACACTGCGTTGTTCCACATGTGATAGAAAATGTTAACAATGTCTACTGTAATTGTGTTAGCCGACTTCACTAACTCCGTAAGTAGGTTTAGTGTTTATTTATTGTACATGATTGTGTCGTGATTTGTAGTGTTTGATTGCCAGATGATGAAACAATAGAGGTTTCGAAATATTGCAAACCAAAATTGTGTTTCTTTGCTTATGCTGGATCTTACTCCTGAATGGTATGTTTGCGGATAAAGGTTCAGTGACAGTGTTAATGCACAAGGGCACTTACATCACAAAAGGTTTAGATATGTTGAACGATACTCACACTTATCAGGCAATAAAAAAAGACCCGTTGCAGGTTCTACAAAGAAAACCCAATAAAATCTTTTATTAGATTTGAAGAACAAAAATCACATTAACAACAGTATTTATGAGAAGTTGAATATACAAAATACATGTTTAAGTAAGTGTTGTTTCCTCCCCAACATTTATAAAGAAAAGATGTAGATCCATTTTTGCAAAACTTGATATATAATAAACAATGTAACCTCTTTATTGCAAAATTATTTATTTATTTACTTCAAACTAGTTTCGCCTTTCGGCATCATCAGTGAAATCTGCAAATCGTACACAATTAGGATATTCAATAAATAGGAGACAACAAACTTACAGTCTTACTGTTCTAAAATAACCTAAAAATCAGTGCGGAGGACCGTCATTTGGTCGAAAATGGTTCAAAGCGGTTCATGGTTTGGAGCGTAGGATACTTAAGCGTCAACAGCGTCAGCACTACGCTAAACTCAATAGCTTGATGGAGTCGCAGACCTACCTATACTGAACACTTACAGGAACTTACCACTATTTGCAGATTGAGGAAATCATCAAGCAGGCACGCAGCGACGCTTTTCACAGCGCATTTGCGGATCGTCAGAAAAAGAATATTAAACTCAGGGCACTAAGGAGAAGAAAGATGCAACTTATAAGCAATAGATACCTGGATACTCGCAACACACTGCTCATTTTACTAATTTAATCAATTTTACTTTGGACGCTGCTGAGACTGACCTTTTAAACAGGGGACACAAGTTTGCATTGCCCCCATCCAGCACCAACCCTATAAGTCTCTCCATTGAATTAGATTCCGCTATTCATAGACACCCACTTGACTCTTCCAAGCCCCCTTACCACATATTGGAAAACTGTTAAATCTATTAAAAATAAGCTGGATGAGGCCAATGCAAACTACGTTCTAGCTGACAAAGGCGCGGGAGTTGTAATTATGTATTCTGACACTTATATAGAAAAAACTTTAGATTTTCTAAATAATAACAACTACTTGGAAATTAAGAAAGACTCCCTCCCTGGCATTATACAGAAAACAAAAACTACTATCAATCTTTGTAGAAGCAGCCTTGAGTTGTTTAATCCTAACAAATTTTTTAGTTGTGCATCATTCATCCCTATGAATCCTTCAATCCCTCAACAGTACGCCCTTCGCAAACTTCACAAACAGGGACTCCCCATACGCCCAATTACTGCTTTTTATGACTCCCCATCAAGTTTATCCCATCATTCACTGTAAAGAACACCCCTGAATTCATCAATGAGATCATAAATGCCAAGCCTTCCGGCTGCATTTTGGTTTCTTTTGATATAACCAACCTTTATTCAAATGTAGATGTTAACTTGACACTGGACCTTGTTGGAGAACTTCTCTACCCACATTTCAATGATCAGATGATGGTTCCACATTTAGACTCTATTTTGAGACACATAATTGATCAAAACTTTTGCACATTTGTGTTGTATAATGGTACCTAATACGCATGCATTCGTAGAATTGCCTATCTTCCGTTTCTCCTTTGTTCTTAATTTTGTGTTTATCACGTACGCTGTTTCGTATATCACTTCAGTTGCATAAATATATAAATCCTTTGTGTTAGAACGAAGGATGTCATCTCGAATCTTATTGGTTAAGTAAGTTAGCTTTTCAAATCCTATTGGATAATACCAGTGACGAAACATCGTACGACTTTTCCCTATATATAGGTCTACTTGCATGTCTTGAGGGAGTTCTTTTTACCATTACGTTACTTTAAGCTAGGCCTGTGCAAACCTTGTAACTAGTTGTTACAACAATATATGTTTTAAGTGGTCTTCGTGTTTTAATTCGGCAAGTTCCCTCAACAAATTTGGTGGCAGCGGTGGGATATCTCTTTCGAGAGGTAAAATAGCCAAAAAGAAAAGGAAACCGAAGCTACATATATTCAACATTGACGGTCACCTCGGTGAAACTCTTCGGAGAAAGAAAACGTCAAGAAGAACATCTAGTTCTGCAAGGGCAGAAACAAGTCTATCAGCAGCAAGTCCTGTGCAGAGACATAAATTCTGCCACAGAGCCAACGTAAAATACATCACAGAATCTGGAACCTCAAACCTGGTAAAGCGCCGGTAAGCCGCTATCAGAGTCCCGAAGATTGCCAGAGTACACCCTGGAACCTCAACCCTGGTAAAGCGCCGGTAAGCCGCTTTCATAGTCCCGAAGATTACACCGCGTCCAACAAGGTCTCCGCAACGACATACCAGCAGCACCGCAGAAGTCCAGGAATTCCCCGTGTGTGTGTGTGTGCAAGTGTGCCGAGAAAAGTGTATACATATTGGATTACGCAAAAACGACTAGGTGAGTCTTTCATGTCTCTTTAAAGTCTTATGGGTGATAGCGATAGCGATACTGGGACGGTAATAGACGGTTCGGATATAGGAAACGTCAGTGATTTGGACGAAATGCCATTCAAAACCGAATTTGCTTTTAAAATGATCCCCGAGTTCGACGGCAGTCGAGAAAATTTTCAAAAATTTTTTGGGTGTTGTGACATAGTTGCTAAAACGGCTTCTACGATCAACGATAAACAGTTACTCTTGCAAATCGTCGAAAGTCGAATATCAGGGAAAGTTTATAATTTGGTTAAATATAGCACTTATGATTCCTGGGAAGAGTTAAAGACACTCCTCCAAAACCAATTTTTAGAACGTAGGACAGTTGCCCAGCTCCAAATGGAACTGGTAAATTGTCGTCAGTATCCTAATGAGGATATTCGTACTTTTGCGAATAGGTTAGAGTCTCTAGAAACAGATTTGAACGACGCGTGTATACAAAGCGAAGGTGAAGATTCAGCAGCTGTAGTGATTAGCCTTAACGCGAAAACCGCGCTTAGAGCCTTTTCAAACGGTCTTTTAGAACCTTACCGACTCATCGTAAAAGCTAGTAGGCATACCACCCTCCGGGAAGCTATAGAATGTGCCGTGTTGGAAGAGCGAAGCAATGCAACGCGAAAAGTTAATCAAAACTTCAAAATCAATTTGAAACCCAACCAGTCTGTAATAGTTTGCTATAAGTGTAATAAACCCGGTCATACGGCAAACAAATGCTTCTCTCTATCATCACCGGGATCTTATCCGGTTAAACAGCCCGTTATAAAACAAGAAGGTAACGTGAGACTTTTATGCTCGTATTGTAAACGCGTTGGTCACCACATAAAAGAGTGTCGCAAGCGCTTGAGAAACGCTAACCATGTCCCGGAAAACTCCAACGCGCCCGGTACATCAGGCAGTGTAACGGGAGCCGAGATAAAGAAGTCTGCCTAAACCACGTTTCATCTTTTTCTATTCCTACTTCATATGTTAGATTGCGTGACGCGAATTCTATTGTAGGATCCTGTAAAAATTTCAATTCCAAGAAGTCCATATATAATGTAGACTTGGATGAGTCTCTTAGTTCACCTTGTGTTACCATAAGTAGTGATGGGTTTGAAAACCATCACGCCAGACTCCTTTTAGACACAGGTAGCGATATCTGTATTCTCAAGGTGCAAAATGTAAGCGACGAGCAGGTTATTTTTCCGAATCAGAAGGTTAAGCTGAAAGGTATTACTCAAGAATTCATTGAGTCATTGGGTGTCGCGAATATTGAATTGAAATTTGGTAATAGAAGCATCATTCATCCATTCCATATAGTACCTCGAAATTTCCCAATCACGAGCGATGGTCTTCTTGGTCATGATTTGTTCTTGAAATATAACTTTAATTTAAACTACGAGGTAAATCAGATGTCATTTAAAATTCATCCGGACTATAATGTTATTGTCAATATATCTAGGCCTCATCAAATAATAATTCCTCCTAGGTCGGAGATCGTAGCAAAAATCCCTTCCAATATTTACTCGGACAAACTTTGCGTAGCCAAAGAAGTCATACCCGGCGTTCATGTTGGAAACTGTTTGGTTCGTTCGTTTGATGGCACCTGCCACATCAATCTATTAAATTCTACTGAGAGCGAAGTAGTTCTTGATGATTTATCACTAGAGCTGGAAGAATTGTCCGACTATCATACCTTACATTATACAACGGTAGCAGATGCAGAGCGCAATGAGGTCCTAGAATCGGTTCTTAGTATTAATCATTTAAATTCTGAGGAGCAAGAGTCTATTCTACAAATTTGTCGAAATTATTCCGATATCTTTCACTTACCCAGCGACAAATTAACATATACAGAAGCTATCTGTCATAAAATACCCTTAGTTGAGAATACTCCACCGGTATTTGTTAATCCTTACCGGTTACCGGAACATCAGAAATCAGAAATCAATAAGGAAGTAAATAAGATGCTGGATGCGGAAATTATTAGACATTCTAGAAGTCCTTACAATAGTCCTTTGTTAATAGTGCCCAAGAAACCCGATCGTGAGGGCACAAACGATTCCGTGTCGTCATAGATTTCCGTAAACTTAATGATTGTACAATCTCCGATGCTTTCCCATTACCGAACATTTCGGAAATTTTCGATCAGCTGGGGTCATCAAAATATTTCTCGGTCGTTGACCTTGCAAATGGCTTCCATCAGATTCCATTGCACGAAGAGAGCAAGCCGCTCACGGCATTTAGTACCCCAACTGGCCATTTTGAGTACAACCGATTGCCCATGGGCCTAAAGGGTTCCCCTGCGACTTTTCAGAGATTGTTAAATTCCGTCCTCAGTGGAATCTAGGGAATTAGGGCTCTGGTGTACTTAGATGATATTGTTATTTTTGGGTCGAGTTTAAAACAACATAATGACAGATTAGTCGAAGTTTTCGATCGTCTCCGTGAAAATAACCTTAAGTTGCAACCTGATAAGTGCGAATTCCTACGAAAAGAGATAACTTATCTAGGCCATATTGTATCGGAGCATGGGATCAAACCAGATCCAGCCAAAGTGTCTTCTGTTAGGAATTTTCCAACCCCTGTAAACGTTAAGCAACTTCAAAGCTTCCTTGGTCTCGCATCATATTATCGAAGGTTCGTATCGCATTTCTCCTCAATAGCGAAACCTTTGTATGAATTATTAAAGAAGGATATACCATTCCTTTGGACATCCATTTGCGAATTAGCTTTTGAACAGCTTAAGGGTAAGCTAACCAACTATCCAGTATTAAAATATCCCGATTTCAACGAACCATTTAACTTAACCACAGACGCGAGTGGTGAGGCAATTGGTGCAGTTCTTTTCCAGGGCGAACACGATCTCCCCATCGCTTTTGCTAGTAGGACGTTAAATCGTGCAGAGAAGGGTTATTCTACGATCGAAAGGGAGCTTTTAGCCATAGCATGGTCCGTAGGCCATTACCGCCCCTATCTCTATGGAAAAAGTTTTTATATCTTCACAGATCATAAACCCCTTATCTATCTTTTTTCCATCAAAGACCCTAGCAGTCGTCTAATGAAGTTCAGGTTGAAATTGGAAGAGTTCGAATATGAGGTAAAATATAAGCCCGGCAAAATAAACCATGTAGCCGATGCCCTAAGTCGCACTGTACATTATACCAATGCACAGTCTTCTACTACTCAACCTGTATGCACATACGAAAATTATCTTGAAGCACGTTCCAGTAGTATCATTTACAACAACGCCGTAGTTGACAAGGACACATCTATTCTTAATGCCTCATCTGAGTTCTGTCCAGTTATCGGAGTAACCCGAGACCTTGTTGACGAGGTAGGATACCTCGCGGAATTTTCTAAGAAATACGGTGCTATTACCACGAATGAAATTGAAAATCTTGAGCTGTATAGCGTATGTATTCGTAATGTTAACAATAAGCTTATTGTATACTTATTGTTACGCGAAGACATCCATCAAAGGTTGTCATATGAAGATGTTTTCCAGTGTCTTCAAAATTTACGTGCCTCCTGCCTGGAACACAACATTTCCGCGTTAGCTATTCCAAAATTAGTACGTCATCACGATCAATTACAAAGCGATTTAATACGCTCAATGATTCGGTACATATTTAAAGGAACTAATATTCTCGTACAAATTCACCATAATCGAATTATCGAGGACCTTGACGAGGAACAAAAAGATCAGATCCTGGCCGAATTTCACACAACCCCTACAGGAGGGCATGAGGGAGTCTCGCGCACGTATGATAGAATAAAAATCTACTATAAGTGGAGAAACATGCATGATCACATAAAATCGTTTATTAAGAAGTGTGAACTGTGTCAAAAAAATAAAAGCGGGAAAACTACACAATGCCCCATGCAAATTACAACCACGGCATCCGTTCCATTTCAAAAGGTATTTCTAGACATTGTTGGTCCTCTAGTACCTACTTATTGGGGGGATAAATACATTTTGACTTTTCAAGATGATTTATCCAAATATGCTATAGCCATACCTCTACCAAACCAAGAGGCCGAATCCGTGGCAAAAGCTTTCGTAACAAGAATTATTTGTATCTATGGCATTCCTAAGACCTTGGTAACCGATCAAGGTACTAATTTTTGTAGTCAGCTATTTAAAAACACTTGCAAACTTCTTCGTATAAATCAAATTCAGTGAACCGCATATCATCCCCAATCAAATGGCGCCCTCGAGCGAAGCCATCGTACATTGAAAGAATATCTCAGAAGCTTCATTTCGGACGATCAGTTGGATTGGAATGAATACATTCCTTATGCTTTATTCACATACAATACAACTCCTCATCAGTCGACCAATTACACCCCTTTTGAGCTATTATTTGGCCATGTAGCGGAACTACCTTCATCCGTATTAAAGCGGCCTGAGGTTATATATAATTATGACGATTATGCGGCAGAATTAAAACTTCGTTTGCAACAATGCCAGTCGAAAGCGAGAGATTCGTTAATTAGGAAGAAGGAAACATCCAAGAGTCAGTACGACCGACATACTCGGGACCTACAAATTCGTGTAGGTGATAGGGTTCTTTTGCGAAACGAACACACAGAACCGGGAACGAGTCGGAAGTTATGATCTTTATATTCGGGACCCTATACAGTTACGTCTATTAATTCTCCAGTTAACGTCACAATTGCTATTAAAAAGAAATTTGTAAAAGTTCATAAGAATCGGTTAAAATTGTTCCAAGAATAGTTTGAGTGGTTATACGAATAACCTACTTACTTTAATATTTAAGGTTAGCATCTCTTTAGTAACACTCAGTATTCCTTACAGATATGACCCCCTTAATCATCTGTCTCGCAATAGTCAGCTGGGTCAGCACCGCGCATTCCTACGAAGGTTACAACGACAGTCACTACAACGTATCGTTTTACAAGCAGAGTTCAGGTCTGTTTTACGAGGAAGTTGGAGACATAAAAATATATAACGCTAAATGGAATTTAATTACTTATTATGATCCCAGGAATTATAGGAGAACTTTATCAAGTGTTTTACATTATTCTGACCACATATTCGATTTTTGTGGGAAGGCTATCTCTAAACAATTTTTAATGCATGAGTGTACCTCTTTTAAGCCTATTTTGTCCAACATTAACATTGAATTGGTACAAACGGATGAACTTATATCAAACAATTGAATCTAAACATGAGTATAGATCAAAGCGTGGATTAATTAATTTAGTTGGAAAAATTTCCAAGACATTGTTCGGAACGTTAGACGAAGACGACGCACACTATTACAACGATCAGATAGATAAATTAAGTACAAGTCAGAACCATTTAATTACATTAATGAAGCAGCAAATTTCTGTATTCGAAACAACTATTGAAGCATTCAATAAAACTAGTTTATCGTTGCAAAGCAAATTTAAACAAATAGAAAAATCGATGATTAAAATTTCAGATTATGTCAACAATTTAAATCTTGGTGTGACAACAATACAGTACAAAAATGAGTTTGAATTATTGGTAAATATGTTCACCCTATTGTCTAGTGAACTCTCTAAGCAGCAGTCAGTCTTGATTCAGATTTTATCCTTGTCACAGAAAGGCATAATAAGCCCATTCATTATGAACCCTGTGAAGCTGATAAATGAATTAAGAACCATTCAACCTTTCTTACCGATAGGAACTACTTTCGCATTTGACATCACTCTGGATAATGCACAGTCATTAATGCAGTTGTTGAGCCCAAATGTTTATGTTTACCATGATAGAGTAACATTCATACTTACCTTGCCTATCGTAGAAGGAAAAATATATCATTTGTACGGAATAATCACAATGCCATCTACAATTAAGACAGATACATTTCAATATGTTCACGTCGAGAAACAATTTCTTGCAATGGATACTGTTCAACAGTATTACTTTGATATGGATTACATTGAATTGAATTCATGTACTAAAATTCAAAAACATTATATTTGTAACCAATTAAAGCCAATTTTAATGACTAATGGCACAGCACCTGTGAATCAAGGTTATTCAATTCTCATATCACGCATATACCGGACTCATGTCCTATTCGAGTTTTAAAGCTATCGAATCCTATGTTTATCAAGCTGTATCAACCACATTCGTGGATATTTGCCATTCCAGAAACGGTCAAAGTAAATTTACAATGTCACAAGACGTCCAAGATACTATATCTTAATGGAACCAGCATTCTTTCAGCAAAACCCGATTGTAAGGTATTCTTAAACTCAATAATTCTTGCATTTCCTGGTAACAACAATTATTCGGTGTTCAATAATTGTATTCCAAGCGTTCATTTTAATATATCATATTTTGAAAACCTAAATACATCTTTTAGTCCATCATTGACAATTCCTACGATCATTACGCCTTTGGATGTCTCTCCGTTGAAACACGCTAGTATGTCGCTTGCTATCCTTAAGACTGAGGCAGAAGGACTACAACATGTCTCGTATTATAAGCATGTTCATTTTATGTATTTTTATATTATTTTAGCTTTAGGATTAATTTGTCATTTATATGTCGTACATATTAAGTATCCTTTATTTTTAGCAAAGATATTCAGACGAAAGGCTGATGCAGTAGAAAATATTGTTTCAGTGGACGGTACGGATACAACCCCATCTCCGTCTGAGTCAGTTCAATCTTCTAGTAATGTCAACGAAAATTGTACCAATCCAAGGTACAATTTTAAAAATTAGGGGGAAGGTGTTGTATAATGGTACCTAATACGCATGCATTCGTAGAATTGCCTATCTTCCGTTTCTCCTTTGTTCTTAATTTTGTGTTTATCACGTACGCTGTTTCGTATATCACTTCAGTTGCATAAATATATAAATCCTTTGTGTTAGAACGAAGGATGTCATCTCGAATCTTATTGGTTAAGTAAGTTAGCTTTTCAAATCCTATTGGATAATACCTGTGACGAAACATCGTACGACTTGTCCCTATATATAGGTCTACTTGCATGTCTTGAGGGAGTTCTTTTTACCATTACGTTACTTTAAGCTAGGCCTGTGCAAACCTTGTAACTAGTTGTTACAACAATATATGTTTTAAGTGGTCTTCGTGTTTTAATTCGGCAAGTTCCCTCAACATTTGATAACAAATTTTATAAAATAAAACAGGATCTCCCTATAGGTATGCCACTCTCTGGGCTTTTGTCTGGCATTTTTCTAGACCATATTGAAAAAATCCATATCCTCAATCCTAATAATCCTTTCAGACGTCATGTTGAGAGATGGTATCGTTATGTTGATGACATTTTTTGTTTGTGGAAGGGTAATCATGCTGAGCTTTTAAATATGGTTCAATACATTAACGATATCCACCCTTCGCTAAACTTTACTATCGAAGTTGAAAACAATAAGAAGTTTAATTTCCCCTTGTATTGTTCCTTTATGTTTAGTGAGTTTTCGCTTTTATGCCGCGGTGTTTTAAGTTGGCACTACCTGCCTAGCGCTCTCATGCACAATATGTCAGATTGTATTACAACTGTTCTTTCTTCTCTCACCGACCGCCGTCGCTTGCGCTACCTTTTTCTGTACTACGCTTTTATTTAAATTAACTCAAAGTTTCCCTTGATTGTGCCTGCGTTGCATAGCGTAAGTTTTGTTTTGTTTTCTTTTTACTTTGCACATTGTGATACTATGGTTTTGTTTACTTTAGATTATTCCAACCACGTGCCTCGCTTTTTTGAGGTTGGAGAGAGAGAAATTGTTTACTTTCTTGACTATCCTACACGGATTATGCTTGTTGTGTATGGAATTCAAGTCTGTAAGTGTTGGTTGCCCTCGTTCATTTGTTACGGTTTGTTTATTTGTTTTTTGTTTTTATTTGTTTTTTGTTTTTATTTGTAAAGTTCGTTGATAAGATTTAACTCGTTCACTGTGTGACGTTTCATCTTTGCAACTGTTTTCGCCGCTTTGAACCATGTTTCGACCAAATGACTGTCCCTCCGCACTGATTTTTAGGTTATTTTAGAACAGTAAGACTGTAAGTTTGTTGTCTCCTATTTATTTAATGTCCTAATTGTGTACGATTTGCAGATTTCACTGATGAAGCCGAAAGGCGAAACTAGTTTGAAGTAAATAAATAAATAATTTTGCAATAAAGAGGTTACATTGTTTAATATATTTATAAAGAAAGCGTCCTGTTGAGACCTATCATTTCTGCTTGTGGCTCAGCTACCTATCTGTCGACTAGTTTTCTGGCCTCTGTCCTGAGTGATTCGCTGCAACACAGAACTCAGTACAATGTGAGGGATACCTTTGAATTTGTTGACAGAATTCGAAATATAAAGGTCCCAAATAATTTTGCAGTTATTTCCTTATTCGTAGTTAAGCTTATTCACAAGTATCCATTTAGAGTTAGTGGTATCTGTTAGAGGTAGTGATATCTATAGGAACCGCTGGGATAGGGGCAGTGCGGCTAGTGTTACACAGGAAACAGTGTTACACTACTGACTACGGCCATCTATGGGGTATTTTAGAACCAAATATGACTTAAATACGTGGTGACCGCAGACAACATTTGTATTTATGTACATTTATAATTTTCTTGGAGGATTGGTGGTGTAAAGTATCGACGAAGACGAGCCTAGGTTTTTTGTACTAAATATAATTTCATATTTGGAGCATCGGAAATTGTCAGTTTTCGGTAGGTTTTCAAATATTTATCAATAATGTATATCATCCACTGGAAGTAATGTCCACTGTGTGTACACAACCCGTGTCTGACATAACCTCAACCTCTCTACGTTATCTGAAAATGATGTAGATTCAAATTTCATGACATTCGGCCAACAGTGTTACAGGCATCAGTGTTACATGACAGCTGTTAATACTGTTACAGTAACACTGTTAACTCCAACCATACTTTCAATTTTTAGTCAAAATGCCGCGATAAATAGCGAACTTTAATGAACATGAAATGAAGCCAGCCGTTCTAGATGTAGTCCAGCATGGCTTTAACATACGGTCTGCTGCAAAAAAGGCAGGATTATGCCATATGACATTAAAACGATATGTGATCAAATACTTATCTGCAGAAGACAAAGACAGTATTAAGCCATTTTTGCCAGAGTACATTTCAAACGTGAGATGATATGTGGCGCTCCTCCAGGTACTGCTGGTAGTGCAGCAAAAATTGGTTGGATGAATGGTGAAATATTTCTGGAAGTCCTTCACCATTTCTAAACACATGTGAACGCGACAGGACAATCCTGTAGTTTTAATATTTGACAATCACGAGCCGCATATTACAATTGGTTCGATAGGATATCCTGAACAACATGGCATTATACAAGTTAGTTTACCACGCCATACAAGTGGTAGATTGCAGCCTTTGTATAAAACAGTGTACAAGTCACTTAAAAGTAATTACAATGTCGCCTGCAATAACTGGATGATTGCCAATACTAGAAAAACTATACCAATATATGACGTGTCTGGCGTACCCAATCTCATTAGTATTTACCAGTGATTATCGTTTTAGTTTTGACCACGATTGTACTTTAATTTAAAATTTAATAATTTCATATTTTGTTTTTAACTTTGAATTAGTTGATCGTTCTGCCTTATGACAGCTGTGACCGTCACGTGTTAGTCTCTTTTCCAACGCCTTCAAGTTTAGTTTATTTTATTATTTTATTGCGGGGGAATTTTATCCCGAATATTGCGGTGAACCCGGTGACCTTCGTGATTGGCCAATAACGGATTTTATCGGGGTGCGCAACCATTTGCCGGACATTTATCTTTCTTTTTCAGGTTTTTTATCGGCACAAAAGTTTGGCGAAGCGTTGGCATTTGACCACGTTTTATTTGTAGTGTACCTTTTAGACTTGTATTATTATTTGCTATTTAATGTCTGGGTTTATATATTGATTGCTGTGACAAACGACTTGCTGGTACCCTACTGCGATACTTTTCAAGGAGTATAATGTTTGTTGTTGTATTCTTGTGTATATCCAATGTGCCCTGCGAACAGTAAATTGGATGTAAGGCAGCTTTGGTCTTTCTCTGCCTCTGTGTCGCACTATTATATTACAGCAAGCTTTCACAATCTAGCGATCAGTGTATGTGCGAGGTTTAGATTGTGTGGCGCCCATTTCCGGAACACCTTGTTTTAAAGTGAGTCCTTTTCTCGTGGGACAAAAGGAGAAAAGGCCCCTCTTCCCGAGTGGCCTGTGCAACCTCAGACTGCATGAGCGCGCAGGTAACAGGCAGCTGTTTCGTGGTATCTGTATAGTTTGGAAAACCACGCAAATTGAAGATAAGGAAGAATAGAAAGTAAAGACAGCTTTTATAACAAACCAAGGATTATCGAATTTAATGGTATGATATAAGACTAATTGATGAAATCTGTCATGTTTATTTAGAGACCATATAATCGTATTTTCAATAATAGTTTTTAATATTTTCGGTGTGAACGGTGTCAAGATTTCACTAGACAAATGTGATCTTTTACATAAAGAATTACAAGATTTAGGTCATGCCATGCCAAGTACAGGTGTTAAACCTGACCCTTCAAAAATAGAAGCTATAAAGAAATACCTCTTACCAAAAACAAAAACAGAAATTAAGTCAGTTACCGGATTACTGACATACCTACGTAAATTTGGTTACGGATGGCTCCTAAAAAGAAATTCTGGGAAGGCCCGACGGGCGTCAGATCCGTCAGGTGACTTAAGATGAATGGGAAAGGGCAGCAGCAAACATCAGGTGAAGACAGAGACAGTTCGACAAGTATACCGTGCATTACGTTTCTTACCACATTCTTATTATTCACTATTAGAACTTGACACTAAAGAAATATTGGGTTCCCTGTATTTTATAGGTTCTGTTTACGTGTTACACACTGTATGTTATTTAGTTTGTTGAGTTGGATTTACTGCAATTACGTGTAATTAGACTCTAGAGTTTTTTTTTGTTTGTTCTTGTTTTGATAAGTTCTCAGAATTGTTGTTATGGCGCCCACACGGTCTACATTGGGTGGCCGTGCTTTTTGTATCATATCGCAACGAAAAATTTATTATTTATTAATTCTATGACATTTATATGTTATCAATACGTTATATAAAATATTACTACAAATATTTCAAAAGAAAAGTCTACAGTCCATTCATTCCCAAACAAGTTGGGTAACAATATATTAAAGATTACGCCAGAGTTTTAAATCGATGGTTTAATGTTGTGCCCAGGATTAAAAAGAAATTATTAATAATGAATATAAACATTGTGTATCACTTTTATGTTGTAAGTCAATTTTAAAATCCCCTGATTTTAAGTTTTATGATAACGAACGATGCTAGCAATTTTGCTATCGGGGCAATATTAGATCAACGAAAGTCTTGTGTATGGCACAAATACAATGAAAAAAGGTACCGGTATATAAACCTTCTCTGCATGGTAAAATTTTACAATGCCAGCTCTGTAAATAGAAATGTACAGTGTTAAGTTTGTATATTTGCCTTTAGAATAGTAGCCATTCTACAGAATAAACACTAAAATCAAAGGTAATTGTACAGCATTGACTAGCAAAATTACCTCTGTTGAGTAATAACCTAGTACTACATCGTACTCTAGTACATTTACAATGATCACACAGTAAAGATGTGATTGCGGGATCCAGGCGATCAAGCGCACGTGCATCGCGGACAGGCATGCGCGGCTTTTGTACTGGTAATTTCACAGATGTGCAGTGGAGATTTACTTTTCGGTACTGCAAAATTACTGTCCTCTACTCTTTTTATTTACTGATTGTGAGCCACCGGATATGGGGTATTATGTAAATGTTACTAGCATAGCCAAAGCGGAGGACGGAAATCACTTTATGTCTGCGATAAATTCAAGGGCATAATCAGTAGATAAAATGAAGTAAAGAAACTAAACTTATGCTTAAATTGCTTAAGAGACCCGGTCACTTTGAAATTGTGTGTTCTACATCAACTACATGCAAAAAGTGTTCTCAGCAACACAACACACTTCTGCATAGACCAAAGTGATCTGACAATGCACACGAAACAACGTTGCAGAAAACCCAGTTATATCGGGTCATTCATTTAGAAATCATGACAAGGTGTTAGTAGTTTTAGCAAACAGCTATTATACTCTGGCATGGAGCCAGAGACCTGTTGGATTCAGGATCACAAACTAATTTTATTACTAACGAAATTAATATGCTCGAGTTACTTTTAGTAGAACGCCGTAAACTAGCATATGTCTCTCAGATATTAGGAAATACCCGATGTAGTATTATAACGGTGTAACTTCCGTTATAGGTAATTTTTGTTGAAATAGTTTATTACCTTATTACCACGACGTTTATTACCACGACGTTTCGCTTTTTGAAAATAGATGGTATGTCAAGTTATTTTGCCTTTTCGAAAACGCCGCAAAAAGTTGAAATTAACGGAGTGCGGAGTTGGAACCACAGACAAATCGAAGGTAGAAATTACCTTGCCCGTTTATCGAAAAATATTGTAATCCCGAATTACCAAAGTTTAATTGTGTTAAAAATCCGTGAAGTAACACATGTAAGTTTGTTACTTTGCCTTTAGGTGTTATATCGCTAATTTAGGGTATAATCAACGGTTTAGATTTCCTGGGACACGCACAACGTGAAACATTATGTGCCATCTAAGTACCCTGAAGTTCTGGCGCACGGCATTGACGTGATAAGTTTCCTTCTGACCTGGGAGACCGCGAAAAAGGGAAAACACTACAAAATCGACCAAAACGTCCAATCATCGTTGGAATGGCCAGACTGTGGCGCAGCGGTAGAGCGCTTGGCTATCAGTCTGGGGGGGCATGAGTTCGAGTCACACGCCCTGATTTCAGAGTGAAGGTTTTTCTTTACTCCTCGGCGAATGCTGAAAGCCAAATAACTTAAAACGTGCCACAGACGCGGGCCATAATAATGATAATTCGGGCCTGCCGATGCCCCCGTAGTGGCGAACGCTGTTCGGGCATGTTAAGGCGTGGATTATTATTATTAATAACAACAATTAGCGGATATCAAGTAGGTCAGGCAAATAAATTTTTATACGTCGTTGCGCAGTTACCGGAATTGAGGGAATTGAGGGGAAATCAGCCGTGGAACCAACACTCAAATAACATCAAAGCACAATACATTTACTATAAGCTTTGTTACACCGCGGTTTCCACTAATCTCTTTTGGGCAGATTTATTGTCGGTTCGGGTTAGAAATTCAAGTGCGTCCGCCTGTGGTGGTGCCCTCTGTGTACGGGTGGATCCTGGATGCGCGGCGTTGTGCGTTGGTTCCGTTGGAGGGCGATACCTGTACCGTTTCGGGGAGAGATTTTTCTTAATTAGGTTCTGGTCGTTAGGAGATGGTGGGCGCGGTTTAATTGCGATCACCGCACTTGGGAAGAGTCAGGCTTTCTTTTGGTACCCCAAACGTAGAGATCCCAGCTGTTTTGTGGAAGCTGGAAGAATTTACGTTGTCCATTGTTTTTGCCCTACCACGCGTTTGGGGGTTATCGTGATTTTCGCGGTAATTACTGAATTTCTCGCTCCGCCCCGGTTCCCCTTAATTTCGCCGCCGTTTTTCACATCTAATGGTCCAGGTTTCCGCCTTGATTGAGCCCTAGAACTGCTTTTGAGTTATTTGTGGTGGGAGCTTTCCCTATATATAGGGCTCCCGAAAAGCGCCTGGCCCAGTCGTAAATCTGTTGCTGTCGAAACTACGGTCTGTGTGTGGGTTTTTTTCCCGGGCTTTTCTCCACGTGTTTTATGTCTGGTAACGAACAGGAGGCGCATTTCCGGACAGCCCTGGGATTAATTTCCTTTGATGAAAGCCACTGGTTGAGGCTGCCATATTCGTATCACGGATTCTGGGCTCACACATACACACCAAGTTCTTAGAACCCTACCAAACATCCATTGGGTGAGCATTGATTGACGTTTTTAATTAGCGAGCTCGTTTCCTCATGCAATGGGATTCTGCCTGATTTGATTTATTTTGATCCCTTCGGGATTTGGACCATTGACTTAATTTTGTTTTGTCGTCAAGTTGATTTAGTTTGAGTTGTTAATCGCTTGTTAGTTGTTGATGTTTTAATTTTTTAATTTTAATTAGTAACTGGTTTGCTGACTGAGGTCAAGTGCGGTTTGTTTTCTAGTTGTTTTCTTTTTAAATGAGACTTGTGTTGTTAGTTAATTGTGACACGGCTGCCTAATATTCAGTTAGATATTGAATGATTTAATAACTTAGTTAATGGTAATTGTGCGCACCTGTGGTTTTTTTGTAACTTAGCCGTTATTGTTAATCAGTAACTAAACGCTTTTGTTCGGGATTCGGTTATTAATTTCTTTATTTGGGAAATTATCCCAAGCTGCTGCGGTGTTATCGCTTTTGGCCAAAACCGGTTTCGTCGATGTTGCGGGTGTATTTTATCTTAGCTTTCAGGTCTTTCGTTGTTTATTATCTTTGGCAATATTTTTGCCGCAGCGTTTATAACTGATAGTGTGCCGCATTTGCATTTTCGATGGTTTTATTTATTGGAGTGGGGCCAATTGCCCTTTGTGAGTATTTGGACAGAGGCTCCTGTGTGGGACCCGTCCTTCAGTAATTTATTTAGGCTGCTAGTTCGTCGTGTCTGTCTACGATTTCCCCGACTTGGGATTTATTTATTGTGTATATGATGTACCGTCTGTGGATAATAAATTTGGTTATCCTAATAGCGGTCTATTTCTTTCCTTGCGTTGCTTCGTTATTTTACAGCCAGCTCTCGCATTCGAGCGAATGTTCTACGAAGGGTTCAAGAGTGCGTGGCGCCCTTTCCGGAACACCTTGTACCTTGGATCGTTTGTAATCCCCACGCCCCTCTCCCAAGAGTTGGTCGTGTGAACCCAGAACCGTACAAGCACGCAGGTAGGACCAATATTGTCAGCGGGTGGTATTATTTCCGTTGTTTATTTTGTTTTGTTTTCCTACTTTCTAAAGTGAAAACCAAGGTGTTTCAGCTTGTCGTTTCTCGTAATACAGAAGATCACCGATGGTTTGGCTAACTTTGTAGTCGGCACTCAGAAGTTGCAAATCCCAGAACATTGGCTGAGCCCCATTTTGACAAACCTGGTAAAATCGATTTGCTCATTGGTTCGGCACTGTTGCTTTGTTAAACTTATTCAAACTCGGACAGGATCCACGAAGAGTGACTTTACCCATTGGGTCAAAAAATATGTTTTTATTTGAAAATCCAGAAATATCATATCTAGGGAAAATTGGATATCGATATTGGGTTTTTAGAGGGGTCGTTCAGGTTAACTGACAAGGAGTTAAGTGTAATAAAAGAGGTAAAACGCAATGTCAAATACATCTATAATTTCGTCATAAAAGAGAAAATTGAATGCGTCCATAATACCTGCGTCTAACGAACATTTGTACTCTTTATTGCTACTGCCCGTACCCTGATTGTAAATCGTGTATCCTTAAATAGATCAATGTAGATGTTGAGGTGTATAGTCAAGGACATCACTACTACAACAACCAGGCAATAACGCGCCACGTTAAGGGAGTAGAGCGCCTGATACTTGGTCAAGAGCGGAAACGCGTAGTGCAATGAATCTGCGCTAACAAAATATCCGCGATACTTCCAAAAAAGGAATAAATGTTAGTTTAGGACACATAAAATCTGACCACGTTTACAAAAAGGTGAAAATCGAAACATTAGCTGTTCATGATGCACAAGGACGAACTTGTCGATATGTTGCATATGCAGAAGGACCACCCGGAATAAGTCCAATTTGTTGGATAACCGCTACATGTGGTTGTAACAAGCTAAAAACAGGTAAATGTTGTTAAGCATATTTTAAGGCAAGAAACTTAATTACCTTATACCTTGATGCCACAGGTTCAGTTGTGCATAAACGGACAGATAACGAGAAACGTGTGTTGTATTATGCTGGAGTTGTGGCTCTGCCGAACAATCGGGTGTTTCCGTATGGAATTGTTTCAGGAAGGCAACACCAAAGTGCCATCTCCTGATGGCAACTAACCATACAATATTTCTCTAAATGCAATTATAAGTGACCAGTTTTTTCTGAGGTGGTGGTAGGTTTTAGCCATGCATTAATCAATGCATTCTTATTAACATTTAATAACATAACTATACTTATTACATCCAAAAAGCCTACAAAAAAATCGCAAAAATTGCGCATTTGCTGTGCAGACTTAATAAAAAAACATCTGTAGAGACGTAAATTTATTTTACAGTAAGAAGCATCAGAAGAACCTCATAAAAGCGCCATTATAACATTATTTGATTGCAGTGATATGCCTAAAATAGATTCTATTATCACGAAATTAGCAGTTTTAACATTGCCACGATCTCGAACGAATGAGGCTGGACTTTCTTTTAAATGGCTTAGAGTTTATATATTAAGGTAGAAGAAGATGAGACGGATGTAGTTTATTCCAGCAACTTAGAAGGCGTTGAATCGTCCAATCGTCTATATGTCTCCTTACTACATACGTTTTAAGAAAATAATTGAACAACTGTCTCTACCCAACAGCGACGAAAATATGATTATTTTTTAGATGAGTTTAAGACCTTACCACTAACACGCTATTTGGCGTTTCTTCCATTATGGACGAACATAGAAGGGTAAGTCCAGACGTAGCAAAGCATTCGTCGTAAATTACTTCGGTCTTGTAAAAGGTAGTTTAATGGGCAACAGCTTGCATGTGCGCTGTTCTAGGTTTATATGCACAATAAGTATAAAAAATGTGGTGAACCAGAGGAAACGTGAAGCAAACGACAAAACGTGTCCAGACCTACACAAAAATTACAACAGAAGCTGATTCGGTCAAAGAAACAAATATATTACTAATCAATGACAAAGAAAGAAGAATTGACAGATACAAATTATCCAAAACGTTTCTCAAAAGACTATGTGGTGGCACTGTTCAATAAAGAAAAACTTTATTACAGTAGCTTGCTGATATTATATCAACATCAAAACCACCTAGATATGTACATCGATAACTTTGTCATTAAAGGCTACTACGTTACTTGCGCCGTAGAAAAACGCGATAACATTTACGTTCTACCATGCCAAATGGTTGAAAATGCGCTATCATTATACAATAGGAAGGCCTCACGTTTGATAAATAAAACATTTAATCTGATACCGCTTTTTCATACCGATATACAGCCCTGGAATCTGGCATACGCTAACTTGTGCACATATTTTGATCCAAGGGTAAGTAATTCGTCCACAGTCTTATCTCTACAAATTTAAGTTACATAAAAAACATTCAAAGCCTCAATCATTTGTACAGTACAAGATTAGAACTCTAGCCTATCCTCTACAAAAAGACGGTTTTAATTGCAGAGTTTTTGTATGTTTTTAATTTGGTGTTTCCGATTAATATTCTTGACTTGTCGCTTTGATTTTTAATTTGTATAAATCTTTTGCAAAATTTGGAATGCTCCAACCCATCAGATGAGAAAGAGACTGAAGCAATACCTAGTTGAACAAGCTTTCTACACAGTGGAAGAACTTCTGAATCACTGAAATAACAATACAGTGAAACTTCTCTAACTCGAACTTCTCTAACTCGAATTATTCCATAACTCGAATATTTATTTACGAACAAAAGGTTTAAACGATTTTTATACAGGTTTTTATCTCTTTAAGTCGAATTTCTAACTCTCGAATTTATCTCTTACTCGAACTAATATTTATGCGTTACCAAACCTAACTCGAATATTTCGGGGATTTCCGCTGTTTCGGGAATTCACCAATTGGCGGCCACTCGACGACAGAAACTAACTTATCGATCGCTGCTGGAACTGCAGTGTCTTGGCAGGTGTAATGCAGTTAGGGTGAATTAGTGATAACAGTAAACATTTCAAAACGCAAGTGTTTAACAGTGAGTGAAAAATTAAAATTAATTGCGGAGGTAGAAAGAGGTGAAAAGAAAAAGAAAGATATAGCGGAACAATTTGGACCCCCCCCCCCCAACACATTGTCAACAATTTTGAAGAACAACGACAAACGAAAAGCAAGGTGATCATTTCTTTAACAGTAAACGAAAAAGACTTACAACTTGTGTCAATAATGATATTGATGAAGCAATGCTGAAGTGGGTGACTACAGCACGTGCTAAAAATGTTCCTCTTTCGGGAACTTTAATTAGAAAAAAAAGCTAAAGAATTTGCCGTAGCTTTGGGACGGGACGATTTTTCAGCTATTGTAGGATGGGTAGATAAGTTTAAGAAGAGGCATAATATCACTGAAATGTCACTGTGTGGTGAAAGTGCTTCTGCTGACTTGCAATGTAGTGAGGAATGGCAAACCAATGTTTTACCCAGATTAATCAGCCAATATGACAAAAATGTCATTTTTAATGGAGACGAGACGGGAGTTTTCTTTAAATGTTTGTCCAACAAATCACTAGCATTTAAAGGGCAAAAATGCTTTGGTGACAAACACTGTAAGGAGATTTGAGGCGCCTTGTAATACTTAAACAAAATAATTGGGATTACAAATTAAACGTGTAAGTATTTTTAATTGTTGACGACTAAATTATTAATCACAATTAAAAATACACATTTATTGTTAATTGCAACTAAATTTTGCCCAACACCGACTATACCTGCATTTTGCGATACTGTACTACCTACCTGTATTTTGTGCTGTTTTGTTTTTAAAATGAATGTGAAAAAACGAAAACGGATTATTGTTGAAAAGCACACAGTTAACGATTGGCGTCGTAATTGAAAATCTATTAACGACTTTTGCACTAAAACGGAGACGGAAAAAGTTCTGACAGAGCGGCGAACTTTGAAAAAATGTACAAACGAAATTGCACGCAAAGTTTGAAGAAAACAATGACATTGCAGCCAATGCTGACTTGTTAGAAAGCTGGAACAATAGACATGGAGTCAATTTTGTAAACATTTGTGGAGAGAAAATGTCAGCAGATGCTTCTGCAGCAAGTGAGTTTGTGACCAAACTAGAAAAGATTATAAGTACAGATTAACTTTTCTGTTGGCAATGCAAGTTCAGCTTCAGGGTTCAATTCATACTACTCACAGTATTATCACATCAGCGTTTGCGTTGGGAAACATTGCTAAATAGTATGACTAAGTCATGTGCGTGGCCACATCAGGGTGGCCACACATTTTTTTAAGTATACGTTAATTTTGACCGGTTGTGCTTATAGATATGATTACAGTGATTTACATATTGGTCGGATTAACCGGCCAAATTGATATCCGGCCAAGGGTGCGGTCCCGTAGTGGCCGGTTAAGAGAGGGTGTACTGTATATCCAGTAGAGTCAAAACTAGTTAAACCAACCCACAATATTTAATAATGACGACCTCGACTGACTCTTTCAAGCAAGAACGTAATGTATTAAAATCGCAATTAACTAGATTTAACACCTGTTTAACTGGTTTAGGGGAACATATACATAGATATCGATCAATTAAAGGTGTGAATTCAACATGATGAACCACTTTTGCCTAAACTTAATGAAATCCAATCTAAAATAGAGATGTCCAGTGATGGACTGGAAGACGAGGTAGAGCGCGAAACTTACAAAAACACTTACGAAAACAAATATTTTAGTGCCATTGGCGTAGCAAAGGAAAAACGTAATAATGAACTACGAAAATTGTCTATCGCAAATGATTGAACAAAGTCTATTTCCATGGATGATAACTTATTAACAATATTTATTATTACAATTTTATTATTTAGTCGTGTCAAAATGCCCAGCATACATTTGCGTGAATTTACTGGTGACTATCAAGGTTGGTGTAATTTTACAGATATATTTGGATCCATGATTAACAACAATACGCAGATAAGTGATGTAGAAAAGTTTCATTACCTAAAGCCATGCTTGAAGGGAGAAGCTGTGCATTAGCAAGCAATTTCATAATTAGAAATTAACAATGCTGATTATAAACTTGCTTTACTAAAACAAAGATATGAAAACAAACGATTGATTAAACACAAACACATCAAAGCTTTGTTAGAATTATATTTCGGCGTCCATTCCTCAATATCACAGGATGTAGTACGTGGAATCATGCACTTCTGCCCACAAGCTTTAAAGAAGAAAATATTCATTTCGGCCCTGTAGTCCCCCCACTACAAGTCCGTGGCACAGTAGGTCTGTCGTCATTGTCACGCGTTTTTCCAGATTGTCTGAAAGTAAGGAAAGATCTTGGAGACTGTTTTAAAGCAGCAGATGACTTCACATCTCGAGGATTGTGAGCTCTTGAATGCCGCACAGTTTCGCTTTAGAAGAGCCAAAGTTTTTTAGCTTCGAGAAGAAGTTATATGCGCGGGGCTCATTCTACAATTTAACCAAGGCTTTCGATTGTGTGTCACATCAGCTGCTAATCGATAAGCTGGATTATTTTGGCTTTGATGGTAGCAGTAGATGCATGATCGAGTCATATTTGTCAGACGTCACAGTATGTAGATTATGGAAAGCAGCGCTCTTCTGAACGGCTTATTAAATATGGAGTGCCTCAGGGTTCGGTTTTGGGACCTGTTTTGTTTTTGTTATTTTGTTGTGATATGTTCATATTGCAAAGTTGTATAGTTGGTAGGTGAAGAAATAAAAAACCTCTTTTCCTTTGCTTCGATATTAATTTACTGGGTACCGGTTTCGGCGAACTTACGCCATCATCAGCCCAATCTACACAATACATTTGAGGTACAATCGTGGAATAAACGAATGATGTATAATTATAAATATTAAAAATAATAACAGTAATCAGTGACACAAAAAAGGGGGAGCATATAAAAGACAAAAACCTCGTTGTAAGGTTAATTTCATTGTGTGAAACTTACAGTCTAGATATAGGGTCTCACTACCAGCATTCACGTGGTGATCTCGTGGATGTTTCAATCGAAAAGTTCGATAGCGAACGTCAATTATTATGTTCGGGCAATCTCCTCGTTTAGGCGTTTCAATTAAACGAGAGTACCAAGGGGATAAACAAGCAACGCAGGGCAACAGAATCTAGCGCAATCTAAAAACAACGAAAGAATAACGTAAGATATAGGCCATTCCCACATGGTGAAATGCTTACATAGGTTATGAGAGTCCTCCAACTTAAATCCTCGTGGATATTCCGATTAATGAGACTCGACGACAAACGGTTGGACACAATGATACAAATAAATAAACATTAAGCTCACAATATTCAGGTATCTCACAGGGTGAGGCAAACCAATTAAAAATAAACGACGCTAAACAGCATAGCATGTCAAAAAGTGAAAACGTGTTGAATACGTAAAGCGAACGGAGGCGCATGACAGCATGTGCAGGGAGCGGGGGGCAATGGTATGGTATAAAAATCCCTAGTGAAATTTCAAATACGAAAATAGGGGCTTTGTTCCAAATTCAATTTGTTCGTTAATGAGCTTCGTTTGTGTGTTTTGCTCTCCCTCATTATGTGCAACCGCTCATATAAATCTAGTTGTGTGCCCTTTCTGCATTTGTGAAGCAATTTCACGTTGTCATAGTCGATAGTGTGGCCTGTCATAAGTTTGTGTTGGAAGATGTTAGAGGTAGAATTTCTTTTGTTATAGTAGTCGCTTTTTAAGGGGGCGTCCAGTCTGTCCAATATATTTACCATTACAACCCGTGCAATCAACAGATATACCCCACATTGTTCTATCATTTCCCTCTTGGGATGCCTGTATTTGCTTAGTAGGTTGATCATTTTTGTGTTTGTCCTGTATGCGGGAATAATGTCATGTTTCGGGAGGCAATTGCTAAGTTTTTAATTTATGTGGTTAAAAGTAAAAGGTCTATATTTAGGATTATTAACTTTCTCAATTGGCATGTATAAAGGGTCCAGTTGATTTTTTATTTTGGAAAATAAACGGTTCGTGATCTTTCCAGGAAATCCATTTTCTTTTGCAAGTTGTTTTATGTAAGTGATCTCTCTGTTTTTCTCCTGTGCACCCAATGGGTATGTCAGACATCTTCTGATGTAAAAACGTAGAGAAGCTAACTTTTGGGAGATAGGGTGGTGTGAGTTAAAGGGAATTATTGTATTTTTGGAGGCTGGCTTCCTGAAAATATCAAAAACAACATCATTGTTCCTGTTTTTGACCGTGACGTTGAGGAAGTTTAAGCTGTTATTGTGCTGAATTTCTAAAGTGAACTTTAATCGGTTATGTAAATTGTTTAAGTATTCTAATAGCTTTTTCAAATCATCTTCCTGTCCGTCATAAATCACGAATATATCATCCACATAACTTTTCCATTTCAGTATTTTGTCATTATAGGGGTTTTTGGGGTTGATTTATTTATTTATTTATTTATTTACATTTATTCAGGAAGATAACAGGGTTTCCCCCAAAAACACTTCCATAGAAATACATATATATTGCCTATGCTAGAACACAAATAGAACACAAATAGAAAATAAACCTTTTCACTAAAAAAAACTCCCAGAATGCAACAGTTACACAAAAATTCAAAATAGTTCTTATAATGAAGTTCTTTTCCATCTTCATAATAATCCTTAACAAAACAAAATTATCACAATTAAAAATCAAAAATTAAATTAATTCAAGTGCTGGCTTGAGTAAATACAAATACTGCAGCACGGAACTGTGATAAGGTGAGAAAAAATATATCCATATTTGAGCCAGTGGTGTTATACAGTGTGGTAATTCTGTGCATTGGTGAGTTAATTCCCAAATTCGTGCGTTGGGGGTTGGAATAAAAAGTCACTGTTTGTCTTGCCTCCAGACGGGGTACGTTAAAACTAACATAAGACATTAATTGATGACAGTCGAATTGGTTATTGATAATTTTGTACAATGTAATAAGACCTGTAGAATTACGTCTGCACTCAAGAGATAAAACACCGTATCTTCGCATCGCCGATTCATACGATGGTGAAATGTCAGCACTAAAAAACTTGAAATCTAAAAACTTTAAAAATTTTCTTTGTACTTTCTCAATGCGTTGTTTGTGGACGTTATAAAACGGGTTCCAGACAACACTGCCGTACTCCAGAATAGGAACAACAAGAGATTTAAACAGATGCAAAACACACTGCATATTATTGAATGGCTTTGAAGTTCTACAAATGAACCCATAAATCCTAAAGGCTCTCCTTGCAATACTGTCTATATGAAATTGAAAAGTTAACCGCGAATCAAACAGCACTCCCAAGTCCATCATCTCAGAAACAGAACTCAAATTATGTGATTCCAGTCGATACCGAAACAAAACTTGTTGACGCTTACGCGTAAAAGATATAGATTTACATTTTTCATTATTCAATGTTAACTTATTTGCTTTACAAAAGTTCATTAAACTGTCCAGGTCACGCTGCAAGAGCATACAATCTGAAAGTGAATCAATCTGTCTATAAATTTGAAGGTCGTCTGCATATAAAACATATTTACTGAAACGAAAAATATTTGTTATGTCGTTAATAAATAAAATAAACAAGATTGGCCCCAGATGGGACCCCTGGGGGACACCAGATGGCACGGGAACAAACTCAGATCTGACACCATTAACAGCCGCAGCCTGAGACCTATTCACTACGTATGAGTCGATCCATCTGAGCAGGTCACCATGAAATCCAATAACCTCGAGCTTTTTTTAGTAAAATTCTGTGATTAAGTCGGTCAAATGCCTTCTGAAAATCTGTGAAAACAACATCAACTTGCCCTGATGAGTCGACCACGTCATGGATATATTCACTATAATTTAGCAGATTCGTTACAGTTGATCTTCCCTTGGAAAACCCATGCTGCTCCGGTATTATAAGATGCCTCGTAGCACCACATATAAATTGAGTAACAATCTTTTCAAACATCTTAGCAAAAATACACAATTTCGAAATTGGCCTATAGTTATTAACTTGATCGGCCTGACCACTCTTAAATACTGGCGTTATTAAAGCTTGTTTCCAAATAATAGGAAAGTGCCCCTCACGTAGTGACTTATTGAATATTAAAAGGAGGGGACAATGTAGTGATTTGGCACAAGCTCGCACAAAAGCTGCAGGTATACCATCGGGCCTAGGTCCCTTGCCAATATTCAAACTATGCATCACATCAGACAACTCAACATCACTTATTCTACCAATATTAATAGTATCCGCAAACACATCATCAGGCCGCATAATGAAGTTATTCTCAAAATGATCCAAAAAAATGTCAGCAAGAATGCCTGAAAGAGGCTTGCCCATGGGGAGTCCGTCAGTAACTTTATAAAATTTGTCATCAAAAGTGCAATAATTTCCTTTTACTATATGTCTCAGTAGTAAGTTAAGAAGTTCAATATTAGTGTCGTCGTCAAAATGTTGTCTAAATAAGTCAGATACCAGGTCAAGTGTAATGTCAATGGGGACGTTTGCGTAGAGATTGGTCACGTCGAAGGAAACCATAAGACAATTTTCAAGGTTGATGTTCTTTACAGAATCGATAAATTGCTGTGTATTCTTGACAGAGTATTTAGGACTGAAACCCATTAAAATTAAAAGTTATGTTCGTAAGGTTAGTTATACTAGTCACTTCAATACCCTGCGCATCATTGTTGTTGCAACAAGACGCACACTTGTTGCAACAACAAGTGTCCCTCTTGTGTGAGTTCTAAGGTTTTGTAGTTTATTGTTCTTCTTTCTGCGGTCTTCGGTTTTAAGTCTTGTAGCAGTGTCTTGTGCATCCTCAACAATCTCCTCCATCTGTAGATGGTGGAAGATGTCACGTAACTCTCGGTGTAGTAGTGCAAGCTGTTCGTAGGATAGATGTCTTCTCCGCAATGTCTTTTCTTCTCTCTCGTTAGTATTTGTCTCTGTATTCTCTCCACGGTTCTTGCGTTGAGGCGATTTGCTCTGACACGTGCAAAGGTTGGTATTAGGTTTTCTCTCAGGCAAGTGTTAAATAAAGGTGATGTGGTTTCTTGTAACTGCAATGCGAATGTAGATTCTCCTAAATCTATAAACGAGTGACGAGGTTACGTCATAATTCTGTTGTTCACAATTGTTCACATTTGTTATTTATTAACGATATATCTACCGCTGTCTCAGATACGGCAGATTTGATCCTTTTTGCCGATGACACCAGTTCCATCAGCATGTCTGATTCTCTGGAGGATCGAGTTAGGTGTGCTCGATCGCGGGGAGAAATTTTTGAATGGTTTACGGCATAAAATTTAGTATTAATCAGGTCAAGACGCAGATGCTGAGCTTTTCGTTGCGTCACGTAGTTGAGGATGTCACCCCGGTAAAGTATCTTGGCGTATGGGTCGACCGTGGGTTGTCATGGGAGGAACATGCTGTGCAACAACGAGGAAACTTAATAAAATCATTTTTACACTACGTTGTCTAAAGAACGCAGCAACATTTGGCACCCTCAAGACAGCATATTACGGGTATTTTTACGCCCATCTAACGTATGCCATTCTGTGCTTCTCTGATGTTCGCCGCGCAGCGAAGGTGTGTTAGGGTGATGGCAAACCTTAAGTACACTGAGTGTTGCAGATCGAAGTTAATAGAGTTTGGCCTTATGACTTTGCCCTGTGTATACATTACATGTTGCTTGCTGCATATTAGGGCAAACATTAGTGCCTATAGGAGACATGACGACGGTCACGGCTATGACACCAGACATAAGCGCAAACTAGTTTCAAATTTTAATAGAACGGAAAGGGCTAGAGATGGGAGAAACTATTACGGCATTAAGTTTTACAACGTCCTTCCCGACCATGTGAAGACAGCATCTGGTTAAGTTTAAGTCTGCAGTTAAAAGTTACCTGTTGAGTAAAGCATTTTATAAATGAAAATGTTTAACGACGTATTTTAGTCAAATCAATATTATAGGTTAATAATATGGTGATATACAGGAGGGATGCAAATATTAAATAAATCAAAAATTACAGCCACATCCTGGATTTGAACCAGGGACCTTTGCGTTTCTCATTAGCTAAGATGGGAGAGCATTGTGCTATTAGTGTATTACTAGTATTAGTGTTCGATAGTATGCCTGGACAAGGATGTGTTGCGCGAAGCTGTAAAAGCCACAGCGGCAAACAGAAAATTAGTTTCTTCTCGTTCCTAAGAGATATTGATATGTAAGAGACACAATGAAATGTTGACAAAGCTTGTGATTAAAGAAATAATGTTAATTTTTAGAGCTAAACGATGGGCTTTGCTTTGCGGTCGGTCTGATCTGCCACAACAAGCAGGGTCCCTTCATAAAAATGCGAAGTTATGTTTAGGACACTTTGAGGAACGCATGTTTCTAAATGTTTCTCAAAACAGACTGAAAGCAGATGCCACACCTAGAATATTTCCCACTCCTGAAGGATCATCATTCGACCATACCGATGGAGTATTTACTCTCCCTATTCTGGACGTTGACGTTGAGCCAGCCCAACCCCCAAAACGAATAAAAATTCTTCAAAATGTTCAGTTTTCGACAGGTAAATGATACTCAATAGTAACATGTTATATGAATTAAGAGCACTTAGTAGATTTAATAAATTTGAGTATTGTGTACGTGAGTAGTAAGTAGGATAATGACAAAGAAGTTATTCTTATTATTACTTTATTTTTACATAAGATACACCAGAACTTAAATAAGAGATACATTTTGCTCTTTTTAAGTAACTGTAAATATTTCATTCTATAAAATTACCTTTGACATAATCTATTCATTTCCTTAAATTAAGAGGTTGTCCATAAAGTGTGATTGTTTTTATTTTTAGACCCTCTGCAACAACTGGATATGAATATTCCCGAAGCAGATTCGATATCACCACCTCTCCTTCATCGACACAAACTAGTTTGTGCCTATCTTTGCACACACCTAGAAAAGAAAACCTAAGGACCACAATTAAACAACTGCGAGCAGAAGTTAGCAACCTTCGAAAACAAATTTCTAACACCACAAATGTTATGGTGGATGTATCTTTTGAACTGTACAAGGCAATTAAACATAAGTCTATCGTATCCGAAGAACTTGCTAATTTAATTATTCTACAAGCGGAGGGCGGAGAATTTAGAATTTAGAAAAAATGTTCTGTTTGCCTGCACCCAGAACATTAGTTGACCACCTTACCCGACAAAACTAGTTACCTGGAATAGACAAACATTTCCTTACAATCTAAAATGGATTCTTTCAATGATGAAGATAAAATCTGTATGGTATGCGTTGACGAGATGTCAATGAAATCAAATTTATTTTATCATATTGGAAATGACGAAGCTATTGGATATGAAGATTTTGGGGGAAACCAAAACGTTTAAGGCAGCACAAAATGTTACTGTTATTATGGTTCGAGGGATTCGAAGCAACTGGTCGAAGCAGCCAATTGCTTATTATTTCCATCACTCATCATGCCCAGGACAGCAGCTGAGAGAATTAGTACATGCCGCCATAATAAACCTTCAAGACATTGGGTTAAAGGTGTACGCTATGATCAGTGATATGGGTTCGAACAATACTCAAATGGCGGCATTACTTAATGTGACAGTGGAGATACCAGATTACTTCTTCATAAATGACTCAAAAATTATTTATTTGTTTGATACACCACACCTATTGAAGGCAACAAGAAATAAGTTATTAAAGCGCGATTTTGAGGTTCATGGACAACGGGCTTGTTGGGGTCATATAAACAAAATTTATAATAACGACAAAATATACAATTCAAGAGCAGCGCCAAAACTTACTGATACCCATATTAAATCAACAAATTTTGAGAAAATGAAGGTTAAGTTTGCTGCTCAAGTATTTAGCGCATCAGTGGCTGCAGCGCTAAATGTTTATGTTCGATTCAAAGGTCTTCAACAGCGGCATCTGCAACATCAACGTTTATAACAATGATGGATAATTTGTTCGACTTATTTAATTCATCCACAACCCGCCAAGGTAAACATTTTAACCGAGCGTTCAAATGGTTATCATTTCGAACGGAATTATTAGATGAAGCAAAAAGTTACTTTGAAAATTTAAAAGTTTTATCATTTTCAAAAGATCTGCAACGTGATGTTGATGTGACAAACTAAATGAAGTTTATCAACTGTTGGAGGATCAACATCAGTGGGATAATCCATTTGTGGGATTTATTAAAAAACACAGAAAAGTTGTATAATCTCTACACAAGAAGACTAAACCAGGATTGCTTAGAAATTTGGCAACTGTATATCCAACGCCAGTGCAATTTCAAAGAAGTTTCCAAAAATTGTGTTTTATTAATTTGATAAATTCAGGTACAGAAAATTGTGAAGGTGATGAGGTACAAGTCACCAACTACAGAAACAGCAGAACCCACACAGCGGCTAAATATAGACACTGATTACCACAAAGCTGATATTTTTCAGCAGAGCATCATCACGTATATTTCTGGATACCTAATTAATAAGTGCCTGAGAGTTCATAGCTGTGGCACCTGTGAACAGTATGCAAAGGACAATGCGGAATTGGAATATCCCTCTTTGTCCTGGTTCTTTAGAGCATACGAAAATGCAACAAGGGACACATTTGGGAATTTGTGCATGCCCAACAAACATTTTGTTTATTACGTTGCTACTTTAGAATACATCTTCACCGACGTGTTTCAAGAGTGCATCATACAAAAAAATATAAAAAATAGGTTTATAGAAAAATATAAAAAAATTGAATTTGTTCACCTCTGTCAAAATTTCCTTATGAGTTTTTGTTAAATTTATATTTTCGAATAGAATCTGACTAAGATGAAAGGTGCCGCCTAGAGTCGCCGTTCTGCTTAGCGTAGTATCATTCTGCGTCATTGTGCTTTCTGTGCTAAGCCCGGTTGGTTGTACATACAAAGTGCTCCGCAAGGGACGTTAGTTTACCCAAGCTTCTTTCATCAACAAATGAAATGTGTTTGTGTGTGCTGAGCCGACAGTATACATCAGGTGCTTAATCTTTTATTTGATTTGTAAGTACAACAAATTTATTTCTATATTCAAACCTTTTTAGGTTAGGTACCCTCTGTTACGCGAATGGGCTAACACAAGAGAAGTAAGCGGGAGTCCTCCCGCAACCCAAGATCGTGTAACGATTTAAACTCTAAGGTAATTCAAGATTTGCAAGAAAGGCTTAAATGACTCGAAAGAAGCCGTAGGTATTGCAGGAGTTCGTATTATCATGCCGCTAGAACTTCGGCCAGGAGTTCCGAAGGACAGAGCCATTACCGTTCCGTCTCTGTCGAACGGAGACGACGACACCCATGGCGGTCGACTGTATCGACCAGCGCTAGCCGAAAGAGAACGCGGCGGCGCGGCGCTTCGTTGCAAAACTGTAGGAGGGAACTGGACAGGCCCGGATTGAATCCGTGGACCGTGGAGATAATATAGAAAATCAAGCTTGCAGCTTGATGGACGGCGTTTGCAACGCTGGTAACTCAAAGGAAAATAGTGACGACTATGAGTTAATTATTCACGACGACGAGGAAATGCCCGGAGATTTCCTCGAAATTTTGGGGAAAATCCCTAGAAAGTGGTGGATACCGGTTTTCAATTGCATGCGGAACTGGTATACAGAAACATGAAACAGTTGCACTGCTTAATAAATATGATTTACCCTCTAATTTCCCTAACCTGGCTCCTCCAAGACTTAATCCGGAGTTAGCCACTTTAGTTAAACATAACTGTGAAATAATATGACGGTCTTCAGTGTTCAATTTATTAAATCTTATCAGTAACCGGTTTTGCCTACATTCGGCATTGTCGAACTGACGCTAAAATTAAATATACAAAATAGACAAAAATACAGAACAAACAATACTCTTTCCTACAAACTTACTGTCAAAAAAACTCTTTCTTCTTAAATAATATCATCAAATACGAGATTCGAGCAGTAACATGGCCTGTACAAACACAGCATGTGTCAGGCTAAATATTAAAATAAGCAACAAAGAAATAAGAAGCAGAAAAACATCGGGCAATAGAAAATTACAAAATCAACACAACCACAAAACAATCCAAAATTCACCTGAATGAGGACGGCAAATCAAAAATGTAAAATGATAGACGCAAAAATACATAAGATGACCAGCCACATTCGTAAAAGCAAACGAAGCAATAAGCAAAATAGAATGAAATAAATACATATATAAGGTCAGAAAATATGCACCAAACAAGCCAAAAATACTGTGTCAAGAAACATACCCACTACAACTAGAAAACGCTAGAAAAAATAATTTAGTTAAAGTTCGCGACGCCTCTCAATCTGAGGTGCAAAACCAATTCGGTAAGGGTATAAGCGCCCTCGGTAGATGCATTACGGCTATTTTAAATAGCAAAAAATGACTGACTGGTGAACTTAAAAAGGACCTATTACAACATTTCTGTTATTCTGGACAGATTCTAGCTAATCTTTCTCACAGAATTTCGACTTCGCTGAAAAATATAATTTTACCGCTTTTAACGATAACATCAAACAATCACTGAAAAGCATGAAGAACATAGGTAAAGACCTAAAATCGTTGGGCCTTTGAACGCAAAAAAGGAGGGGGAGCAGTCAGAAGGACTACGCACCAAAAAACGCAAGGGATGTCCCGAGGAGTCGGGGGGAGGGCCGAACACACGGCCAGTATGCTTACAGAAAGGACATAGTGAGGATAACACGGTCCCAAAGGCCCAAAGACCTTGCACAATTGACACAATTCGATAATTTCGTCTAAACTATGTTGTTTCTGAAGAACTTTTTTCTTCAGTTCGATTGATGCCCAGCCGTCGAAAATTTTATCTTTCATGTTGATGGCCATGGCTTCAGTTTCAGATTACCCAAATGTACAACGCTTAGCTTGCTGTCTAATTTTCAACAAAAATGTATTAAAATTATCTCCTTACTCTCGATTAATATTTCGAAAAACATGGCGTTCTGCTTGGACGAAAAATATTCTGACAACTTGTCAATAAGAGTTTTGAAAACATCATTGTTTTGATCTTTATCAAATGACTATGGCCCCCTCCCATCAGGGATTTGTCTATTCTGCCGCAAAGAAATTGCTTAATACCGGTTTCGGACATCTGCAAGCTAGGAATGGCACACAATTACTAATTCGCTTTGTTTATACACATATGAAGTATGAACTAAGATGTCACTTACCAGTTTATTTTCTTTCCCGTTCACAGGCTTTTTGGGGTGCTAACAGCCCTTGTACCCTCTATTGTGGTGCTCACAGCCTTCTTTTGTGGTGCTCACAGCCCTCTCTTGTAGTGCACATACCTCTCTATTGTGGTGCTCACCGCTCTCGACTGTCGTGTCGAGATGTGTCGTGATGAGAGTCACCTCCGATAACGGGGAGTCCCGAGACTGGCTAAAGACGACACTAGCTAAGTGCACCTCTGTCAAGAATGCCACGCTTAGCATCGTAAGGGAAGACGATCTGCCGAGGATGTCCAGGGTTCAAACCTAGGTGCCAAACTCCTTCCACACTGCATGGTACAAAACCCGAGAGCAGCTGATAGAGGGCCTTGCTCTTCAGAACCAGCACCTGGACATGAAAGGTTGGTGCCTGTTCAACTACGAGCAGGAGACGGATGCTCGTTTCCTGGTTTTCGGAGTTGGACAGAGTGACGCCGACTGGCTCCGAGCGAACGAAGGTAAGCTTTCGTTTATGTTAAAAAAAAGTCAGAGCCCATGTTTCTAGGCTACAAGACTCTGACAAGGCTGGTACGGAGGAGCCCACTAAGGTAGACGCCGCGCCTCCACCAGTCACGGAAATGGACACCGTGGAGCACACCGTCTCCGAGCCTACACCAGGGGACGCAGGTCCTTTGGGTAGTGCCCACCAGGACACCACGCCGCTGTCATCGCTGGCATCACTGGCGTCATTGACTCCTACCGACTACGTGGACTCTTGTCCCGCAGCGCCAGCTGGCCAACATCCCGGGCATCCCAATGAGAGGCCCGGCAAAGACGATGCCCCAAGGACTAATGGAACCTTGAGGGTAGTACAGTGTAACCTCCACCACAGTCGAACTGCTACGGCGACTCTCTGTCGCCATCTCGACATCATGAAGACCACTTTGGCTCTGATTCAAGGACCTTGGACAGCCAGGTCTAGGATTCTCGGTCTCAAGGGGCTAACCGGGTCTATTTTTAGTTGCGACGGTCGTGCGACACCCAGAACTGCCATATACATCCAAGGATGTTCAACGCCCACCTACTCTCGCAGCACACTGATGGTGACATCACTACGGTAATACTGCATTGGACCCAAGGTGGTAAACCATAAGATCTGATACTTGCCTCTGCCTATCTCCCCAGCGAAGAACTACCACCGTCACGTGGACTTACCGAGCTGGTGGAGACCTGGAACCTCAATGGATGGCAACTCGTAATTGCCTGCGACTCCAACGCGCACTCCACAGCATGGGGTAGCTCGGCGGATAACCAAAGGGGTATCCGACTACTTGATTTTTATTCCAGTAGCAACCTTGAGCTATTAAATAGTGGTACGGTTCCTACCTTTGTTAACGCAACAAGGCAGACCGCCATCGACATCACGCTAGCCACTCCGAGTGTCTCACACAATGTCCACAGCTGGGAGGTTTCGGAAGAGGTCTCCATGTCCGACCACAGATGGATTACCTACGACCTTGGTCCATGCAAGGTCCTTGGTCCAAACGCAGATTGGGCCGTAACGCCAGGAAGACTGACATCTATGTGTTTCATGATCTACTTTCTGGCGAGTTACACAACCTAACTATTTCATGTCCACAGAGCGGTATTCTAGCGCCATCAGCAATGCCCTCATGTTCTCATTTAAGAAAGCCTGTCCGTTAAGGAAGGTGGATGATTCCGGACGTGCTACTCCTTGGTGGTGCCAAACGTTGGATCGTCTCAGGACGGACACTAGGTATCCCCTCAACAAGCTCAAGCGCTCTAAACTAGATTCCGATTGAGCCCCTTTTAAGGCTAATCTAGCAATCTTCAAACGTACCATCCGTCAAAGGCAAAGGAGACATAGCGAACCTTCTGCGAGGACATAGAGAAGGTCTCTGAGGTTTCTCGACTGAAGAAGCTAAACTCCACAGACCCGAGGCGTGACATTGGCATTCTACGGAGGCCAGATGGGAAGTATACTAATAATCCTGCGGAGAGTTTACGATTGCTTATGGATGTACATTTTCCAAGTTCAATTGCTGCGATCCCCCCAGTCAGCTCAATCCGATTGGGGGATGATCATAATCACACTGCAACTGATGACGACTGGCTTCTTGCCTCTCGAATCAGCGACAGAAGGAGAATCAGATGGGCGATCAAAAAAGTAAAAACAGGTCCTTTGTAAAAAGCAAGTTAACTAATTAAAAATGGTAGATAAGGACGGGCTAATGCTGACTGTGAAACATATAAATAAGATATCTCAGGAACGAACCGAGATGAACAAAGCTGGCACGATTTCGCTCAGTTTCGCACAGCTTGACATATCCGCTGGCAATTGTCTTTGACCAGAACTGTAATTTTTTTCAGAAAATATGCATTTGCTATTTTCAACACGTGGTTTTAAAACTTTTGTTCAGTTGCAAATATACGCACTGCAATGGCAAGCGAGGACAACAAATTATTACCGAACAAATTATTGAATTGGTTCGAAAAGAACCAACTTATAGAACAGAAAGAATTTTATGATGATAATAAAAGAAAGAATAGATTGTGGAAAGCGTAATATAAAAACGGGTAAGTAACTTTATATAAATTATTTATTATTATAAAATTTAAATATCGTTTTGCCATGGAATGTCATCTAAGGGAGAAATGAAAAACCTAGCAACTGGCGAATATCCTACCATCGCTGAATCGTCCTTTCGATCCAATATCGACAGAAACAAAATTTATAATCAGCATCGACCATTTCTATCTAAGAGAATTATTGTAAATGTTTTATATATTTATAATTAAAAAAGCCAGACCCACTGTTTCCAGGGGCTATTATGCTCACGTGTTTTCCGTCAATGGCTGCCATGCAATGGGCAAAGTGCTATTTGTTTTTAAATTGGTCTGGTGACCGTTTAACAACATCTTGTGTTACCGGTGGTCACTCTGTTGGTGACAGATTGTTCCATATAGCACCACACACTTCCTTCACAACTGTCGAAACTGTCCTGGGGCTAACTCTATAGCTGTATGCTATGCTCTCAAATGAATTTCCTGTCGCTAAATATCTAAAAAACAAAAGTTTTATATTAAACTATGGATTACTGAAATAACGTTTTATATTTTTCGTAGTTGAAGTAAAGGCCATGTGGAAGAAGTTGAGGGACAGCTACCGAAACTCAATAAAGGCACAAACAACCAAAAGTGGCCAAGCAGCGAAGAAGGTAAAACCTTGGCGATATTACCAGGAAATGAGTTTTTTCAAACCATTCATGCAGGATCGGCCAAGAGTTACAAACGAAACATCAACCAACAACAATATTAATGACGGTACCACCGACGAGGAATCCAATAAACTGTCAACTCCAAATAATCAACTGGAGAACGCGCCGCCACGGTCTACCAAATCAACCACCGACATATGGGTCGGTCCATGGTAGAAACATAATGGTATGCTCTTACGCATCAGGAGTAGGGGCTGAATGGCACGCCTGGTGTATATACAACTCAATAGGCATTGTAAAGTGTATTTGATCCGTTGGGCGGCGCTGTATTCCCACCTTTTTTTGTTTTGTTAAGATTCGAAATTCGATCCTAAGCAAAGCATTTGTGCGTAGTTTATTCGGTCGTTTCTTCGGTTTTTGTGCTAGTTTTTCTTTCTACGTTATTTCTGTGTTGCGGTAGTGATTAAATTTATATACATAGTTGTTCTTTTATAGATAAATTAATATTAGGTCTTATTTAATTCTAAAATATATAACAACCTTGTTTTTTAGTTTTTTCCGTTTCGTTGTATAATTAGTTGTTCTTTTATAGGTAAGCTGATTTTAGTATTGTACATCTTAATTATTTAATTAAAAAATAACCATGTTTTTATATTTTAGGATTTTGCCGTTCGTAGTTATTAAGTTGCAGTTTCTTTAGTTTGTAATTTATAGTTATTTTTATATTGGTAAGTAATAAGGTAGCTCTTATTATTTCATTCTAAATTATATACCTTCTTTTTTCAGTTTTAATTTTGCTTTTCCTAGTTTGTCCTCATTCAACCTCTAGTTACAAATATATTTGATTTGTGGATAAGTAACAAATATGCCAAATATTTATTCATCTCTGCTGATACGTTTGATACTAACATTCCTTTTTGGAATGCTACAAGTAGCTTCTAATGAAATAATGCCTCTTTTTAGAAATGGTTCTGGAAAACATGGACCTTGTTTCCAAGAGCTGAACACAGTTATTTGAAGAATTCTTTTATTAGTGAACTGCTAGATTAGATATGGACTCCATTATTATTGCTTATTATAATTTTCGTTATTATCGTTCAAATGTATCAGTTTGAATGTTTGTATTTTGTGACACTGTTATTATGAACTATTATTATTCTTAAATTGTCAAAAATTCTTATTTGTATGTATAAGTTAAGTAGTATTGTGTATTAGTGTGTTTTTTATATTTATATTAAAAGTACATAATGAATTTCTTAGTTTTCTTTATATAAATGATTTTTTTCTGAATAAATCGATTTTCCAAAGTAAGTACTACATTTTAAACAGTGCAATATTGGTTGCCTATATAGCAGATGCGTAGTAGAGTACGTAAACTCGTCCAAGGATCGAGCATACCATTATACTTCTCCCATGGGTCGGTCTGCATCTCCTCCAAGACGAAGCAAATAACGGGAAGAACGAAGCATGGCACGCAAAGCGCAGATGTCGGAAGTTGTGACGGATAGTCTAAAATGTTTTTTTGACTCAATGTATTTGGAAGAAGTTACCACACGCAAGCGAAAATTAAACGAATTTTGTTTGAAGCAGTTGCTACGGCGCAGGAAGAATATGAACAAGAGAAGGAATTAGTTCAGTTGAATTCAACTCCTGGCAGCAGCACGTCCATACCTCCTGTATCCGTTGACACAAGCGGTCTTATTTAAATATATAAGAGTATACAGGCTTCTTAAAGTTAGTGACTTGCTTTTCGATATCGCACTTTATTATTCCATGTATTTGATTAAAGTCATATTTACTCATCCGAAAATAATTTTTGATTTATTTGTCATCTAAATCCTTGACCAAAGCATTATATTCGTCAAATTCGTCATGTTTGCGCAAATGCAAACTCGTACCTTCTTTTCTCAGCGTTTTACGACGACACAACACAATACTTTGCATAATATCTTCAGCCATGGAATCTGATTCCAAATCTAACTTCTCCATTTCTCTCAACCTAGTCAATAAGTGACCAAATAATTAGTTTACAGGACCTGCTCCAGCCCGCCCTGTATCGCTCATGTTTGCTTTGTGTAGCTACGTTTCGCATAGCTTTGCTTCGCCTAGCTTCGCTTTGCCCAGCTTCACATCGTTCACTCCAGCTTCGCTCCGCCCAGCTTAGCTTCGCTCGCAATTTGCGGTTACCTTAAAGTTAGGTTCTGGTACCACCCCATTTGAAATTCTGATAACAAACTTGTCAAGAGACTGACTATTTCTTTTAATTTCTAGTGCAGTTGAATTACAATGGCGCAACTTCATTTTTCATTTTTGTCCAGCATTGGAGGGACCTTGTAGCTGCGAGTGATGGTATACTGCTCCAAGTGACCATCGGGATAACGGCGCGTTTACCATTGTGACGTTTTCACGGGGGTGGTTAGCCCCTTGGGTGGATAACCAGCGTTTGCTCTCCCCGAAAAGATTAATACGCTTCACAACGGTTAAACAGCTGTTGTACGTTACAATGGTATGGTTCTTAATAACTCATGATAATTGCATAATAGCTGACGATAACTAACTGACAATACAAAAGGTTCCATCATTTATAGTGGGTCTCGAAGGTGAGATATTTGAATGTCGTCCAGTGGCATAGTTGCTATGTTGTTATTTCTGTTTCCTAATTAATACACATTCTAAGCTGACCTTCTAATTGATTATCTTATGCTCCTAAACACTCAACGTTACAATACACTTTTTAGTTAAATAACTATTTATATACATTGGAAAGTTACTTTTATAAAAGTATATAGAGAGTTCGTTCTCACCGGCTTGCCTTATAGCTTCGCGTAGCTGCGCATAGATGGGGAAGCATATATACTCTCAAATTGAAAACATTTATTTTTTGTGCTTCCGACTTTTTTGTAAGGCGAAGACATTTGCACCACACATGTTGAAGACATTCGCAGAGTCTTCACTTCAGTTTTCACACTTCGCATCTATAATTTGAAAAGGTGAGTTGATTTAAGATTTGTTTTGTTACAAGTATGTGGTTTACGATGATCTATCTGGTCTACTAACTTTATAAATATACTATTAACAGTAACTTCTGATTTATGATCATTAGGGTGTCACTTATTTATAAGTAAAAAAATATAATTTGACTATTTTGCGTGGACTCCCCCTAAATTTATTCCTTTGGGTATTATGACGAACTCCTGAAAATTTCAGCCAAATCGGATAATATTAACCCGTGCCGATTTCAATGTAAAGTTTGCCTGAAACATTAAACTGAAAAAATACTCTATCTCGTTACCTACAACCACGTACTTTGTTTATAAGCAAGTATTTTTTGTGTTACAAAGATTTTGGTGTTACCACAGATGACGAATAAACAAAAAACTGTTTCCAAAAGAAAATAAAGTACAAAATTATTCTTTCTTCAATGTTTGCAATTTTGCATCTGGATATTCTTTGCGATAGTCTGCAATAGTTAAGAAAAAGAGGAAAAAGGGGTACCTGAACTAAATATGTTTGCTGCTGAATACTTTTCCGTACGCTGTCATTGTAATCTGTTAGAAGTTTCAGTCCTCTCTCGGTAGCATCATTCGTAACCTTCAAATTTTTTACATCCTGTCTCCATGAATAAACTAGCGAGAACTTTTCCATTCAATGTGTGATTTAAAAATTTGGTGGAAATTAAAAACCTGGTAAAGAAATGTCTGGAGGTTCCGGTTATCAGTCGGATTAGAATGTCACTGTCTTCGTGCTGTAGAAACTCTGGCACATCCTTCAATCTTAACATACATTTCTTGGGCACCTCATTAGTGTGATCCTCTTGATCTTCATCGACGGCATTTTCATTTTGATTATCATAATCAAAATCATCATTTTGATTATCATGGTCTTCCTCGGTGATAATTTGCTTACAAATTTTCGTCTTCGTCTCGTTACTTACGTCATTGTCATACAGAGCTAAGGGAATACATTAATCTTTTAAGTAATATAAATGATTCATGAACTTCTTTACTGTTATATCCGCCACCTTCTCAATTGGGTAATGGTATAAGTTTCTCGACAATTTTAAACCTGGTAATGGGGCTTTTTCTGGTCGTTGAGCCACAAGCCAATACTGGCAATAACAATTAATTACGAAAGCATTAATTTGTATAACGCTGTTGTCTCTGTTGATGTCAGTTTAAATTGTTCCCGATAAAGATATATATTAAGGGAATATATTACTTTGGCCATCTATCGAGCATGATGGCAACCGACCTGGTGGACCTGGTGGCTTAAATGCAAGAGACATAAAATTATTTTTATATCCTAAAAATAACAATTTGAACTTAAGAAACTCTTTGTAAACATTTCTTGGCAATTTTTCCACCAAAATTTTTACACAAAAATTAAGTACTGCGTCAAAGTTTGCGTTTTGCCCCTAAAATTCTTAAATCACTGCAACCACTCACATAATTATCGGTATTTATTTACGGCCAGTGTTCTTTAAATCGTTGGAATAGAACAATATTAGGACCCGAGAATGGCATGAAATGTTTAAAGGCAGTTGCGAAAATTACTTCAGCTATATGGTGTCTGCAGCCAAGGACCAGTACATCTTTATTCACCTTGCTTTCAAATACGTTTAAGCGCCATTCCACCTGCTTGTATTGGAAGCTTCAAACTTCAATTTAGTTAGTCATTTTGTAATGTCCAATAGTTCAAACTTTAGAATATCAGAACATAAACTAGATTTTAGTTCTTTTTGTATCTTCCACAATCTCCCTGGAACGAGCCGCTATGAATTCAATGCCTCCTTATATGGGTATTTTACGTCAGCTGTTCCAGCCGCGCAGGACTAAAAGTGGGGATACCCTATTCTAAGTTTAAAATATTTTTAAATTGCAAAATGTGTTAACTGTGCAATAGAATTTCCTTGTATATATAGGTCTACGACGTTGATACTGTAAAAGTGTAAAGGTGTAGTTTACACCGGGCACAATAAGAGAACCTGTATGTAACTACGCTTATAACTTCACGCTTAAGTCGGCACGGGTTAATGTTATCCGATCACCCTAAAATTTTCAGGAGTGGCTTTTTATACTCATAGGAACAAGTTTAGGGGGAGTACTCAATAAATTTTAAAGTTTTAAAAATATGTGGCACCCTAATGATCATGCAATGTAAAGAATATAACATAAATGGAATTTTACATAGCCTATTCACACCAAGAATAATTCTCGTTGCTCGATTTTGCCGCTTGTGCAATTCATTTTTACCTGTCTCATTGCAATAATACAATACAGTGGTCAATATTCAATACCATCGCAAACTTTTTTTTTACTTTTCCGACCTGCTTACTAAATTTCCAAAAATTGTTCAAACAAAGGTTTTTTTGACTTTAAACAAGCTATCTTTTAAATATATTTTCAATATACAGGCTGCTCGCTCATTTAATATAGAAATTTGGTAACATTTCCTCTTTTAAATAGAATTTTTAAATAGAAATATTTATGGGAGGTTAGGAGTATAATACGAAGCAATTATTCGCCAGAATTTCCTCAACATGCGCGGTGTAAGTAAAGCACGAATTTATTCCAATTGTTTATTAAACCAATTTTTTTGTGTCTTCCTCTGGTGACTACTGGTTGTTCCTCACCGCTGGCCGTTATTGTTTGGTGGCTCTCTGTATTTCAGATTCTGCTAGTTGGTGCTATCGCCGCTAGATGGTGTGGTTTCCAAAATGTCAGTCATTACTGTTGTCATGTGTACCGCGTGTTTTCTCATGGTTATTGTTTAGTTCCACGTTGATTGGACTCCCCCAATCATGGGGTTTGCCAGCGTATTGGACTTTTGTTTATAGTTCTTGTTTGTGAGTAATTTATTGATCTCCTTGTAATATTGGCTGACTTTGTTTTATGTAGGTAACCCTTCATGATGCGAATGGTCAATTGGCGAAAATTTGGTTTAAAAAACAATTGGAATAAATTCGTGCTTTACTTACACCGTGCATGTTGAGGAAATTCTGGCGAATAATTTCTTCGTATTACTCCTAGCCTCGAAGATACTGATTGAAATATATTTGCAGCGCCATCTTTAACATTGTTGCCCTGCGGAGAGACCTGTAATTACTCTTGAAAACCTGCTGCTGCAACGACGATACTTGCTGTTCCCGGGGGACTCCGGTGTTGATAACTGGACAAGTTGCGATGGGTTAGTTCACGCGTATCGAAGCACTCTTCGGCAGAGATGCTGTTGTGGCCATGAAGAACGTTATGCATCGACAGACGACCTTAACGAAGCTAAGAGGTAGACTTACCTTTCGTATGCGCCGCAGAGAGGAAAATGTTTGCACCAGATTTTTGGAGGACTCAATTCGAAACCTCAGAGGCTTATCCGTATCACTCCGAAGTAGACTTATTAGAAGCGCGGACGTCGCTACGAAAGCGGTAATCAGCCAGCTACTTAAGTTTTTGATTAGTAATACGAATGATGAGATTAGGGTTGTGTCCCGTCAGTGGAGTGGTGCCGTCACAGGGCTCACTGGTTTTGTGGATGATCACTGTCTCAGTGATTTTCTTGAAAATCAGAAAGTTAGTGTTCAACGTATGTTCAGGAGGGAGAATATTAGGTTAAGAGCTAAGTTTGACATATTATTGCGGGGTTGTGGGGGTGGTTCACGTTTTGGCGGAGGTGCCGGCTCGGCTCCGGTTGTCCGGGACTGTTTGTTGGTTAATACCACTTAGGTGGAGTTGCCCCCAGAGGTTCAGTCATTTTTGTCATTAGGAGAAAAATTCTCCTTGCCCATCAGGCCTAGCGAGGTGATCCTCTCCGAGGTTGAATGCCTTGTACGGGCCGTGCCCGATACTTCTAGGGACCTTGTCAGAACCAGAGCTACCTACCTTATCACCAAATATTTTGATTCCCCTCCCCCTCTATCCCAAGAGCAGACTTGCCTGTTGAGACTATCTGAAAAGACTAAACGCTTCCTAAAGAATAACCCTGACCTGTTCATTTGTAAGGCCGATAAAAGTAACACGACTGTAATCCTTACTAAGGAGGATTATGTCCAAAAGTCACTTGATTTGCTTTCCGACACCTATACCCCCCTGGCTAAAGACCCCACCCGTGGGATTGAAAGAAGGTACAATGGGTTCGTCGAAGAACTTAGACACTGCTCTCTACTCACCGACCAGCAGGCACGACGCATGAAGACTTACAGTATTGTCCCCCCAAAATTTTATGGCTTAGTAAAAATACACAAAGTAAGTAACCCGCTCCGTCCCATTATATCTGCAATTGGTTCGCCGACCCAACGTGTCGCTTCCCTTTTCAGTAAGGTTATCGACGCTTCCTTGTCTCCCGGATACTCTTATAGAATCTAGGATACCTTTAGTTTCGTGGAGCGGTACCAGGGTTTCTCCCTCCCTCCCGATCACGTCATAGAGTCATTCGATGCCAAGTCATTGTTCACTTGCATCCCCCTGCAGTTGGTTACTGAACTGCTGGATGGGAGGATTGATGAGATTTCTCCCAATTTTGAGCGCCCGAAAAACAAATTCATTCAGATTGTTTCGTTCTTGTTTGACTTCACATACTTCACCTTACAGGATACCTTCTACAGACAGATTGAGGGCTGCCCCATGGGTGGTTCCATCTCCCATTGTATTGCGGAACTTGTTATGGACTCATTTATTTCTTTTGTGGTGGATAAGGCCCCCTTTCAATTTCCCCTTTTGTGTTCCTATGTTGATGACATTATTTGCGCCGTTCCGTCTGGACAGGTTGACCTGACCCTAGATATTTTCAATTCTTTCAGCCCTAAAATACAGTTTACTGTGGAAAGGGAGACTGACTTCTCTGTCCCCTTTTTGGATGTACTAGTTATCCGTGACCCCATTGAAAGTATCATTCGCCTAGACTGGTATCAGAAAAGTCCCACTCTGGCCGGTGCATCAATAACGCTTCATTACACCCCTTTCCACAAAAGATTAGTGTCATAAAATCCCTTAAAAACAGCGTTACCAGTTACCATCTCTCACCACCTTTTTAAAGAAAAAAACTTAAACAGGCTTAGTAATTTATTCGTCCATAAAGGTTTGGACAAGAAACTGCTTGGAAGATTACTCTTCAATGACGGTCTTCTTCCGGTGGTTGGTGGTCCTCGTCTGATGACTCCGGAGATTCCTCCCGATCCCCCTTTAGTCGATCCCCCGACGACGTTCCTTTGTTAAATTACAGTATATTCCCGGGCCTCTCCCCTTCCCTTAAGGACCTAATTCGGGAGTTTGATGGTATTTTCCTGGCTAGCCTACAACCAAATTAAAATTATTTTATTCCAAACTTACCGACCGAACTCAAATCTAACCCCCACCGAACTCAAATCTAATATTATTTACAAGTTGGACTGTACCGCTTGTAATTGTTGCTATGTCGGTCAAGCTTCGCAGCTGTTAAAAAACAGGGTGGCTGCACATAAGGGCTCGGTTCGTATAGGGGAGACTAGTACTGCACTTTCTAGGCACTCCGTTACTCACGACCACACTTTCAACTATGGTTCCCCATCTGTGCTTCATTGCGAGAGCAGTTGGGCACAGCGGAACTTTCTTGAGATGTGCTATATTTACGGTACGCCAAAATCGATTAATTTTAGAGAGGACACGCAGAACCTCAATAGGATCTATGTGGGCCTCCTGCGAGACTATTTTGACGGCGGGTGCGCCCTATGACCTTCTTATTGTTGGTATTGCTTTTTGTTAGTCAGCCTTTCATTGCCCCCTTCTGGGTTGGTTGTTATTAGTATAGTTTATTGTATTGTTATATATTTGCCCTTCTGGTTTATTTAATTGAACATTGTTCCGTTTTGCTGGTGTCTCCCTCTGGTGACTACTGGTTGTTCCTGGCCGCTGGCCGCTATTGTTTGGTGGCTCTCTGTATTCCCGATTCTGCTAGTTGGTGCTATCGCCGCTTGATGGCGTGGTTTCCAAAATGTCTGTCATTACTGTTGTCATGTGTACCGCGTGTTTTCTCATGGTTATTGTTTGAGTTCCACGTTGATTGGACTAATTGGACTAATTTACTTACACCGTGCATGTTGAGGAAATTCTGGCGAATAATTTCTTCGTTTATTTTAATCTGACAGTTTGAGCATTTAATTTAATTCTATGTAATTGTGTTCTTATTTTTTTACCCGTTTGGTTAAAGTATATAGTTAATGAGTATTGATGAATTACTAAAAACAAAAAATTAAAATTTTATGAGGAAATAATACCAACATAACATTCTTAGAATCTTAGCATTAAAAAATGTCAAATATACAGGGTGTTCTAAACACCCGGTATACAACACGAAAGATCTCGATCAAGAATAGAATCTCATTTACTAATAATTTTGTATATAGTATGATAGTCATGTGCCTAGCCTCATCAGATTTTTTATTAGAAAGTGGGAGCGTATGCAACTATAAAGGTAAAACCCATATAATATTGCTAGCCCTTGTCAAGAATTAGGACGAAGCCGTCGTATTTGAAGCCCAAAATATATCACTTTTATTTTTAACAAAATACTGAATATATTTTTATTGCACCATATTTGTTTTGATAATGTTGTGTAGATTTATTTCGAGATTTTTCTATAAGCGTCTATATGCGTTCTGATGTTAGAATTAGTGTTTGTGAATGAGATGTTGCGCTAAATTGCATTTTTTCTGTTAATAGAATGGCCCACTATAACACAAATATAAAGATAGTAATGCGGACCGGGGATGCAGAAGCCCCCGAAGCAGCCGCCCGCGCCGCAGCCGCGGCCGCCCGTTGCGTTGAAGCAGCGGCTGGACGGAACGATACAAAACGATTCCAACCGTGGGAGCGTATGCAACTATAAAGGTAAAAACCATATAATATTGTTAGCCCTCCTCAAGAATTAGGACGAAGCCGTCGTATTTGAAGCCCAAAATATATCACTTTAATTTATTTTTAACAAAATACTGAATATATTTTTATTGCACCATATTTGTTTTGATAATGTTGTGTAGATTTATTTCGAGATTTTTCGATAAGCGTCTATGTCTATGTTAGAATTAGTGTTTGTGAATGAGATTTTGCGCTAAATTGCATTTTTTCTGTTAACAGAATGGCCTACAATAACAATATATTTAACACGAATATCAACAATAATATCAACATTGTGATACGGACCGGGGATGCCCCCGAAGCACACCACCCATAAGTAATCGTGTAATCATGAGGAATATGTTTTAGGGGGCTTTCACACCAGAGTAGCATCCTTGATTATATATATCATAGATAAGTAAATATGGGGTAGTTGGGGCCTTTACCACCAGAGGGCCGGGCCTTTGGCAAGATTCATTCATAAATTAAAATTGGCGGGTAAATCCTCACGTTCCACCGCATTCCATAGTAACTGATGGCGAACGATGTGTTGCCTATAGCCTGCTTAACAAATATCTGAGGTTTTCTCCCGTCTATTCGTGACCTTGAGAATATCGATCCACTAGATTTGTTTCCACTATCTTTCATAAGCGAGCGTTCTCTCTCTTTCTTTTTCTATTTACTGGTCCTAAATTCATTTACGGACTTGAATTATGGTCGGTGGAATGTCAGTGGACCGGCGAGAGACTCGAGAGACCACGGATTTTTGAAACTCCCGCGTATTTTTGCGGTGGCGGTAAGCGTTCTCATCGTTTACCAACCGTTCTCTAACCTTTCTAGCCAAGGCATATAAACAATAAATAGGGTGCTAACCTATAAAATAAGTGAAAATAAGTTTTCTTGTTATGAATACAAACATTGCAATGCGATTACAGGTAAGTTCATATTTATTTTACCTTATTTATTTATTTATTTATTGTTATTTATATTCATATTGCTTACAGTACAACATGAAAATTAGAAGTTGTTCGCAGTTTTTGTGTGCAAGTATATCCAACAAATAAGGAACCTGATACTCCATGTCCATCATTATGAATGTTTATAATTCATGTTAAAGATGAAAATTGTGACGAATGGGGGATTATTGACTTCTGTAAGTACATTTTTTAGCAGTTATCTAAATTTTGCCAAATTTTCAAATTTTGATTTGGACTCTTATATTTCAATTATGCAACAGATGACACGTAGGATATAAGATTATACATGGATTATACATGGTTATCTATGACTTGAAGCAGGTTTTCCGGTTTTCCTAGGAGCAGGTTTTTTACGCAGCGTACAACATAACGTGACAATTAACACTTTTGACAACACACAAAGATCCTTGACAAAACTATAAGTAGGCCACCTGAATAGCTGATGTGCCACGTTTGGAAAACACAAACGCGCGGCGTAGTAAGCTGTCAACTTGAATTGAGTTGTACGCTGCGTACAAAGCCTGCTCCTAGGAAAACCCGCCTTTATGCAAAACGACAAATTATAGCGGATGTCATTTTGAGTAAACTGCTTTAGATATAGGGCCGTATCCACGGTCATGCATGCATTACGAGCATTCGTTGCTGTCATGCATGCATGACCGTGCATGGCATTGCATGAGACGGTTTTCAAGACAATTTGCATGAACAGTATGTATTTAAGGTTTTACCAAACATTTTTATTAACATTAGTAGTAATCATAACTTACAGTGATCGGTTTAATTGAACATTTTTAATTTTTAATTACCCGGAAATTTAAATCAACGTAATTTAACATTTTTAATTTTTAATTACCCGGTAATTTAAACAAGCATAATTTAACATTTTGAAGTTTTGGTTACCCGGTAATTTAAACAAGTGTAATTTCCCATTTTGAATTTTTAATTACTCGGTAATTTACGCCAACGTAATTTACCATTTTTAATTATTAATTCCGTGGTAATTTATTAGTTAAAATTAATAATTTTAATTTCAACGGTAATTTACGAAAAAAATTAATTACCGTAATTTAACATCCCTGGAAATGGAAATGGGGTTAGATTATTATTTAGAATATATATTTTAAGTAATAAATTGTGTAATTGAATTAAATTGTTTGTAAATATTATTTTTCCTCCTATAAAAAATTGTAAGGATACAAAAATATCACATACGAATCTATCTTTCAGAAACAATTGTTCTAAATATTTCTGCCTGCAATAAAAAAATTTCCGTCTATTTTGTCATGACATCCATGCTGACATCCATGCGTTGCGCGCTAATGGTATAATACAAGACCCAATCCAATCCTATTACAAAAACTTTCTAATTTAATTGTTCCAATATTATGAATAAAATTTGTACAGGAACATTGTTATATCAAAAAAATTGCTTTGAAAAGTATATTTTGAAGCAGTCTAACAAAGAAATGAAACGGAATTGCCTTAAATTGTCTTATATTGTCCCAAGAATGTTCAATGTCCATCAAATTATGGGTCGACGTGTATATTATAATATAATTTAACAAAAAAACCTAAACAAATAACTAATGCAACAATTATACAAATCTCTTGTTCATCACATCTTAGTTTTTGCAAACATTATTGCAAAATAATTATATTGGTAATATTTCTTATGTGATTTTTATTTACAGGAAACACGTCAAAACCTTACTATTTTCGTACTGAAGACTATGGGAATATGGAACCAGCATAGAACAATTAGAGAAGCAAAAGAAAAGAACACCAACATCATCATCTGATAGTAATAACGAAAATAAAATTCATTATAATTTCATCACTACGGAAACTTGTTAGACAGGAGAATATCAGTTTAGAATTTATTTCTATTATTGAGGATATTATTAACATGCTATCTTTGCCAGCAAAAGCTAGTCCCCCCCAGACAGGTTAGGAAGACATCTTCAAGACATTTATAACTGCTTTCGTCATTTTCAAGCCACACTGGCAGTTTTTGTTATAAATCTCCAAATTCATATGTGACCCGCTCCGAAGAAAGGGACTTTATGACGGTTTGTCATAAGGTCCGTGTGCTTGAGATTTTACCTTCTGCCGGTTCATCATAAGGTCCCTTTTGTCGGAGGGAGTGACATATATATTTTAATTAAGGGAACATATATTAGCTTTCTCATCCACTACAAAATCTTAAAAAATGCCTTTTGGGCTGGGTTAAGCCAGAACTTTGTTTATTGGCAAAGCTGTTTTAACTTTAAATGTGCAGGAAAGATGCTGCAGCGTGCTCTAGAAAGGAAGGCAGAATAATAGACATCGACGACCTACCGGAGATCGATTGAAAGCCCGGTCTGACCACATATGCCCCTTTTTTTAATGGTTACTTTACTCTAGAGTCTAGATGGATACTGCAGATGACCAGACATCATTTTACGAGCACAAGAATAAAAAATGAAAACTTTCGAAAAGTCATTAAAACACATTGGACAATCAATAAAAATAGCTGTTTTGCCGCAATAGACAGAAGACCAAATTTGTTCTTTGTTGTTGAATAGATATGATTTTAGCATTATTATGTAATATTAGAAGGTGTAACATATTTTTAACAATATAAAGTACTTGTATTTGTAGTATTATTTCTAAATTTAATAAAGTTTTTCAGCTTGTAATTTGTAGTGTTATTACTTTTTCAGCTTAAGACTTTTTCCACTTACCGTACCTTTTATACAGCACAATATCACTATTCTGGTAGGTAAGGAAACTTGATTTTGTAAGTAGTTTATTTCGTAATTCAAAGTGAAGTTTGTTTAAACTATGATGAAATCTTGCATTTTATATTATTAAAATAACGTCTAGTTAGTTTCAGTTTCTCATATTCAATGTTATTAAAATGTATCTTCAATACATCCAGAATACCCGAGCTAGTTTGGTTGCATATTCATATTATTTCGGGTTTCATTGATAACTATTACTTCGCATATTTCCCGCTAGGTGCGCCACTATGCAGGGAGCAGAAATTGGTGGAGGCGCTTCGGTTGGCTATCTATATAGGTATATAATCAAGGGTAGCATGCTACTTGCGATTTGCCGCCTGGAAGCATAAAATATGCTACTTGTTTTAAAACGTATGTTGTCAAATGAACACTGCCACACCAAAGTGGAGTGGCATGTATGCGACGTGGCAACGTGTGACGTGCAGCGCTATTTATAGAACATGTCCTATAATTTGCCAGTTTGCGACTATACCTCAGCGTGCATGGTTGCGGAGAACGTTTATTTTTATATTAAATTAAACATTATATATATATATATATATATATATATATATATATATATATATATATACGCAATGGCCACGAAATGTTTACCAGACGATGAACAATTTAATATATCGTTTGTACAGGCGGTCGAAAAGTATCCGTGCCTTTATGACAACAGTTTGAAAGAATACAGCAACAGAGGAGAACAAGATAACGCTTGGAACCAAGTTGCTGGGATTTACTTCTCTACAGGTAATTTCCGTATAAACTTCATAGATAACTGTGTAATGTCTCCTTATTCGCTCCAGATGTAATAATAACAAATTTGGTTTTTGGCTTTTGGGAAATATAATTAATATATGTTTCGATCTGGTGTGGCTAGGTACATGTTGTGTAATGTCCGTCTGCCGACACAAGTTTTATTTATACTAATTTTAGTTCACACTTTGAGCTATTACTGGTTTAAAATAAAAACCGAAACGTCAGCGTCTTTTGGCGTTTGTTAAGGTTCTTCTGGGGTAAGGTCGCATAATATTTTTGTGAAGGGGGAATGCTTAATCTCCTACAAAGAACATTGGAAAGGTACCATTGGCCTCATCATTCGGTAAAATAGCTGGAGCTGGAATGTTAAGTTGGTTTCCGGTAAGGGCGCGGAAAAATCCGGATGATTTAATAACACGTCCATCACTATTCCTACCGTAATCACCAACACTTATAAGAGTAAATAAACCATCTGCGTCAGAACTTCCCATTAAAACTATTGAAAAGAAACCTTTGTAGTTGTAATATTGTGAACCTGATTTGTTGGGACATTTAATTCTGAGGTGTTTGCCGTCCAAAGAGCCCATACAGTTTGGCATATTCCACAGTTCGTAGTATCTGTCAGAAATCTCATTCCATTGTTCGGTTGTTGGTAATGCCATATACTCTGGTTGCAGGACTGTCCACAATTTCTCAGCGGTATCAGCAATAATTCCACTGATCGTTGAAATTCCTCGGAAAAATTCATACTGTAACGCTGTAAATGTCATCCCTGTCGCGAGAAACATGAAAAAATAATAATTATACTTATTAATAACAATTATAACGTAAAACAATAGTAGCATAATTTTTAAAAAATGTTGTAGGAGCTGAGTGCAAGAAAAAATGGAAAACACTTCGAGGCAGCCTGACAAGATATCTGAAACACCGTACAGGGAAGAGTGGTAGCTCTACTAAATCACATAAGCCGTATTATTTGTGGGATGTGATGCAGTTCGTACTACCATTCACAAAATCTAGGCCTCAATCAGGAAATCTGCCTATTAACACCGAAGATGTTATTGAAACCAATTGCTCCAGTGCGGATGAGAACAAAGACGATTCCACGCCTGCATCTCTCGATTCGCAGACCCCTACGGATGATTCGCAAGCATGTACGCCGGCTCCTTCAAATCCGCACAAAACAGGAAGGCTCCGCCAAAACCCCAAATGGACGAAATGGAGAGTGCTGTCGTTGGTTACCTTTCTAAAAAAAGTGAGCAAATGCCTGACAATCCGTACCTACACTTTCTAAAGAGCATTCTTCCTGATGTTTCCGCTTTAAACCCATCACAGAAGCGAAGTATGTTTGAAGAAACCAATGCATCAGCGAGAGCTTCTCCTTTGATCAATGACAGGCCGGCCAGTAGTAGTTCTTCGATCTATTCTGATTCCACAGTATCAAACATGGCAGTTGGATGTAACAATCATACGGGCAATTTTATTCCTAATCCATCCACTGGAATGTTCATCAATGAACGCATGTTTTCACATAATTATTTGACTGATCTAAACAACCCCTTAAACCAGTAGGTAACTGTTTGTAACTCAAACTTTTTAACATAAATAAACGAAATTTTTTTTTATATTTTTTTTATTTATTGCTTTTCATGAACTTACCTTAAAAATATCACCATCCTTTCTTCAACTGTAATAGCTCTACGGTAATGCGTATCCTGTAACTCCATTGATGGTTTCATTATAGCAACAAGCTTGTGGAATGTTTCCTTTTTCGTTCTACAAAAACTTTGAAATTTCTGAGGATGCATTTCTAGTTGCTGCGAGACAATATATGCACTGTGTGTATCAGCATTCTCTTGTAAGTACGGATGTATCCATAATTTCTTCCTTTTTTTCTTTCTTCTCCTTGAAACTGCCGCTGCAATTAATACAATGGTATCGTCTTCTGACGACGACATCACAAAACTAAACTGAACACAACATTCAGAGAATGAGTAAATCTGCGTGTAGCATATAGCACGCAGTGCGACTTTGGTATGAAAGCAATCTTGGATGTCGCGCGATGCCACCTGCGTCCTGCTTCCAGGCGGCAAAATGCAAGTAGCATGCTACTCTGCTGTAAAACCCCCTTAATCACCGATAGTTTTTAACATTCACTAAACATTTCGATATAATTAGAAAATATGATTAGAATCTATTGGTATTACAATTTTCCTTACTCCGCAGTTTCATGTGGCTTTAAAGTCTGTAAGCGAAGTAGTATGTATTGTAGCGGTCACTGAACGCACCTCTATCGGTCAGAGAAGCGGAACGTGCCCGGGGTGCCTTTTAATCTCGAACCCGGCAATTAATCTCGAACCCCCGCTTCTTAATCTCGAACCCCAGCTTCTTAATCTCGAAGCCCCAGGCAGCTACGCGCGAACCAGCAAACGGCCGTGGAGTCATGGGGGTTTATTTTTTATGGGAGGTTTCAAGGTTAGTAAATTATACAGGTTACCTGGTAAGTTTTAGCGGGAAGAGGCGCGAGTGGGGATGTCGCGTCATCGGGTTTACCCAGAGCGAGCTGGCGTGCAGTCGTATACGTGTGTTACGTGAGTTCTGGTCGATATTTGGGTGTTATTTGTTGCTTATAACTGACTAAAATACTTTAGAAACTGGGGAAAAATTAATGTTCTTCAGATTTCCAACGGAGTTCAAAATGAGAAAAGAGTGGATGAGAAAGTGTTATCGCAAAGATAAATGGAATGCAGACAACAAAATAATTTGCAGCAAGCATTTTAAGACTGACGATTTTAAAGATGAATTGCAAGCCAGGTTACTTGATTTGCAACCAAAAATCTTGAAAAAGATGGTAATAAATATTATATTTATATTATATATAATATTTTATATTTATTTTTATTTACAGCAATTCCTTCATTATATTTACTTCCGGACGATGAAAAGCAACTTGTCACAAGTAGAACCAAGCGAGCTTTGATGAAGAAGCAAAAACAAATTGTAGAACGTCTACTTCTCGATGATCGCGATGATCTCGATGATTGGTTTCTTGATGTTGGATTCATTTTATCTGACGGTACGGAGATAAATAAAGAACCTGTAAAACAATTGATTGACTGCACCAGATCAGAAGTCAGTTCATGCTACAAGCTGACACCACTGCATATAAATTGTGAGAAAACACAACGACAAAATGTCAATCTGGCAGCGCAGCTATTTTCAAACACAACAGCCACAGCTTTAAAGCACTATTTGCGTGACAATAAAGATCAGGCCACAAAGGTTAGTAACTTTTTCCAAATGGTCAGTTATTTGGTTTGATACCATGAATTCGTATACTCCGTCAACATCCATCCCATCAAAGAAACCCTATGGGCTTGATTTAGAAAATCAAAAACAAAACTTTGGAGGAAATGTCAGCAACCATTAGTGGAATGCGATATAAAGTAGGGTGACCAACCGTCCCGATTTGGGCGGGACAGTCCCGAATTTTAACAACTCGTCCCGACTCGTAAAGCGTCCCGAATTTTGTCCCGATTTTTTAAAAAGTTATCCTTATATCCAGAATTTTGTAATACAATTCGAATTTCCAAGATATCCATAAACATAAATTAGATTCCCAATTATTATCTGAAAGATTACCTATAACCTACCTATAACGAATTATAAGCGCAAACTTAGCAACCATAATAATTATGTGAACACGCGTAGTGAATAGCCGGTTGGTGGGTGACAATCTAGTTCTTGTGACGGTGAACAAATGGTGCATATTTCGAAAACTGGTAAGTTCTTATAATAAAAAACTAATCTTTCTTTTGTAGAGTCGTTTGGGCGGGTAAGATTTAGCGGCTAGGCCGCGTTGACTTTTTTTTCAAATTGAAAATTTTTTATTTTCAAATTGAATCAGTCAGTCAATACAATGTAACACATATTTTTGTTATTATCAGATTTCTATTTTACACATTTGTTTGTATTCATAAAATGCGCCATAACAAATCACAGATATATTGATCCTAATAATTTGGAATGAAAAAGAAAAAAATGTGTTACCGATTTATTTTATTCTGTTCTAAACTAACCTTAGGATTTCTTCAATCTAGATTAATGTCTTCCAAAAATATGGAACACAAAGAAAGAAAACTCAAATGCACGTTCAATGACAAGTTACAATCAAAGCAAAAATGCAGTTTTACATCGGCGGGGGTCGCCGAAATGATATTGCAAAACATACATCGAATAAACAGAAGCAATGCCTTGATGTAGCAAGTTCATCGAAATTAACTACATGTTTTACAGCCGTAACAATAGGGGAACCAGAAAAGATTTTGGCTTGCAAAGAATGCACATAAGCATACCACTGTCTGTATCACAACCACAATTTTCGATTAATAGACTGCACGTCAAAACTTCTAACGTAAATGTTTGAAAGGAAGGTGTCTCTCGTACGAACTAACACAGAAGCAAGTATAACAAATGTATTTTATCCTCTAGCAAAGAAAGAGCTGAGAAGAAATGTGTGGAAATGCAATTTCGTGACAATATTTTCTGCATCAAGCTGGCTTGATGTGTCTCTGGAGACATAAAAATACTCCCTCTCCTGGTTAGATATTTTGATGTCCAAAAAGGTATTCAAATAAAAATTTTAAATGTTCACGAAATTATTTACGAGACTACTGAAGAATTGTCCAATAAAGTTATGGATTCATTGCGGCAGACAGTACAAATGCCAATTTTGGCGGTAAAGAACGAAGAGGAGAGAACAATGATTAAAAAAAAATATGAGATCGTCTTGACGGGAAGAATAGAGCCAAGTAATAGTGCAATTTGTAAAAGTTAAAGAAACTATATTTTATTTTATTATATTTTATTTTGTTTTATATTTATTCTGATATAGGTATGCTTCAATATTTGAATACGGCTTATTTAATGATTATTTTTAGTTAAAAATACTATCATAATAAAAATGTTTGTAAAAATTTGGAAAAATTGTAGAATTGTGTTTGTTTTATGTTGTGATATTTTTCTTTTTTTTTGTTTTAACTAGTGAAAGTTAAAGAATGTTTCTTTTATTTATATTGTTATTTCTTATGCTTCTTTTCTTTTATTGAAAGTGAAAACGTATATAGTTCATAGTACATATTTGCTGTTATAAATTTACCCAATGGTACAATTTGTTTATAGTTCAGTACGTTTTGTTTAACGTTTTCCACTAACCCAACCCAACCACGATCCCCAACCTCCCGATTTGGCAATTGAAAAAGTTGGTCACCCTAATGTAAAGGCAAGGGAAGTCTACAAGTTTTTCAGAAAAAAAGTATAATTTCTACAAAATTATTTCAGGATTTGTACAGTAGCATGATAGAAGAACACGAAGTTAAATATATCCTGACTCATAGATTAAACCAAGTCTGCTTGGATTTTTTTTTCTCACAAGTAATACAATAATTAAAGAAACAAGTTTTGAATTTTCTTTTACCTTTAGTTAAGGGTGGGTTTTCACGCAAAGTCTTGACCACGGCTTGACAAGCCTCATAGATGGCGCAAGCGGTACTATATCAAATGATAAATGTGGCGAAATGTGGTTGTGTACTTTTGGTTGCCGTCTCAGCGAAGAAATATATTGATTTTTTGGTGTGACCTTGTGGGTGCAACGCCGCCACTCGCTTGGCACAATGATGTGCTTTCCCCGATGCGTGTCAAGTCATGTGATGCATTTGTGTTGTTCGAGTGCAAACATATCGATCGTAAACATTTGTTTTCTCCGTCTTTCGAGAATGCGCGTTCTCTCTATTTTTTTCCGGTTGTGGTGTATTTTCTTTTTTAGGTGCTTGATTTGCTGTCGGCCGGCCAGAATTTTTGAAATTGGCGCGTATTCCTGGCGGAAACAGGAATATTGAAAACAAAACTATTGATTGAAAACTAACCTATAAACCACATATAAATAAGGTTGCTTGTTTGTTATTACCAATGTTATTACAATTGCAGGTAAGTTCATATTTATTTATTTTATTGTTGATATTTATATTGCATTTTACAGCACAATGGGAAAATTAGAAATTCATACTTTTTGTGGAAATACTAATTTACAAATACCATATGTACCTTACAATTATTGTTAAAGATGAAAACTAGGAATTCCCAACGATGGATTATTCACTCGGGTGAGTACACTTTGTAGCAGTTCTAAGTAACTGTACGTATTGGACGTAATTTACTTTTATCTACGACTCGCATATAATAAGTTCATTGCATATGTATCTATGACTATATATATAATCCCCATCATTATACGCGCCAATGATTACAATTGAAAATGTTTAACGATGTGGCTGTAATTTTTGATTTATTTAAAATTTACATCCCTCCTGTATATCACCATATTATTAACCTATAATAATTACAATGACACTAGCGTTGTATAATAATGACAATTGTTTAAATAATGGACTCATTATTTGAACGAACTGTCATCATTATACAACGCTAGTGTCAAAGTCTGTCAAAACCTATGTTGATGACAGTTATTTGACAGTTTCCCTCGCCATCCTTGACATATGCATATAAAATATTTTGCATAAAATAGAATTTATGAGTCGTAGATAAAACGTCATATTTGACCCGCACATAACGGATATAAATCGCTCGCATGATTACACGCTCGCCTACAGCTCGCGTGTAAAATTCATGCTAGCGATTTATATCCTTAATTATGTGCTCGTCAAATAATATACTATTTAACGACACCTTGTTGACAATATATGCAGAGAATATTATAATAATACACTAAAATTTGTACTAATTAAACTGGGCTTCGTAATATCATGGCAGTATGTTTGTCATGTCACATTTCTGTCATCATGCATTTTGACGTAATAAAAAAAATGCCACAATTGGATGAATTTCAGCAGGCAATATTTCACACTTGATGGCATGATCAGCATGCATTCGATGAATCAGCATTTGAGAAAATGTTATTGAATTAAGTGTAGACAAGAATACCGGGAAGAATAAATTGTTGAAACCGGAACAAGTTAGTACTATAAATGCCTAATTTCACTTGGCTGTCCCTGTTTTTTTGTTATGCTCATGATAGTACAATGTTAGTGCATGTATTGTTTTTGGTTCTAGGCGGTTCAATTATATATGCTCAGTATATGTATAGTATCTGATAAGTTTATTGTTCTAGGTGTCATAGGTACAAACGTGCTCGTAGAAGTGAAGGCCTTATATAAAGTGCACAACACTGAAAAAACTGGAAGAGTTTTTAAGAGACTGAGCAAGGGCTATGCTTAGAGACGAGTAATAGGATAGTTAGACTTAAGCAAACACAGTTATCAGGTATAAAACAATAATAATGTCTACTTTAACTATAAACTTGTTTTCCATTTTAGATTCAAGGGCAATTAAACATCACAAAGAGGGATTTGTGATTCTTCATTGTATACATCAACAATTCACATCCGCGGCTTATAGAGGAAGTGAAAAGAGAGAACGACTTTTGGTGTGGTTCAATGTTTTGCCCAAACTTTAGCAATTCTATAAACACTGAATTTTACCAGAAGTTATTATAGGCTACATTAAAAGGGGAACCGATGCATTGATCCACCATATATTTGCAAAACACAACAAAACGTCACAAAAGGATGCTATAATCTACAGATCAGGAGATTGGATTTATTCATATAGCCTATTTCACGACAACTGTAAATAAGTCATTACTTCAATCATCTTTCTTGCGTCCAAAATTATAAACACCGTACTAAATGGTGCTAGTTTTAAAACTCAACCAACCCAACAGTACCAAATCTACATTTTTTTACATTTTCTTTCTTTAATTTGAAGATCTGTGGTAAATACCGTTGTTATATTATGACAATTGTTTGTATTTAGAAAAATGGGATATTTTGAATCATTGGGTTATTCAGAGTGTCCCATTTTTTCCAGCAGAACTTTTCCATCCTTTTCATAAGTTTAAAAAGTTACAGCCGTTTCACATATTATCAAAACTGTATTTTTAACTATTCTAACGTCTTTAAGTATTGAGAAACCCCTTAATAAGTTGATATGAAACTTTTTACTCAGAATGGAATTTGCATGTAGAGAAACAAATGTCTAAAAGTTTCGTATGTACTTTGGTTGTTTCCTCATTAGTTAATTAAATTTAGTTTTATTATTTTGATTTTTTTTATTTTAATTGTGGGTATTGATTGTGTTCTTCTTTATCGAATTGATTGATGTTTATTATTTTTTATTTGTCTTTATTTTGTTAATATTTCAAACGGCTATAACTTTAAGCATTTGTAACAACTATTAAGTGTATATGAAAAGTTTTAAGATCTCTATGACACAACAACTCGCACTACATATGATAGTATCCAGCAATAATTAGATATTTCTGAAATAATTACAAATTTATACATGCCCAATTATGTAGTTTTTGATTTTATATAATATTGCATTTCAAAACATTTGATATTCAAATAATTTAAATGCTATAGATTATTATATTTAATTCTATATTTGAGTTCGACATCATGAAGAAGGGGCTTAGTGAAATATTTTATAATATGTGATCGTTCATAGGGGGTAAATATATATTTTACTGTAAATTTGTATATATGATTATCCGGCTATTACGCTTCTTTGAGTTGTAGAGTTGTACACGATCGTAAGTACTGTAAATCTTATGCATAGTATTATAATAAAATAATTTACGATAAATTACTTTGTTTCCTTGATTTCCCACATAATTTGATATTATAGCAAAAATATTATAATATTTTATTTAATAAAACAATTTTTTTTTTTAAGTTATGGTTTATACCTTAGCTTTTATTTTATATATATGCGAAGTATTTTATATTTATTTTTATCTGTACTATAGTTTGTACCAAGTGTCATTATAAATAAGTATATATTAAATTCGTAAAGGTAACATGGCTCGATTTGTGAAAAAACCACTTAATTAGTTCAAAAATTATGCCGACAATAATGTACATCAGAGTACGTATTGTATATTGGGTAGTATACTCTTGGGGCAGTTGTTTAGGTGGCGCCGTCTCTGTAAGAATCATTGAACTTCAAATTCCAACTGTTTCAACGAAAATCTAAAATTCCCCTGAATATCCCCAGATTTTTGTCAACAAAATTTCAAACGTAGTCATCAACAAATTTAGACTACAGATATGCATTTATTTTGGTAGCGGTATCCATAACACCCATAACCTTTGTAGATAGATGTACTGGAGCGTATGTTTCTGTGTAGAATTCAAATTTGAGGTGCAGTTTGTGGTCCTCACAAAACACCGTTTTTCTCCTGCTCAAATTTATTACATAAAACGGTTTTAGCACTCGAGAATCATCTGTCTGTCTAGATTTATTCTTTATCTTTAAGGATCAACCGGATTTTTGCATTGTATGTACCGTATATTGTCAATGACTACGTACGAAAATACCCTTGCATATGCGTCTAAAATGCGCGCGAAAAGTGCTTGAAAACCTAGCCTTAAGAATGCGAGGAAGACTTCACGACCATCCATCCGCATTGAATGCGCTGTATAGAATCAGGATGATATTGCTTGGCAAAAATCCAGGATTTGTCCAAACTCATGCTAATGTGGATGCATCAGGACTGCAAGATGACGATTACTTGATGGCAAGTGCTCTGAAGCTGGCTAAGCTTGACAAGAATATATGCTATATATAGCTGGATACCTTGCTAAAAAGCACAGGGAAGAATTTCCACATCCGGCCAATATACCTATAAAACTGCAGACTAATATATATAATTACAGCATCCCATCTTGGGTCAGAATCTTGCATTTGGTGGCTTAACAGAACCCTCAAAAGAATGATCTGTGCAAATTCCAAAAATGGAAAAGTATTTCCAAAAATTACACAAAACCGAATTTAAAACAGCAACTAATATTGTGATCGATACAACTCATTATATATGTAAGAAAATACCAGAGGTACCTAAAAAACTGGTGAAGTCATTCTGCCGACAATTTTTGTACTGCTCAAATTCTTAAATTTGAAAAGGGATGAGGTAAAATTAGGAAAAAGGAAAGCATCACAATCAAGAAAAATAGCAAAAAAACAGAAAAAAAATGTGAATTAAATTAAATTTGTAAATAAAGTTGTTTGTAGAGTTGTTGATTGACTTGCGATAACTTCCACGTGACTTTTAAAGAAATATATATTTTTTTAAATCCCATTAAATATTTTCCAATCTGACCAAGTAAGTTTCCTTCCTATACAGGGTGAATTATTAGTATCCTAGCGGTAGATAGTTATCAAATCGCTTGAGAAAGAAATAAATGTTTTATGCAAGAGTTGTTTGACTCATCCATTTCTATAATGTAACATTATTTTCATTTATACAGAGTGTTGCATTTAGGCGTGACGGAAAGAACGTACATTTTTTAAAATGAACGATATGATACTAATTTATAAATATTAGGGAAGTTGTCTTTCCAACTGTTTAAGTTATACCTGCGTAAAGTAAATAGCTTCTAAGATATTCAAATGTTTGTAAAAAATGACAACTGCTTTTTTTAAAAACTACACAATTACTACATTTTTGCAGATATTCTAAAAATTTTCTCACATAATAACTAAAACCATAGCTTGATGATTATGTCATGAAAAATTAGATGCGCTATACAGGTGACCGTAGCATGCAGTAATTTTTTAACATTTTCAAATGCCTTTTTCTTGAAATTTTTAAATGGAACACCCCGTATATTATTTGCTAGTTGAAATGTCCTGTAAGTTCTTTTCAATTTATATTCACTATGTCGTTTATCTAGTTTTACTAGTTTGTGTGATATTTGCAATTTAAAGAATACTATGCCATTTTAGTATCGTAATATTGCTCTGTGTAGAGATGGAACGGATCGGGCATTGGCCGGATAACCGGATACCGGATATCCTGCCAAAACCCAAAACCGGATACCGAATTATCCGGCCATAATTTGACCGGAGCATATCGAACATTGGGGCGCTATTAGACACAAAAAACATGTCAAAAAGTGCTGTCTGGCTTTATTTTTCATTAAATGCAACTGAGGAATCAATTGCTTGCTGCAAAATATGCAAGCAAAACAAAAAACCATATATAAAAAACCATATCCCGTGGTGGAAAAGGAAAATCCGCGTCAACATCCCCTTTAATAAATCATTTGTGGCGAAAGCACCCAAACCAGTACAACACGTTCAATTCCCAGCCATCTACAAGTTCTACTGCTACGGAAAATGATGATGTTCCCACAAAATGTTTACAACCGACTCTTGAACAATTTGGTAACGTGAGGATAGAATGGGACATCGCAGATAAACGGTCAGTGAAAATTAGTTATAAAATTGCCGAAATGATGTGCATAGATAATCAACCGTATTCATTAGTAGAAAATATCGGCTTTAATACATTGGTTAATACAGTGGCACCACAATATAAAATGCCATCTAGGAATTATTTTAGGGATAGAATTATCCCCGATATCTACAACGGTATAGTACTCAAAATTTAAACACGGATATTAGATTGCCGATACATATCCCTAACATCAGATATATGGACATGTTCCCATAGTAACGAGAGTTTTATTAGTATTACGGGTCATTGGATCAGAAATAATTCGTGGAACAGGGAGCATTTTGTTTTAAGCTGTGAAACCTTCCAGGGCAGTCATACCGGTTTAGCTATAGCCCAAAAACTTAGTGATTTGATGAAATATTGGGATATTGAAAAAACCAAAATTAAAGTAATTTTGCGTGATAATAGCGCGAATATGATTAAAGGCTGCAAAGATGCTGATATAGCTAGCATGAACTGTTTTATTCATACACTGCAGTTAATTGTAAATGATGGAAAGATTAACCGAGACAATTTCAGCATGTCGACGCATACATTTCAACCACTCGTCCACAGCATGTCACAAATTGAAATCCATTCAAACTGAGTTAAACAAAACGCAAAAAAGTAGTTCAAGATGCACCTACCAGATGGAGTTCGACATTTTACATGATGGTGAGATTATTAGATGAAAAAGATCTGTATGCATATACTCTGCAGATACTTCAACATTAAATAACTTGTCTAATGACCAATGGATAGCTATCGAGTCAGCCGTAAAACAATTAAAGCCATTTGAAGAAATAACAAAAACAATTAGTTCAAATGATTCTCTTATATCAGACGTGATTCCCTCTGTGGCAATGCTAAAAAAAATATTTATCAAATATGGCAAATCTACAAGGGGGTGGAGACTTTAAACAGCACCTTTTAAGTAAATCAATAAAAAGATTTAGCTGTATAGAAAACAATGAACATTGTTTGGTGGCAACCGCTGTAGATCCACGATAGAAAATAGTGTTTTTTTCTGAGATATTGAAGGCCAAAGCTGTAGAACTGCTGGAAGAAATGATAAACAAAAGCTGCCACGTTATCGGCGCTGAGAGCAGCGCACATATTAGTAACAAACAAAAACAAAACGAAACTAGTTCCGTTCGAGAATGTTACGAAGAACTTGCAGGTGTATCGAGTGAAAATTTTTCTTTTATTAAGAAGATAACTAGACCAACAAAGTATTTTGTTTCACATAGTTTTTATAGTCAAAATAAAAAAATTATCTGATTAATCGCCCGGTGGAGATTAATTTGCCCTTCGGGATTCAGCCCTCGTCATCCGAGGATAGGAGATCTTGTGGCAGTCTTCTTTTTAGTCGTACATGGATCCTTTTGTTTCCGAGTTCATGTTCCGCTGCACTGGTGCATTGATGGAGGTTGGAGTAGAATTTCTTTGTTGTTCTGTGAATAAAGTCTGCGATAGTTTCCACGTTGAGCTCTCTTCTTATTTGCTCGTTTCGAACATACCATGGCGCATCTATAGCTATTCTTAGCACTTTATTTTGCAGAGCTTCAATTTTTCTCAGATTAGTTTTTGATGTACTACTCCATACGGGACAAGCATACGTTAGTAACGATCTGATGAGTGCTTTATAGAGTAAAATTGTGCATTTAGGTCGTAAGGAGGATTTTTTTGTTTATTAGGGGATACAGTTCTCTTAGTCGGTGGTAACATAGTGTGAGTTTGGTGTTGATATGTAAACTCCAGGTTAGGCGCTGGTCAAGATGTACGCCAAGATATTTGATTGCTTGATCGGAGCGGTTCCACGGGATCTCTACGTCGTTTATTCGTATAGTATGAGGGTTTCGGATTTTCCTCAGTGTGAAGATTTTGGTTTCATACTTGTTCGAATTCAGATGTACACACCATTTGGATAGCCATTGAATTATTCTATCGGCTATGGTTTGAAGTTGTTCTATTGCTTCTTCAAGATCTTCGTGCTGCGTGGTGATTATCATGTCGTCAGCGAACATACCAATTGTTTCTCCATGTTTCACCGGGATATCGTGCATGAAGATGTTGTAGAGGATGGGCGATAGGATACTTCCCTGTGGGACTCCTGCTTTGATTTCTCTTGTTGATAATGCACATCCATTCATTCGGACCAAAAAAGTACGATTTTGGAGGAATGAGTAGATTATGTTGCGGAGATAGTCAGGTAAGCCGATTTTATTTAATTTATATTTCAGTCCTTCAATCCATACCGTGTCGAAGGCTTAGGCTACGTCAAGGAAGCTAGCTGTCGTGTACTGTTTATTTTCAAATCCTCTCTCAATGATCACCACAAATCGTGTCAATTGGTGTATCGTGGAGTGACCACGTCGAAAGCCGAACTGAATATTTGGAATGCTGTTGGATTCATCAATTTTCTCTTGGAGGCGATAATAAATAATTTTTTCCAACGCTTTTGCTAATGTTGGTAGCATGCTTATAGGTCTGTAGCTTCGATGTTCATTTTTCTTTTTTCCGGGTTTTACAAACATGAGCACCTCTGCTTTTTTTTCCAAGAATTTGGGAAATACCCAATTTGCAGACACGAGTTGTAGATGGAACAAATCTGCTGAATAGTTTGGTTGGGGAGATGTTTTAGGACGATATTGGGTATCAGGTCATGGCCACGAGCTTTTTTGGTTGGGAGCGCTTTTATAATACCATGGAGTTCGTCGGGAGAGGTTAGGTCGTCGCATAAGTTGCTTAGTGGTAGGTGTGTCTCGTTGTATTGTTGGATATGGAGGCAGTGAAACTTGTGTGTTAATGGTCTATATGGGGGATGAATGTATCTTCTAAGTAATCAGCAAAGTGGTTGACCTTTCCTTTGTCGGAAGTAATGGATTCGTTGTTTTTCCGTAAGGTGGGAATATTTTCATATTTTTTAAGGATCTTCCTTGTTGTCTTCCATATGCCCGGATCATTGGATTCAAAGGATGAGATAAGGTTGTTGTAACTTTCTATGCGGTTCTGTTCCAGTTCATTGCTGATAGTGTGTGTCAGTCGATTAACTCTTTGTTTTAATTCCGGGTCCCTTGTTCGTTGCCATAGTCTTCTCAATGTGCGTTTTTCTTTTATCAAGTTCATTATATATGATGGCGGAATATAATAGTTTTTGGGGTGATTATTGAATGTTGTGATCGCTTTTCTAACCGAGTCCGTAATATTTTGTGACAGTACCCTAACTCCAGTATCGATGCTGCCTGGGGTAGAAAGTGGATTATCACATTTTAAGGTTTCCAGATTTGTCTGGAACGTTTCCCAGTGAACAAACCCGTTTAACAGTTTGGGGATTTTGGGTTTGAATTTAAGCTTTGCAGATAGTGATATCAGGCGGAGGTGGCCGAGTGGGTAAGGCGAATGCCTTCCACTCAGAAGTCCAGGGTTCAAGCCCAGGTTAGGCAGGGGATTTTTCAAATACTCCGTCTCCCCGATTGCCGCACAGTCAAGCCACTGGCTTTGTGCACATGGCAACATCCCCAAAAAAAAAAAAAAAAAAAAAAAAAAAAAAAAAAGTACCGGAAGGTGGTCGGAATTCAATTCGCTTACAACGGTTTGATGTAGGGGTATATTTATATTCTTAGAAATTGCTATATCTAATATATCGGATAGATGGTCGTCCCTATATGGATAATATGTATGTTCATCTGGGGCAAGCATATTTAATTGGTATCTTGTACGAAGATGGTTCAATAAAATGCCATTTGGGTTGTCTGCTCTGCATCCCCAGTACCTATTTTTGCAGTTTAGATCACCAATAAGAATTTTTGAACTACTGTCATCAAAAATATTTCTGAGATCTTCTTCTTTTAGTTTCTTGTTCGATTGACGATATCCACATACGATTACCATTTGTTTGTTATTATAGTCTGGCAATACATCGACAATTGATGCTCATACAGAAGTAACAGCCTACTTCAATTCCCCTCTAATCGATTGAACAGCGGATCCCTTAGAATGGTGGAGAAAAAATTGTAGTTTATTTCCAAATATTTCCCATATTACTAAGAAATGTTTATCAGCTCCAGCAAGTTCGGTAGAGCGGCTGTTTTCCGAAAAAGGCAATATATACGAAGCGAAGAGGTCAAAACTGACGGATATTCGGCATCAAAACGACGGATACCCGGCAAGGCGGCCGGATCGGCCGGACTATCCGGCCAGGCCGGATATCCGTTCCATCCCTAGCGCTGTGTACAGTGTGTTGGGTAGCATGATGTAAAATATTTAAAGGGTTATAGAATAAGCCATTTAGAACCTATTTAACTAGATTTATTTTACGGTTATCAAGATAACACAATTGTATAAGTACATATGTTTTTCCATTTTTGCAAACTTACAGCTAACGGACCCGAAGACCCGAGTAACTTCAGTCGTACCCCGAAGTAAACCATAAACAGTGTGCTTTTAGGGGGGCTATCGTAAACATTTTTGCACTTGTGAAAGTTGTGCCCAGACGTTTCATTGTAGTGGTATGTGCGCTCATACACAAAAGCAAACAAACACTAAAACCGGTCTTGATGAGGCAAGCGGAGTTTGAGAACGGATTTGTATTCACTACAAAAACAATAACCAACAATATATACTTATTACTGTTAATTGATTTAAGATAAGTTATTTCTCTGGGGAAACAATTCAAAATTGGGATAATATGAATGCTAATATGAGTAATATTGATGACGTGAATGGAAAGTGGGTTATTTGGAAGTGTTTTTAATAGATTTGTTTTTCCGTAAATAAAAATCTGAATCTAAAGTTGGCTATCAGCTTGTTTTTGTTGCACTATTGGGTTTTGTGTGTGAGCACATAAATCACACCAAAGAAAATCCGATGTTCAACACTTCACGACGTCAACAAATTTTCACGATAGTTAACCTAAAAGTACAGGCTTTAGGGTTTACTTCAGCAGTAATTTTTAAATCGCGAGTTTAGTTTGGTCGATGGTGGTTAAGGTTTTTAAAAAGACCTTAATAAACTTAACTTATTTATTTACGGAACGTGGAAGTACAGATAATAGATGCAACGTCGAGCATAGCTTACAGCGTACTAACATATCGGTTAATGGTATATTGACTATTTATAATATAATAAATGCTGACACAAGTAGTAACAACAACATGTCCATATATGGTAATATCGATGTACAATGTGGACCTGGGGCTAGACATGGGGACACATAACTCCTCCCTCCTTAAATGGAACTTTCTCCTGAAAGTTTGTGGTATCATCCGGGGTGTTCTTCTTCTTTGCGTTTATCTTTGCTAAAACTTTCTTTATTATACAAGTAAACATCATTACAAAAATAAGTGCACCCACTACACAGAACAAAATGTTATGATGGTTTAATTTATTTTCTAAATGGGGTATCTTTATTAATTCTTTATTTAATACATTCGTAATATTTTTTAAAATAACATGGGTTTTTCTCTCAAAGGTAATATTTTGTATATCTAATTGTGGTATAAAGGTAAAGTCTACATTGGTTGACTTAAAGTAATTCTGAATAATAATATGTTGAATTTGATATTGGCAATTGTTGGTATTATTTAATACAAATGTTCCTTCTAATCTGCGTGTCCGTTCTAATTTACCACATTTTTCTAAAATTTCAATTTGTTGAGGAATTATGAGAATGGTTATTTCTGAATATTCTATAATTTTATATTGATCTATCACAATTTCAAAAAACTTGCATTTACTTAGATTATTATGTTTAACTATGTTAATTTCACAACTTTGTTGGTCATAGTGACTTAACTGATTAAAACACAAGTATTCATTTTTATTTAATGTATCGCATTTGTTATTCATTAAAATGTGCGATGTCTCACTTACTGCAATGAATCTAGATTCTGGTTCGATTTGAACATATGTTCTATTGATCATAGTCGGCAGAGGATAGAGTTCATAATATTGATACTCGGAGTTGTCAACGAGAGGTATTCGAATTATGAAATGATATGAGTTAAACTTTTGGTATGCCTTTACTTCAGTTAAAGATTCTATTAAATATGCATTTTCTAATAGGATGTTGAAGGGAAATTTGTGAGAGTTATCCAAATGTATTGCTTTAATTTCGTGTACTAAATGCTCTGGAGATATTAATAGAGAATGGAGAATATTCCGCTTGGCAAGATTTATAATTTCAATAATCTCGTCCAATTGAGTGTTAAAATTTTGTGCGAATTGTATTTGATTTGAAATAAATTGATTTTGTTGTGTATTATAAAGTGTGTCATAAATTTCTTGAATTTCTTTGTTTAGTATATGAAAGTTTTCATTTAATTGACTGTTGGTTATATTTAACAGTTTGGCTAAATTAATCTGAGTTTCAAAAATATTTCCTTGCGATTCCTGTACTAGACTAAATAATTTATCGTATCTATCAGCATCATCTTGATCTAAATTTCCTGTTATGAATTTAATTGCACTGCCTAAGAAGTTTGCTAATGCTCTTTTGTTTTGATTATCTCTAACATTTAATGCAGAGATTTTGTTGTTTATCTGGGTTTTAAGAGTTTGTAAGAGTTCCTTGTTTTGATTACTAACTACATTATCCGTATTATTTTCCCACTTAATTTTACTAAATGTAATCTCGAAACGATTACGGGCGGTTATAATTACATCTAAATTAAACTCTAAGAAAAGCTCAAAGTATTGCTTTGAGTTGTATGCTGTTCCCAGCCAATAGGTAGAATTCCTGATGGCTTTTGGACGCTTACGAGGTCTGTTCCTCCGTAGTTGATGATGAGGAATAGACTAATTATAATTACACAGTTCATCTGGACGCTGGGAAATTTGATCCTCTGGTCGGGGGTCCTCACGGCGCTGGTATGAGCAGAACGGCTTCACCTGGGTCGCTTGGATGTCGTCGACTTCTGTATTGGGCAGAAGGGCCTCACTTGGTCGATGACTGGGGGTTGACGTCTGGTATTCAGCAGAACGGCTGGACCTTGGTCGTTGGGCTTGAGAGGTGGAAATTTGATCCTTTCTCCCTTGGGTTAGTAGCTGGTTTACACCTTGGATGGCGTTGGCTTCGTGGCTGCACTTCTGGTTCGTGTGGATCTGGGCGAAGACTTGAAAGTCACCAAGTGTCTTCTTTGGATCTTCTTGTTGACCAATTTTAGATTAACTATCCAAAAGGGCACTTGTCACTGCAGATCCTACCGACTGCGCCAGTTTAGTTTGGTGGATGGTGGTTAAGGTTTTTAAAAAGACCTTAATAAACTTAACTTATTTATTTACGGAACGTGGAAGTACAGATAATAGATGCAACGTCGAGCATAGCTTACAGCTTACTAACATATCGGTTAATGGTATATTGACTATTTATAATATAATAAATGCTGACACAAGTAGTAACAACAACATGTCCATATATGGTAATATCGATGTACAATGTGGACCTGGGGCTAGACATGGGGACACATAACTCGCGTGTTCGGTTGCCATACGATAGACGGCGAAATATACTTACGAAATGTCATATAAAATTGTTAACATGTTGATAACGTTAACCTTGCATATAAGGATAAATCTGGTTAAATAGTTTCTAAATTAGCTCTTCTATCGCCCCTTAAAGATTTTACATCAAACTACCAAATATGTTGTACGTTCAGCAATATTAAAGTTAGCAAGGAGCGGAGTAACGGGTTATTACAGCCAACACATTATACTGGGTGTTCTATTTAAAACACTCAAGAAAAGGCCATTTGAAAAACATCAAAATGTCAATGTCAATGTCAATGTCAATCATATATCTACCTACTGGCTTTGACTATTGTCTCATATAGTTTAAAAGGAATATCGGCAATAATGTCGGTTTTACGTAGTTTTTAAAGAGAACCCGGATCGGGCATATTTTGGAACAATAGTTGAATATCTCTGGAACTATTAACGCTGTGACTTAGCGACATACACGGTTGGATAAACAAATTTAGTAGTGTTCATACATAATATAATAAAATAAATAAGCCGTTCCATTTAAAAAAAATTACATAGTTTCCGTTACACCTAAATGCAACATCCTGTAGAAATGAAAATAATTTTGCGTCATAGAACCTGGAGAGTCAAACGACTTTTGAATAAAAAGATTTTCTCGTTCTCAAACTATTTATTACCTATCGACCGCCTGCGCCGGGATACTATAAAGTCACCCTGTATACATGTATGTAAAGGGTCTTCCAATAGGGACTTCCGAGCTTTGACAGTTGGTAGCGGCCATCTTGTTGAAGCTACATCTGTGAAATTGGCTGTCTTTTATTCAGTCTACTTTGCCAAATCACCATGAACGGATATAGCGTTCAACAACGCGTGCAAATTACAAAATTGTTTTATCAAAATGGGCGTTCTGTTCGGGCAACATTCGGCGCGCTTCGCCCATTTTACGGTCGCCATAATCGTCCTACCGAGAGGACTATTCGCAGTGTGGTGGATAAATTTGAGTCCACTGGTTCAGTAAACGATCAACCAACATCCGTACGTCGACGAAACGCAAGATTTGCCGAAAACATAGTCGCTGTCCGTGAGAGTGTGCTGGAGAATCCGAGGCAATCGATTTCGCGTCGCTCACAAGAACTCGGCCTTTCGCAGACCACAACTTGGCGAATTTTGCATCGTGACTTGGGCCTGCACCCGTACAAAATTCAACTGACACAGGAGCTAAAGGTAAACGACCATAGACAACGACATGTGGTCGCTGAATGGGCTCTGGAGCAGTTGGAAACTGACCCTAATTTTTCTCGAAAAATCATCTTCAGCGATGAGGCGCATTTCTGGATGAATGGGTACGTTAATAAACAAAATTGTCGAATTTGGGACGATACCAAACCACATGAGATCCATGAGCGTCCAATGCACCCAGAAAAAGTAACTGCTTGGTATGGATTTTGGGCTGGCGGCGTCATCGGTCCATATTTCTTTCAGAACGACGTTGGCCAGGCCATCACCGTCAACGGCGAGCGCTATAGGTCGATGATTAATAACTTCTTGTGGCCTGAATTGGATGATATGGACACCAACGACATGTGGTATCAACAGGACGGCGCTACGTGCCACACAGCTCATGCCACATTGGATATTCTGGGCGAGCGATTTGAGGGCATGGTCATCTCACGTAGAGGTGATGTGAACTGGCCACCGAGATCGTGCGATTTGACCCCATTGGATTTTTTCTTATGGGGTTTTCTTAAGTCGCAGGTCTATGCGAATAAGCCACAAACCACTGCGGCCCTCAAAGCCAACATAACTCATACCATCGGTCAAATTCAGCCTGATTTATGCGCCAGAGTCATGGAAAATTGGACACTTCGGATGCGCGCCACCCAGAGAAGCCGCGGCGGACATCTGAATGATGTTATATTCCACACATAATGGCAACTATAGGCGTTTCAAACAAATAAGAAAGATGATATCTCACACACACTTTGTTTTATTTAAATTTAAAGATAGGAAGCCCTTAATGAAAGACCCTTTATATTTGCTTTTTGACAACTTTGTGCGATGTTTCTTTTCTTGCCAGAGCATTGTTGATGCGTTTGGAGATTTTTTCTCTGATGTTTATTAGCTTCCGAGTCCTGAGGGCATAGCTGGGGAGCAAATGTCATATGTGCCGTCGTTTTCTGTTGGAATTATCACTGAATCTGAAATGGTCACAATAATGGGTACATTCCCAAATAAATTTACAGCTGGCGATGATTACATTCCGAGTTTCTTCTTGCAGGATGCACGTTACATTCTGGCGCAACCGATGACCTATATTGTCAATTTGGCAATAAGGTCTACTACTTTTCCGAGGCGCTGGAAAACGGCGCGGGTGGTGCCGGTCCTCAACAAAGAGATCCCACGGTTATAAAGAACTACAGACCAATTTCTATTTTGTCTAACTTTTCGAAGGTCTTGGAGCACGTGCTGTACGCGGATATATACAAGAATGTAAGAGGGTTTTTATCACCAAACCAACACGGCTTTGTGACATGCAGGTCCACGGTCACGAATTTGGCATCCATTTGTCAATTAACGTCAGGTTTCGGATCGAGGCGGTCAGGTGGATGTGATTTACACGGACTTTTCTAAGGCTTTTGATCTTTTGGATCACGGTATTTTGTTGCGGAAAATTTCCGCCATGGGATTCTCGCCGTTGCTTGTGCGGTTGATTTCATTGTACCTAAAAGACAGGAACAACTATGTATTCTACGGCGGACATAGGTCTTTTATGTTTCCTTCAACATCCGGTGTCCGTCAAGGGTCAAACCTGGACCCATTGCTGTTTAATATATTCATTGATGACCTGCTGAAGTCTCTTACATGTCGAGTTCTGGCGTATGCGGATGAATTGAAGATATATGGAGTAGTTGGTGATCTGACGGACGTGAATGTACTTCAGGCAAATTTGGTACTGTGGGAGAGGTGGTGTGACGACTTTGGACTGCGGCTTAGTGTGGAGAAGTGCGTCTATGTTTCAAATTCTCGTGCACATTCGCCTATTTAATCCACTTACAGTATTTCTGGCCATCAGCTAGTCAGACAGACGCTTGTGCGGGATTTGGGCGTGTGGTTTGATTCTCGTCTCACATTCCAACATCACATTGACACCATAAGAGCCTCTTCTAATAGATTGGTCGACTTTATTATAAGAACAACAATGCATTTATAGTCTCGCGCCTGGAGTATGCGTCTATAGGTTGGTGCCCTTATTATACCAGCCACCAGCTTTCGGTTGAAAAGGTACAAAGACGATTCCTAAAATACCTCTCATTTAGGGCATATGATGTTTATCCTGAGCGCGGCACGGAATATGGTTCCTTGCTTCAGCGTCATGGCCTGATGGCATTGACTGAACGACGTGAGATCCAAAGTGCGAGATTTCTGTGGAAGCTCATTAATAATAAGGTGTTCTTCAGTTTTTTTGCGAAACAGTCCTAAAACTATGCCACTTTTCGACGTAGACCACTATATACTATATAATTTCCTATCAAAAGCACCCTCAAGTGTATTTTTTTGGTTGAATGGTTTGGCCGCTAGAGCGCGCTCAAAGACGGCAAAATTTTCCTACTTTATGTAATGTACGTGTAATTACAAATCAGCTTAGATTCTGATACAAATACATTAAATTCCCTACACATTGGATAACTTAATCAGTTATTTTGGCTAAACAGTATGTAAGTAGCCGCTACAGCTAAATTTGATTTTTTTTAAATTTGTTAAAATTTTATGTTACAAGTCATGAGCCCTTCACCAAAAAATTCAGTATATACCTATATTATTAGTATTTATTTATTTATTTAGAACTAAATTCTAAATTCATTCTATATTTCGAGTCAAAGAGTTCATACACGTTTCTATCATTCTAGACTGTTGTCTCGTTTTTGTGGTGATCCGCGGTTCATAGTTTTGTGAATTTTAGTACTATCGATTGGGCATAATTTGCTCTTTGCTTTGGTGCATCCTGTTTTTCGGTTGGTGACTTGTGGCCTTGATTGCGAGTTGTTTAAGTTTGCCTGTTTGGATTCGGTCGGTCCGATATCGACTTTTTTCTTGGTCAGCCGTTGGTCGAGTTTTTCGCGCTTGGTTCCGAGGATGACCATATGTACGAGGTGCACTCAAAATGTTAGCCAGAGACAGCCGGGAATACAGTGCGCCGGAATGTGTCGCTGCTTTTTCCATGGCAAACGCGTCGGTTTGTCTCCTGAAATGCTGAAGACGCTGAAGACTGCCGGAGCTGCGTGGTCTTGTGAATCCTGTAGAAAGGCTGGTACTAGTTCTCGTGCTGGAATCAGATCTTCATTGACTGAAGATACTCCTGATGAGGATGAACCGACTGCGGACATGTCGGCTGTTCTGAGGGCTGTTGAGTCGGTTAAGACCGACTTGGGTGCTAAGTATGACACGCTCTTGCAGTCGGTGGAGTTCTTCGGAGCAAAGGTGACGGAGTTTGAGTCAATAACTAAAACATTGAATGAAAAGCTTAAGATTATCGATGGACTTTCGAGGGAGAACGTCGCGCTTAAGACCGAGATGGCTTCACTGAGGGGCAGGGTTGAAGATATGGAGCAGTACTCTCGCCGGAGTAACATGGAGATTCAGGGGATACCTGCAAGAAGAGATGAGAATTTGGCTGTGGTTGTTAAATCGGTCGCTACATTCTTGGGTCAGGCAATGGTGGATGAGGACATCGACGCTGTTCACCGTGTCTCTTCGGTTGCTCGGGGTGATAATATGCCGAAAAACATAATTGTGCGGTTCTCCAATCGTCGAAAGCGCGATGCCTTCCTTGCTGCTGCTAGACAGGCTCGCAGATCGTCTGGCGCTGCAACCGGCCCTGGTTTGAAGATTGATGGAGTTGCTGATCGTTGCTATATAAACGAACATCTTACGCTCGCAAACAAGATGCTTTTTAAAAAGGCTAGGGATGCGGCGCGTGACAAGTCCTATGCTTATGTCTGGACGCGAGACTGCAGGATTTTTGTGCGTAGAAATGATGGAGCTAAACCTCTACACATCTGTTCCGAGGCTGACATTCTCAGGATGTAAAACGCAATTAACATATCTAACTTAGTGACTATCGCCTATCAATGGATCTATCAGTATACTACCAAAACACTAGAAGTATACGTTGCAAATCAAAAGAATTCTACACTAATTTGCTGAATGTTTCCTATGATTTTATCTGCCTTACCGAGACATGGTTGTCGCCGTCCGTCATGTCGACTGAATTGTTTCCTTCATCGTATTGTGTGTTTCGCCGTGATCGTCTTGTGCGTGGGGAATCTGGGAGGGGAGGGGGACTGCTTGTTGCGGTAAGTGACCGTGTTTCTTGTGCGGAACGACCAGACTGGAGCTCTGAGGCGGAGGATGTTTGGGTGACTATTAATTGTCGTGGGAGTTCCCTACATGTTTGCTGTGTATACATACCTCCTCGTGACGTAACTGCATTGGAATCTTTTTTGAATAACCTCACTACTGTTATTCAGCGATGTAATAATGGCAAATTTTTAATATTGGGCGACTTTAATATACCTGAGCTTCAATGGCTGAGTTCGCGACCTGACTCACGTTGTTATCATGCTAATGCGCCCTCTGAACGGTCTTCTTTGTTTGTTGACACGATTGCAGTTTGCAACTTGCACCAGCATAACTCATTTACTAACGCTTTTGGTAATACATTGGACCTCATTCTGTGCAGTGATGACACTTTAAGCGACGTTAGAGTTTGTGATTACCCTTTGGTTCCCGAGGATCGTGCCCATACTACTATCGAATTGTCACTAAAGAGTAATTTTTTAAGGAGCTTGAGACTCGCACCTGGGGAATCATTTAACTTTGCTAAAGCTAACTATGACGTGATCTTGGCTGAGCTTTGTGCGGTTGACTGTAATTTTTTGCTGGACGGTCTTACCGTTGATGATGCTGTTGATGAATTCTACTCAATGGTCCATTCAAAAATATCCTCATATGTTCCAAAACACAAAAGCAAAAGCGGTGGATTTCCTCTATGGTATTCAGCTTGCACGAGACGCACTATACGTGAGAAGTTGAGATGTCATAAAAAGTGGAAAATGTATAATAATCCTCTTGACCATTTATCGTTCACTATTGTACGTAGACGTTGTAAACACCTTATTTCAGGAGATTATAATAATTATTTAAATGTTACCCAGACTAATATTTGTAATAACCCAAAATCATTTTGGAGGTTTGTAGGGACAGAAGGGGCAGCCATTCAATGCCCTCATATGTAGAATATGAAGGTATGAGAGCTGATGACGGTGATAATATTTGCCAGCTATTTTCTGAGTTTTTTGCATCGGTTTTTGCCGACCCCGCTGATCTCTCTGGTCATCGTCTGGATGCGGTTGTGGGTGGAGTGCAGTTGTCTGATTTGAATGTTGATGCTGATGTTGTGTTGCATGCCCTTTCTGCTCTTGATGGTAATAAAGGCGCGGGGCCTGATTTGATTCCTTCTAAATTTGTAAAGACGTGTGCTCCAGCATTAGTTGTTCCCCTTTCTATAATTTTTAATAAATCTTTGGCCAGCGGAGTGTTCCCAGCGGTATGGAAGCAGGCCAATGTTGTGCCGGTACATAAATCTGGCAGTAGGTCTCTGGTTACGAATTACCGACCAATATCGATCCTTTCAACAGTGGGAAAGGTCTTTGAGAAGCTGGTCTATAATGTGTTATTGTCCCATGTTAAAACGGCGATTGTGCCGCAGCAGCACGGTTTTCTTCCTTCTCGATCCGTTGACACCAATTTGGTAGAGTATGTTGACTATTTGTTGGAATATGTTGATGCCTGTGCTCAAGTTGATGCTATCTATACCGATCTTAGTAAAGCATTTGACAGGGTGGACCACGACTTGCTTTGCTTAAAACTTCAAGGATTCGGCGTACACGGGAGCTTGTTGAGATGGTTTGAATCTTACCTTACAAACCGATCACAAGCGGTGTGCTTAAAGGGTTTTAGGTCTTCCTATGTTCCGGTAAAATCTGGAGTGGCACAGGGCAGTCATCTCGGTCCATTATTGTTCCTCCTATTCATCAACGATGTGTCTGACTGTTTCAAAAACAGCGGATTCTTAATGTATGCTGACGATCTGAAGGTGTTCAGGAGGATACACACTAGTGCGGACTGTTCTGCACTTCAGGCTGACCTGGACAATCTTCATAGGTACTGCGAGCGTAACTTTCTTTCACTCAATATCAGCAAGTGCCATTCGATTACGTTCACGCGCAAAAAAGACTAGGGTTTGGTTCGATTATTCACTTGATGGTGTGCCACTCCGTCTTGAGGGGGCCGTGAAGGATCTGGGATTGATATTGGATAGTAAATTGATCTTTGATGCCCATGTTGATGCTGTGACATCTAAAGCTTACCGCATGCTCGGATTTATCATGCGTATCACCAAGTACTTTACCAGCATACCTGCGATAATGTCCCTGTACTACGCGTACGTATACTCGGTGTTAAACTACGCATCATTGTCCTGGAGTCCTTTGTATGCTGTTTACAGTAATCGCGTGGAAAGAATCCAAAAAAAATTTCTTGCATATTTATCAAGAAAGACCGGGCTATCCTTTCAAGCCTACGACCTAGCTTGTTCACATTATAAAATTTTAACGTTACAAATGCGACATAGATTTTCTGATATAATGTTTTTATACAGGATTCTTAATAATTTGGCAGATTCTGGTCATATTCTTGGCCGGATTGGGCTAAGGGTTCCGGAGCATGACTTCCGTCACAACCTACTTTTTGGGATTCCGCCCATAAGAACTAACGCCTACTGCAATTCTCCTTTGGTACGAATGATGAGGGGTTATAATGATATATCTTCAGACAATGACAGCCTTGATATTTTTTGTAATTCCCAGCAAAGGTTTAGGCGATTACTCAGGGAGGCTCTCGTCGCGGCTGGTGGTTCGTGAGGGTGTTGATCTTGGCTGCGCCTTCTGTTCTGTTCTGAGGGTTGTTTTGTGTTGTGGATATGTAGAAATCTCTCAGTTTGGTTTGATTTAGAGGCATTGTTGAGCTTAATTTTTAGTTTTAGGGATACATGTAGTGGGCCCTAGGCCTGTTTTGTATCCATACTTGAATAAATAAATAAATAAATAAATAAAAAATATTTGCTCTTTTAATTGATACTTACCCTTCGTTACACGCGCACGGTCTCCGAGACCGGGTAGAGTCTCAAATGTGTGCAAAATAAAAAGTGGGTGCTGCACGAATGCATCCTTCATAGTACCTTTCGGCGGTGTTATTATATAGTTCAATTTGCAATTAGAAGTGCCTTATAGCGTTTGTAATTAAAATTATCTGCGATCACGGTACGAGAGACTGGGGCGTGTATTTATGTTATATTATTTTACACTGGCTTTCGTTACACACGGTCACTCTGAGTCTACAGGGTGACCAATATGTGTGTAATATAAATGCAGATGCGGTACGCATGCGTCATTCATTGTACCTTTCGACAGTGTCTTCATATAATTCAGTTTGCAAGTAGAAGTGCTCTAGAGCGTATGTCCAAGATCAGGGATCACAGTGCGAAAGATCGGGGCGTGCATTTACGTTACAATCCTATAAACGGCCATAAGGTAAATTTTTTTATATTCTTAGCTTAGTTGCTATTATAGTAAAACAACAATATTTTAGTAATGGGAGACTATGAGAAACAGCAGGCGCGTTTACAAGCTCTAATGCGTGAGTACATATTAGAATGAGCAGACGATGATGAAAATGATATCGACGATTTTGCTTCGGATTCCGAAGGAAACGAAGTTGTGGAGACCAGAGAGGGACCAGATAGCGACACTGAGCAGGAACTCTCAGATGGCGAAGCTCCCGATGAAAGTGATGAAACATTTTTTCTCGGAAAAGACGAAACTACTAAGTGGAATAAACATGTGCTAAATAGCAATGTAAGGACAAGGCCTGAAAATATAGTTCGAATAATACCAAATAATGGACCAGGAATCTAAAACAGCCCCTGGAAGTATGGAAATATTTCATAACTGATGAGATGATTTCTGTTATAGTCACAAATACAAATAATTTTATTAGTTCAGTGGCAGAAAATTATTCACGCGATAGCGATGCTTGGCCAAGTACTAACATAGAGTTACTAGCATTTGTTGGTTTATTGTATTATGCTGGAATGCTCAAAGGGAACAGACTAAATATAAAAAAATTGTGGCGAACAGATGGCGGTGGAGTAGAGATTTTTCGGCTCACTATGTTCATAAATCGTTTCAGATTCCTTCTTCGTAGCATAAGATTTGACGATAAAGCAACGCGCTGTGAAAGAGTAACATATGATAAGCTGGCACCTATTCGGCAAATATTTGATTCATTTGTGGAAAATTGTAAAACTGGTTACAGCCCCTGCGAGTACGTCACAATGGATGAAAAAACTGGAGGCTTTTCGTGGCTGATGTGGTTTTATACAATACATACCGTCAAAACCGAATAAATATGAAATTAAAATTTTTGCAATGTCGGGTGCTAAAGTGTTTTATACATGAAACATGGAAGTCTACGTTGGACAACAACCAGAAGGCCCCTTTCGCAGAAGCAATAGTCCTAAAGATATAGTGGAAAGACTTTGTGAGCCAATTGTCAACACGGGGAGGAATGTTACATTAGATAACTGGTTCATCACCATGCCTTTGGTACATAGTTTACTAAAGAAAAAATTGACAGTTATTGGCACAATTAGAAAAAACAAAAGGGAACTGCCTTTACAATTCAGTAAACCAACACGACGTCCCATAAAATTTAGCATGTTTGGTTTCCATCAAACATATTAGTTTCAAGCATGCATCGGGATGATACCATTGATCCGAAAACTGGCGATGATTACAAACCGAAAATAATAACAATGTGCAATAGTACAAAAGGAGGGGTTGATACTCTGGACCAACTATGTGCGAACTACAACTGTGCTAGAAATACTAGACGATGGCTAATGGTTGTTTGCTATACCATCCTCAATGTAACTGGAATAAACGCTCTAATATTATATAAAGCAAACACCCAGAACTACTCCCAAAGACGCTCAGATTTTTTGCAAAACCTTGCGCTTGAAATGATAAATCCCCATTTACGCATCAGAGCCACATCTACCACTATTTTAACTAGTCTCAAGCTACGTCTTCGTGAGATTTGCGGACTAGAGCAAAATATTGCAGACACTGCCAACGATCAAGTCGTCGAAGATAACATTGCAATGAATTACATGTTTATTGAACCTCACTATTCAGAAATTCATATTCCTGAGGAATCAGATCATGAAGATAATGCAAATTATATACTATTACAAACTTTTGAAATAAAAGATAAGATTTGTGAGGATTCTTTAATATATTTAGCTGGATAGTGGCTTATAGATTTAGAGGAAAATATGATTTAGGATCAGAAACAAAAAACATTGAAATAAACAAATCATGTCAAAATGGGCTAACTTTTATATCAAGAAGCTGTTATATCCAAATGATAATATGTTAGAGGCAATTAAAATATTAGAGACTGAATTTAATAATATGCATACAGGAGACTTGGCTAGTGGTGATAATTTATTTACGGAATTAGGTGAAAGAACGATGCACAAGCTACGACCTAACAACTCAATTCCATTTGAAGTGCTTCTTTGTTTATCAAGAACAAGAACGTACATTATAGTAAGAGATATTAATCGTAAGATAACTTTTGACAAGTGCAAAAGAAAGTTGAACCAGAAAATGCCCAAATTTACAAATTGTAAAAGAAAATAATAAAAGGTACTGTTTTATTTGTGTTTGATTGTTTTGTGTTTTTATATCTACACCTTTACAAATACTATTTGTTGTGTAGTTTTTATATTAATAAATATTTATTCACGAGTCGATTTTTAAAAAAATTTTTTGTGTACATCTATTAGCGCTTATGAAGCGTTTTATCGGTCAAATCGATAACTTATTCAATTGTTGTCATATTGTCTTCGCTCATATTTTTGCACTAAAGTTTCATTTTCCATCAATTATTTGGATTAAATAAACCTTATGTTAGTCTCTAATTTTCTATCAATCAATTTACACCTAAATTATCCAAAACCGCCAAGCCGTTTGAGAGGTAAGCACGATAGTATATCGTCGAGCTGCTAGTTTACAGAATACATTATACATTCTTTTTTTTTATAGCAACTAGTTATTTATTAAACAGAAAAAAAAATACAATGCACAATACATATAATACGTATATGTCCGTATATAATTTCATGTTGATCTCATCTCGGGCTAACGGTGGTGAGGGTGTATGTGGGTATATTCGTCCGGTTAAGTGGGTTGGAATCAATGCTGTTCTTCTGGTTGTTGCCTCAGAATTGTCTTTACTTTGTCTTTGAAGGTGTTATACTTCAGTGCTTTTATGTATGCTGGTAATGAGTTATAGAATTTGAGTTCAGGTGTTCTTAATGTGGGTGTGTATCGGTCTCTCTTATATTTCTGTGGTCGTATATGTGATATTGTCCTTGTTCGGTAGTTGTTGATATCTTTTGCTTTTGTAAGCTTCATTTTGGTTTTTGTTCTTTTGTTTTGTATTTTATAGATTAGTAATACTTTATTTAGTGTTATTCGCCGTGTTAGGGTAAGTTCATTGATTTTCTTGTGTACGTCTTCAGTTGGTGTTCTTCTGTTCATTTGATATAGGATTCTTAGTATTTTGTTCTGTTGTCTTTGCAGTTTATTTAGGTTGTTTGTCTTTGATGTGTTGCTCCATATGTGGATCATGTAATTGATGTTTTATTTTGTGAAATGCTGATATTATTCTAGTGTTGATGTTTGCTAGTTTTCTAATGTGCGAGTTCCATAACAGGTCTTCCTGTATTATCAATCCAAGATATTTGATCTCCTTTTTCTGCTTAATTACTTGCGACCCACGTGACGTCAGATGAGTGACAACGTACGCACTGACATACCATGTCTAAGTGTATCGTAGTACCGCCGATGAGGAATCCAGTGAAGTGCACATAGGGGACACAAATAATGTGTTCATGTGTCTATGGCATGAAGGATTCGCGGGTTGAGGAGCGAATGACTAACCTGGAGAATCCACATCAACTCCAGAGTCAATCTAGGTTATGCACGACTAAAAGAACTGTATCCGCTAATCAGTAGGCTGTGCTATGCTTTTATACAAGACCCTAGTAAGATCGTTAATCACCTACGCCTGTCCGATATAGAGCAACGCTTCTGCAACAAACATAAAAACTACAAACCCTAGAATATAGAGTCCTAAGAACGACCGTAGATGCTCCTTGGTTTGTTAGGAACGAACACCTTCACGAAGAGCCAAAAATGCTTCGAAATTGTTGACAAGTGCAGCAGTACTGTATATCATCAGGTGGACCAACGTGACATCCACATCCGGTTGAAAAAAAAAACTACCGTAAGGTCTCCTCTCGCCTGACCGGATCCGATTGACGGAGTGTCAATTACCTCTCACATGCCAAATTATCATTATATAAGTGAAAAGTGTATGTTATGAACTCACCTCAACCATGAAATAACATTACCTTGTTGAATTGGCGTTATCTTTAATTTAAAAAAAGATAAATATAGCAAGATGTAATCCTCTGTTTAAAACACTCGATATTACAAAAGTTGCATTCTAGAATATAAAAAAAGCTGCTGACGAGGTACTCAATACATCAACGCTAAAAATCTAAATTTTCCAAATTTTCTGGGCAGTGGAACCGATTAAACATTTTGAAGAAAGGAAAAACTTTAAATTATTTCAAAATATTAGTATTATGTGCATTTTTTTTATTTATTCGCTAACCATTATAGTGTTGAATATAAAGATACAAAGATATTAGTATCACTATTCACTATATACATAAATACAAAACAAATTCAACGAAACATAGGTACAAATACGATATAGGTTTTATATAAGCACAACACAATCAAAATAATACATAACATCAAAATAGGCACATAACATTAAAACTGTCTAAAAACTGTGTGTAAAACACCGAAAAACTGTCTGCAAAGTACTCATTCAAACTATAGTAGACCTTCCCCTTCAGTGCAGCTCGCACCCGTCTTTTAAATATACATGCAGAATTGGGAGTCTTGAGGTGGCTAGGTAAATGATTAAAAATCTGCAGTGCTTTAAACATAATTGAAGCATGGTACTTAGTAGACTTTGGTATCGGCAGTTTTAAATCACCCAGAGATCTAGTATCCCTCATGGACACATGAGAGCCAAACATACGAGTTTTAAAGATAAATATACAGACCTCAAAAACAAAAACCGTATATAAACACAACATTTAATCTATTAAAAAGAGATCTGCAACTATCACGCTTCAATAGCTCGTAATGCTTTCTTCTGGAGTTTAAATATAGTATCCATGCTACCAGATGCGCAAAATCCCCAAAATGGCAAACCGTACCTTACCGTAATCGCAAAGTAGGCATGATATACGACCAGATCGGTTTGCTCTCCTAACTCACGCGATACCGTACGTATTGCGTACTATGCCTTGCTGAATTTTGTTGCAAGTGTCTCAACGTGAGGCGACCACTTCAATGAATTATCCAAAATGATACTCAGAAACTTATGATTATTTGTAAACTCCACAGACTGTCTCCCAACCCGTAAAGATCCGACAGAAGCAGGCACCGTCCGGGAAAACCATTACATTCAGAACATTCATTACATTACATTCAAAACCATGCAATTTACAGCAAACCAACTACGCAAGGCCTCCAAGTCGGAGTTGATATTATGAACCAAAGCATCCATGGTAGCACCCGACCATACAATACTAGTGTCATCAGCAAACATTGTGACTTTGCCACATTTAATGGCCTGTGGGAGATCATTAATGTAGACCGAAAAAATAACTGGTCCCGAATCCTGCGGGACTCCATATCTGACATCGGCAACTTCTGATTGGCATCCCTGAACGCAAAAAGATGACGAGAATTGGGTCCCTGGCCTGGCCTGGCCTGGGACCCAATTTTCGTCATCTTTTTGAAGAAAATGCGTGACTTTTCGAATGGAGTAGGGATATCACCGGTTGCCCTCTGGTTCGTATCTAGGTTGTTGCTAAGAACAATAGCGGCACGCGCCACGCCCATACTTTTCAATCAAACGTATGGGAACGTAGTGGCGTGGCGCGTGTGTTATTGTTCTTAGCAACAAACAAACTTGCTCATAGACACGGGCAACCGGTGATATCCGTACTCCATTCGAAAAGTCACGCATTCGCTTCAAAAAGATGACGAGAATTGGGTCCCTGGCCCTTTTTGGTCATAAAACATCCGGCGCATTAGAAACGAACTAATGTCACATTTTCCAAAATTATCATTATGATTAAAATAGCGAACATAAATATATATTCAGTCCAATTCTGTATCAAAGTTGTTAGCGTTAGCAACCGTGAAAGTTGCTAAATGCCAAGGTCAGTACGTAAATAAGAACTTTGCGCGAAGTTGCAATTCTGTATGACCCTTAGAGCAACTGAGTGGTTAAAATATTTATCAACTGAGTGGATAAGTAACCACTACGAATCTGACAGTTGTTACGGTTTTGCAACTCTTGTGTCAACATGGATCCTGTGGGTGTTATGTTCAACTTAAATTTCCTAACCGAAATTGATAATATGGAAAACAGGTAATTATTACGAATAGTTATACTAAATTATTATATATGTTAATAAAAATAATTTTCATAAGTAGGTATACCTAACGTATAAAAGTTTTAGGAGAAGAAGAATAATTATCTATAGGACCTTACGAGATAACTGTGACCCGTTCCAATATAGATTGTCAAAAGATCTCGCAATTAATTTAATTGAGGAAATAAGAGAGCTCGTTGATGAAGGTTCACGAAATACAAAAATTCCACTCCATACAAAGGTTTACACAAAGGTTTGTAAAATATACTGTAGGGCAAAAAATGTTGTCACCATATATATTGATTATTTTATTTAATTTTTCTTACTATGGGTTGGCACAGTTTTTCCTTCAGTTCATTTTAATTGAATAATTATAAAATCTACCTATCGTAGGTTCTTGTCGCCCTTAGCTTTTATGCTGTTGGAGGCTAAACCAGCATTGGCCAGGATATTTCCCTTGGTGTAAGTCAACCAGCAGTAAGCCGAATTATTAAGGAAATCAGCACTGTCATCTCTGAACACTTACTATCACGATACGTACAATTTCCGTCAATTGAAGAATTTGTTTAATTAAATAATTATGTTTTAGAATATTAGTTATATGCCCAATATTAAACACACAGCATCTGTAACTTAGCCTTCATTTAGATTCATGGCAAATCTGAATTTTCCACATACAATTGTCGTTTCTTTCTTGCTACACAGATATGCGATTCAAATGCGTGCTTACTGGCCGTAAAAGCACGGTTTCCAGGAGCGACAGACGATGCGTGACACTACAAAGTGACACTTCAACTTCGGATATGCTGCTTGATAGTGTAACAATGGACTGACTTAGTGCTGTTGCACTATCTGCATAAATCGTTACCGTTCTTTCAAGTTGTGACATTTGAGAAGAATAATTTCTTTTCATTTTTCTAGGATTTGTGTGCTTCTGAGTGTTAGTATTTTTTGCAGCAGGCATATTCAAAGCATTTTTAGTATTTAAATCATTCTCATCATTTTCAGTATTTAAAACGTCAAACACTATTGGGACGTTATCATTAGTAGTTTCCTTCATATTGCTGTCATCGAATAACGGGTTGGGAATTATCTCCTCGGGTAGATCCTCGCAGCCAGTGATGGTTAATTGTGGTTAATTCAGTCATATACTTACCGTCACCACGAGTTTTTTTAAACATATCTTGCACTTGTCTTGCCTTTTTCTTTGTCTTGCACTTCCATTCGATGAAATGCTAAAAAAACGTACATGACATAAGCCAATCTAAAAATATTATTTTAAATGAATTTATGACGGAAGTGATCGGTGTACCCTTCCTTCAGAGGGTACACCGATCAATCAGTTCCTAGATCTAAAAAAGTAATATTTTAAAAATAGCATGAATGAAAATATTATGCTTACCCTTTTCTACTGCTCTTTATCTTTCCTCGCCCCATTTTGAATGCCATTTAGGCCGGCAGTTAGGTTATCCCAACACTTTTCAAACTCTTCTATATGAAGAGAATGGCATTTTCCGGTTAATACAATTTTGTTCGCTTCTATATAATTTAAAATATATTGCATTTGCTCTGAATTAACCCTCTTCCCTCGCCGCTTCTTTTCACCACTCTTTTCACCACAGCATCTTCTTTCGATATTTTCAAATATTTGTCACGCGTTGACGTACAACTACCGCAAAACATAACATACATGAAGTTAGCCCCAAATCAGCATATAGCAACTTTGCTAGCAACTCGCATAGAAATAGAAATTTAACAACGGTTGATAAATCTGTTGTTACAGAATTGACAAATTGGTATCAGTTGCTACGAAAGTTGTTAAAACTTAAGCTTTAACAATTCACTTTTGTAGCAACCGAAATAACAACTGTGATACAGAATTGGACTGAATATATTATAATTCATCGCCGATAAACCATTTTTCGAACTTGGGGTAAAGGTTGTATCTTGGGGTGTACTGGTTACCTCTGGCGCGATGTCACTTCTGGTCTTCGAATCCGAGGATGTTGTGACCGAAGCACCAAATTGGCGACATTGGTCACCCTAAATATGGTCTCATTTTTGTGTTTTCACCATTGAAGTTTCATCTTGCTTCCTGATGAGGCATCATAAGTCCGAAACATCTGTATACGGTTGCTTGTTAGAAGATGGTCGATACGCCCGATAATTACCCCCTACTGTTTAGAATTTACCGCCGATAACCATTTTTCGTTTTATTACCTTGTGCTATAAGTTGTACCTTGGGGCGTACTGGGTACCTCCGGGGCAATGTCACTTCTGGTCTTCGAATCCGAAGATGTGGCCGTACCACCAAATTGGCGACAGTGGTCACCCTGATGAGTCTCCTTCTTGTGCTTTCTCCATGTTGCTCCTTGGCTATACCGTACTGATGAGGACTAATAAGTCCGGACACGTGTCTACGCTTGCTTGTTAGATGGCGGATATGACCGATAATTACCTTCTTACTGTTTATAACTCACCGCAGATAAACCATTTTTCGTTTTATAACCTTGGGCCTAAGGTTGTACCTTGGGGTGTACTGGTTACCTCCGGCGCGATGTGACTTCTGGTCTTCGAATCCGCGGATGTTGTGATCGAAGCACCAAATTGACAATATTGGTCAATCTAAATATGGTCTCCTCTTTGTGTTTTGTCCATTGAGTTTTTATCTTGCTCCTTGGGTGTACCGTATTGATGAGGACTAATAAGTCCGAAACACTTGTATACGGTTGCTTGTTAAATGGCGGTTATGCTAACATAGGACTTTTTGGAGATATGATCTCGTATGGAAGTCTCACTTGCACTTTTGCGCCGTGCGTACCTATTGTTCATACATTTTTATAAATAAGTGTATACTGCAAAAATCAAGTTTTACCAAATAATTTTTTTAAAACATCTTCATCGATCTGTCGATCTTTAACTGGCGCAGTCGGTTGGATCAAGAACTGAGAGGTTTTAGTGATAACGTAAACTTTCTTGTCAAATTCTCTACCTGGTGATTCCAAAGCGAAACAACTACGGATTAACGACAGGTATCAATACCAAGGTAGAAAGATCAAATCGCCGATTTCAAGCCAGCCAACGCCCCACAGATTGGAACAGCGCTCAGATTGCGAACAGCAGTCCACCCACAACAAAATCAGCGTCCACAACGACGGCGAAGACAAAGAACACCAACACCAATGAAAACTGCTATTATCGTATTACTGTAAGTGATAAGCTTAAGTTTGATCGTGACAATTATTTCCTTTGAGTTTTTGTAAACATAATTATACCTCAAACAAATTAATATTTAGCAGCTAACTGAAGCGCTATAATTATTTAACCAACAAGCATATTAAAAACACCGATAAATGATCGAGACTGTTTGTCGAATTGTCGAGATCGCAGAGAAGACTGTTTGCTTTCGGTCCTTTTCCAAATTAACTTAGATAAACATAAAAAACCCGTAGGAATTTGGCGAAAGAGTACGGAATGCGAAACTTATTAGTAACAAAAGTCAAACTAACAACTGACGCCGCTGAACGTCCATCAAAAATTCAGATGTATAAAAACACAGCCTTACAGACTTATCTACAAAATTAATGTCTAATCCACATTTTGGTGAATATATCTGTGGCGGTTGCTATCGTACTACCTAGATCCTGGTCATCAGAGCAGCCGACAACGAAAAAAAAAAAAAAAAAAACAACGGTATCTATCTTGTCATAAAAAAACAAGCTGTGAGACGAGTCCTTTGCATATTTTGTATTATTTAAGTAGTGTAATAATAAAGTTTGTTTTATTGTTAAATACGCTAAATATCTATACTAGATAACCAATACATTTAGAACAGACAATCGCTTTGGTACTCGAAAAGCAAAACTGGCTCTATCTATGTAAACAGGATACCCAAAACTTTAACGTAAAACCTAAAATTATAAACTTGGTTGGTTGTAACATTTGCATGATAAAATACCTCACTCGGGTCACTACATAATGTATACCGTTCAGTGCGGTAGAAAAATGCATAATGTTACTGGCATTGGTTCCCTCCGGCCGGTCACCCGGGCCGGCTTGCAGAGGTTTCACGACTTGAGCGGTGGAATTAATCTTGGTGGCATTGAGGGTGCTGATATTGATTTTAAATTAAACTATTTTATGGAAAATCTAACAAGTATCTATAAAAAATCTTTTCCACAAATAAGCAAGAGACAGCAGGGGAGAACTAGAGGCTGGATAACTCCTGCAATAAAAGTATCATGCAAAAATAAACGATGCCTTCTGTATTTGCAAAAGTTTACCAACAATATACTATTTAAGAGGTATGTTGCTGTATATAAGAGTGTGTTAAAGAAAGTTATTGTCCTGGCGAAAAAAATATTCTACCAGCAAAGAATAACGAGGTCAGATAATGTTATTAGGGAGTCAGGGACCGTTGTTAGAGAGTTGACTGGGAGGTTGCGTCCTGTTTCTGACTCTTTAGCCATACAGGCTTCTGGGCGTACTGTTACCGATGCTGATGAGTTATGTGTCACTTTCAATAACTACTTTGTTGAGGCGGTGGACGAGGTTCGAGCGGATGTTGAGATTTTTTATGTTGATCCTGGGTGCGAGGGACATTTGCATGGTGGTTCATTCTTTCTCGAACCAGTGACCTTGGGCGATATCAGCGCCATTTTTTGTTCTATGAAAAATGGAAACTCTTCGGGCTATGATCTTGTGGCGTCGAGAGTTGTAAAGTGCTTTTCTCGGGAGGTTTGTCTTATGCTGGTAGACCTAATCAATGAAACATTTTTAGCTGGTGTCTTTCCCCGGAGTCTAAAGACGGCCAAGGTAGTACCTATCTTTAAGGGCGGCGACAGGGAGAGCTTAAATAACTACAGGCCCATTGCACTGCTTCCTGGTATATCCAAAATTATTGAGTCTGCATTCAAAGACCGTTTGGCTGATTATCTGGAGGATAACGCTTTGCTGGTGGAGTCTCAGTATGGGTTTCGAACAAAATTGTCAACGTCCGATGGCTCCAATTTATAATGGCATAAATCAGGGCCATTATGTAGTGGCGGTGTTCTGTGACATACGAAAAGCATTTGACTGTGTAGATCATGAAAGGTTACTGGACAAACTTCATAGACTGGGTATAAGAGGTGCACCTTTGGACTGGTGTGCAAGTTATCTTGCTGAGAGGCGCCAGTTTGTTTCAGTTCGGGGACGTCAGTCTGAGGTTGCGAATGTGAAGTCCCACAACGTTCTGTGTTGGGACCAGTGCTTTTCTCCATATACATTAATGATCTTCCAAGATCAATTAAATACGGCATGGTTACGATGTTTGCTGATGATACTAGCATTGTATGGTCAAGTGCTGCAATGGCTACGTTAGTTGATAACATCAACTCCGACTTGGCGGCTTTGCGTCGATGGTTTGCTATCAGTCACCTCGTATTAAATGTCGCTAAAACTAAGGCCATGTGGATTTCTCGGTCAGTCCCCGCTCCTGCGGGATTGTTGCATTTCGGGGACCACTCTGTACAATTTACAGATAGTCACAAGTTTCTTGGTGTTATTTTGGACAGTTCGTTAAAGTGGTCACCTCACGTCGAGTCACTTTCAGCAAAATTGAGTAAGGCTCAATATGCTATTCGTACCATATCGCGAGAGGGGGAGGAAACCGGCCTGGCCGTCTATTATGCCTACTTTGCAAGAACGATGAGGTACGGTTTGCCATTTTGGGGATTCTGCTCATCTGGCAACATGGATGCTATACTTAAAATTCAAAAAAGGGCATTACGAACTATTGCCAATGTATGCCAGCGTGACAGTTGTAGGCCTATTTTTGATAGACTAAATGTTATGTGTCTATATACGTTGTTTGTCTACGAAGTTTGTTTATTTATTTTTAAGATTCGTTATGAGCTTGGTCCGCCTATATCAGTAAGGGATACAAGATCTGTGGGAGACGTAAGACTGCCAATGCCCAAAAATGCTAAGTACCATGGATCAATTATGTTTAGAGCAGTACAGATCTTTAATCATTTACCTACCCATCTCAAAATGCTAACTGCAATCCACATATTTAAACGGCAGCTGCGTGATGCACTAAAGGGTAAAGTGTACTACAGTTTAAATGAATATTTTGAGGATAGTCTGTGACCCCGTTCACTTTTGTTTTTTAATGTTTTTTTATGCAGTGTTTAATATTGGGCATATTGTAATATTGTACATTATTTTACTGGCGTTATATGTGTATGTGTGTGCATATATACTTATATCTTTGTTTGTATGATGATGCCTACATGTTCGTATTGCATTCATCTGCACTTATACTAATACTGTTTGTTTACTTGTGTCTAGTTCATGTATCCTGCAAAATTGTATTCAACACTGTTAAAGTTATCGAATAAATGTGTATCTATCTATCTATCTATACATGTAAGTATAATTTCAAATTACTGATGGTACAGAAAATAGTGACACGGCCAGCACGACAACAGTAAATTCCTCTGATGAGAACCTTATTGCCAATCTTGTAGAAGAAACTGCAACTATTTTTGACCTAAATACAGCTAGCCAACTTTTTCTGTACTTCGATTTAATTACTATACTTCAAACGACCCCTCTTGGCAACGGCATTATCAATTATCACAATTCTAATAAAATCCTTGATAACGCGAGAAGAACAAGATTAGTAGACATACTAATTAAACATATATACAAGTGTATAATCACATTATAAAAAAGTGTTATTGCTGACTTATTACCAAGAAAACAGTAGTTTAATTCTGAAATTTACCCGTTTGAAACATGAGGATTATAAGCTCCTTGGTGCCAAAATAACTACTGTAAAAATGCACCACCAAACCCCCACGTGACCTCCTCTTCCCGCTCGGAAGAAGAAGAAACTACCAGAAGCCATCCAGTCTCTTGTTAAAATTTACACGAGTGACATGTATAACAGTTTACTCACTAATTAAAGTATTGTAGTTTACAAGCCCACAGCTAGTTTTATTACATTACCTTATTTCCAAATGAAACCACTGGCATTTACTATATACCAGCATGGAGAAAATATGATTCACCAACTGGAAAACCGACTTTCGCAAAAGGACGTTGAGTAGACAAATGAAATTTTTTTATGAAATTTGGAATTTTCGTGGACAAATTGTCCACGAAATATTGAGACGATAAACAAGATCAATATTAATTAGAATTGTTTAATTCTTCCCGTCCTGTATCCCAAGAAAAACTCAACGAAGTTAAGATTGGTCCAGGGCAAGAAAAAAAAGTACTCATTATATATTGTATATTCATAACGTTCAAACTTACTTGTGACTGTTGTGGAAAGAGCTTCCTGTGTTTTAGAAAATATACGTTACATCTAGAATGTGTCAACATTAAGAAACTACTTTCAATGTTCTGTAAAACAAGGCAAAATGCTATATCATAGAAAACATGATCTTAAAAGTCATATTCGGCTTGTTCTTTTCCAAATCATACACCTTTTATGACGTCACATTTTAGGTTTAGCTTATACTTTTTTTATAAGTTGTATGCACTAAATAAGGTTATACCTGTATCAGGATTTAGTCGAAAAAAAATTATCTTCAGAGATATGAAAGTCTTAAGTTTGGATTATTTACGATTATTTGCCATACCTTGCCATATTCAAAATTCAATTTTTGCCATAATCAAATTTCATTTTTGCTTTATCTTAACGGTTGAAATATTTGATAGATAACTGCGTACAATCATTATTTTAATTTAAATATGTAAAAAATAAAAACAATTGCATTTTTTTAAATAATTATTACTTAGTCGCCCCCACAATGGTTATAATATCCGCTAAACTTTTACGAAGAAAACGCATTGTGTTGAAACTCAATGAAAAACGCAGCAAGCGCCTACTTCAGGCGAGTGCGCAGTTTGTTTTTTAAGCACGGAGTGACTGGAAATGCCTATTTGGTAGATGCTCTAACGAATTTCGTTAATTCGTATTGTAAATTAGTTTAAATATTATAGTGGTTATCTTCGTGGTATTAAAACCGCTTTTTAAATCGAATTTACGCTGGCCTGGAAAGCCTGTATGGCTATAAGAGTATTTTTGATAACCAGTATAAGGGATACTGGTTTCCTGCAGCAGTTATACGTGGAGAAAGGGTTAGAATTTCGGTATATAAAGGCCTAGAAACAGCAACGAAAGGCAGAGCCGCACGCTGATTTTACATTGGCTGCTCTCTCCCGTTCGCCGTTCCAGCCGACTCCGAAGCCGACCGTTTGAGCATACGCACGCTGATTCTTACATTGGCTGCCTGTTCAACGCTCCCGCCATAGCTGAGACCGACCGTTTGCGAGTACGACTGACTGTGCGCCGAAGCTGAAGGCCCCAGCTGTTTTCCGTCCGCGCCAGACAGCCCGGCACTTGACCCGTCTAGGACTGGTTTGTAGATAAATATTTTTACCAGTTATTTTTCCGGAGCGTGTTTTTCTTTGTATATTTTTATAGTGCTATTTTTCGACGAATGTTTATTTTCTTTTGTAAAACTTTTTCCGTATGCGAATGCTACCATTTCTTTTCTCTTATGTATATATAATTTGTTTGCGTTTACGACATAAACCCTGATTTGAATTGAACTCCGTATACCGTTTGATTTATTTCGAAGAACACTGGATCTCCAACTGAAGCAACCCGATCAGGTAAGACGAAGGGACTAAATAAACCGACGTCGTTACAATGCTAAAAATATTTATTTATTAAACGCTTTTAAAAAATGCCGAAGTCTTCTAACCGTATCAAACATTCTAAATTTCGAACCGATAGATGTTTATATCCACTCAATTTGCGCATCCAAATATAATGCATAATGAGTTCTCAGAAAAGTAACCAAATACCTATTATTGGCCTTAAATATCCCTCTCAATTTTTCTATTGCTTCAATTCCCCCTGTGTATGCTACTAGGTTAGAAAATATATTTCTGTCTTTACTTTTCTATAGTGGAGATAGAGTTGAACATGGCAATGAGGCTACTTTTTTTATGGTTATAAATCAACTTAAGGAACAGCAAGGTATATCGATTAAGACTGATATTAGAACGCAGTTCGTCTACTTTTCATTTGTTGCCATCCTAGGGGATAATTTGGGTTTACACACTATCTTGGCATTTGTTAAAAGCTTTTCAGCTAAGTACTATTGCAGATTTTGTACTGAACATAAATCTGTCATGTCTAAACAAATTGAAAAATATATAAATTCAGTCGCTTGGAGACAAACGATCAGAGGAAGTGCTGGTATACGACCTCAATAGTTTAGTTCCCGAGAAGGACGACACCACAGCCAGCTATGCTAACAAAATTAAAAACACCCTGCACACGTTGCTTTCTAAAATTAATTTAGAAGAAGAAAATGCAGCAATTAGGAACTTAAAACAAGAGCAAATAACCAAATCGCTCTTAGAACGATATTTGGCCTAGATCTGATTAATGCCAACATAGGATTAACAGTGAAGCTTTTGTCAACCAGCCGACATTGAAACAGCAGTAAGCTATGCGCTGGAAACCACAAACTACAACACCCAAAAGCAACGACCTACTAATCAGCCGTTTACTAGAACTCCATCGTCCATACAGACCAACACCAATGGAAGTCGATAGCAGCGGACTTCACTACAACAAGCGACTAGCATCTTCAGTTAACAAACCGGCACCAAAAATAATAATAATAATAATAATAATAATAATAATAATAGGAATTTATTAGCCAAAAAAGTGCATACAGTAAGTAACGGTACAAGTGAGTAGCAACGGCTAAAAGGGTTGTCTTCACCATTCTTGGTAATTCGTAAGAACTACGCAAGGCGGTGCTCTTCCAGACCCCCTGTGTGGATAAATAAATATAATAATTCTTTATAAAAAAACAACAAATTGCAACAAAAAAAACATAACCCAACAAAAAAAAACTATGCAAGGTATTTCTAATTCGAAATCAAACATTAAACCTAAAACATAAGAATTAAAGAAACCTTAAACTGGGCAAATAGTACGATACCAAACTTAACAATAATAATAACAATAACAACAATGAAAACAATAAAAACACAATAATAACCGCAACAACCAAAACGCAGCAGATGTTAAGGTCTTTGCATCTCGGCAAACAAATCCGCGAACACACTGCTTCTCAGATACGACACTGACACACCACGACCTGCATGTACACAAAACTGGTTAATCAGGCGAGCAAAGCGGTAGCGAAACCCGCACTGAAAGAACGCTGTACGATGAGCCGGAACACTAATTCTGTCACGTCCGCGCACGTTGACACTGTGGACGTCACCTCGGAAAACAATCTTCTTGTGCAGGTAACTCGGCTTTTTTGACTGCAAGATTTTAAAGAAGAACACAACACTGTGCAGCCGTCGTCTTCTGGACATGTCCAGCCAACCGCTGCTAAGCAGCCGTCCCGACGTGCGATCACGCCGCCGCACTCCGTATATGAGCCGGATGCAAGAATTCTGCATCCTCTGCAGACGGCCGGCATCCACCACTCTCAAAAACCCATCGTACACTGCGTCCATGTAATTTAAGTTTGACAAGACTAGAGACTCGCAGAGCATCCTCCTACAGGAACGGTCCAGCAGGTTCCGGCTAGCGTAGACGGTCCTCAAAGCTCTAAACGCGCGCTCTAATAACTCCGACGTATTGCGCTGGAAGCGCAGATCACTGTCCATCCACAACCCCAAATTTCGTACGCAGTTTGTAAATTGGATCCGCTCCGAACCAAGAGTGATGTTGAAATCTTGCTCTATTAGACATCGTGCCTTTTTTGGTCCAAACAGGATGGCTTGCGTTTTTACCTGGTTAAGAGCTAGTTGGTGGTCAGTGGAATATTCTGAAACAACCGACAGCATCTGGTTCAGAGTGTCCTGAGCTAAGCGGGCTTGAGAGGGTTCGAACGAGATATATAATTGAGTGTCGTCTGCGTATTGATGGTATCGGCAGTGCGTCACCAACCGGGGTAGACCAATCGTATAGAGGGTATATATCAACGGAGATAGAATGGCGCCCTGTGGAACTCCTCGTGCAATCAGAGTAGGCCTTGATAAGTGCCCATCAAGGCAGACGCGCTGCGTTCTTCCGGAAAGAAAAGAGCTCATAAGTCCGACGGCCGCGGCACTCAGCCCAACAGAAGAAAAAATCTCAATCAATATTTGATGGTTGACGGAGTCAAAGGCCTTACTGTCATCAAGCAGCACTAGAGCTGTTATTTTGCCTGTGTCCGCAGCCGTGACTATGTCGTCAGTGATATCCGCCATCACCGTGGCGCAGCTGTGAGACGGTCTGAACCCGGACTGAAACTCCGGTAACAATTGAGCTCCGTCAACGTACCCCCGCAACTGACGCTCCAACACCCGTTCAAACAGCTTCGAGAGGGTGGGTAAGACACTTATAGGTCTCAGATCGCTCAAGCCCTCCACGATGTTCTTTTTGGGGATTGGGGTGACCAACGACGCCTTCCATGCTTCGGGAAATACAGACGCGGCGATGCAAGCGTTGATAATATGGGCGATCAAGTCAAAGATCATCGGCGGACACAGTCCCAGCATCCGCAGATTGATCCCATCAGGACCCGTCGCGCCGCTCTTAATGGTGCGAAAGCATTCGATGACTTCACCAATCGTGACATTCCGAAAGGAAAACTGCACTCGATTGCTCGCAATTGGGTTATCTCGATATCTAGACAACACGGCGTCGCTGACTGGAGGTGGTAGATCCGTACAAAAGTGAGACCCAATTGCCTCAACATCATGCAGGTGGGACGGAATTTTAGTTTTAGCCGAAGAGCCCATATTGAGCCGACGTAACTCCTTCCAAAGCGCCACCCCATCGCCCCGTAGAGACTCGCACTTGAAACGAAAATAGGCTCACTTCTCCCTCTCAATGGCTCTATTTGTTTCGTTCCGCATAGCTTTGTAGTACTCGTGATGCACCTGGTTCCTTGTAGCGCGATAGCGTCTCAAAGCTGCATCTCTGATCTTCATCATGCATCGGATATTATATGTCAACCAAGGCGCCGGCGATCCACGAGGAACGAATTCCCGAACAGGGGCGTGGCAGTCAAATAGGTGCAACAGATTTGTTCTGAGAAATGCCTCCTTTAGATTTGGATCTTCCATGTCATAGATGAGGTGCCAAGGTATATTGAAGAAATCGCTGTTAAATCTGTCCTCATCGCAAGATCTATATGAGCGCATTCGGACCTTCGATCGCGGGCTAACATAGTTCCGCAGCGGGAACTCGACGTATATTGCCTTATGGTCGGACATGTCACCGCAATCCAGGGTTCCCGAGGAGTAGCCGTCGCAGTTGTTGTTCAGAATAATGAGGTCCAACAATGTAGATGTATTGTCAGTGACCCGTGTTGGCTCATCAATCACCTGCATCAGCTGGAATGACTCCAGCAGTTCGATCAGTGCAACGGGCAGCCCACCATCCACGCGCATCAAATTTATATTGAAATCTCCCAGGCAGACTACTCTGTCGTACCCGAGAACCATATCGCCCAGAATGTCTCCGAAATCAGCCAAAAAATGCTCCGAACTGCCACGGGGTGGTCTGTAAATAGCTCCAAACGCAAACTTCCGGCCGCCAACCGAAATACACAGCCAAAGCTGCTCGAGATCAATTGTAGAGGATCTGGCAACAATCTCAGCGGACAGGTGCTTCTTGATGAAGAATGCCACACCCCCTCCCCTCCCCGCTCTATCACAGCGTAACAGGTAGTGTGATTCCATTGCAATCAGAGCGTCAGGTAATTCGTCGGAAAGCCATGTTTCGCTGAGCGCGATTAAGTCGAATTCAATCAACGCTGAATGAGTAAGGAGATTGAGGTGTGCGGGAAGCGATCTAATGTTCAAGTGACACACTCTTAGAGACATCGCCGAAAGCGCAGCAGGAAATCACACAGCGAGCAAGAGAAAAAGAGAGAGAACCCAGGAGCTGAGGATTACAGACTAAACATAACGTTAACAAAAAGAAAAAGGAAAAATTACATGTTCGGTTGTTGTTTCCTCACGGAGTTGCTTCTCAGATTTTTTCTGTCCTTCTGTCCTGGCTTAACAATCAAAGTTGGAACAGCGTCAAGACCACCAGATGTAGGAGCAGAAGAACCACCAGCAAGTTCGTCGACAAAGGACGGGTTGTTAACGATGTCACGATAGGAGTAACCTTTACCTCCCGTCAAAAGCTGTGAACCGCGTACAACAGCCGGAACTCCCTTTGTCAGGAGCTCAGCCCTCACACCCAACAAAGTCTTTTTTTCGGACAAATCGTCCGGCGCGAGATCCCTATCCACTCTAATCCTCTTCGGGTGATTTTTTAATTTGTGACAATTTGCCAATACTTTACCCCGAATCGAGCTCGACGAGAATCGGACCAGAATGGGGGGATTACTCTTAGATCCGCCCAATTTAAATGCATCCACTATATCCGCCGACGACACGGAAACGTCTAGAGTATCCAGAACGATACTCAGAACTGCCTCAGTCGGCGACTGATTTGGATCCTGAAGAGCGTTAAAAACCACCAAGTTATTTGCACGGCTCCTCCTATCTAGCACTCGTATTCTAGATTTAAGATCGCTGTTTTGTTGTTTTAATTCTGTAACCTCTTCCTTCAAGCTCGTTAGTTCGCCAACCGTGACCTTGAAAGCGTTAAATTCCGTAATAAATAGTTTCAGAATATCAAACACATCTTGTAAAGAAGCTGACTTTTTACTCATAAGCGACTCTAGCTGCTTACTCATAATTTATTTTTATCAGAATTGTTATTTACGGTAAAGGAAAACTCACAGGGATACAACTTTTTCACACCACCGGTGTCCGTCGGGGTGACTAACCTTCACACGCACAAGAAGTGGACAACGGAAAGGTATTAACAGAAAACAGGTGGACAAGTTTGTGGAAAATTCTTTTTAGGCTTACCTCGGACAGCTGGTTTACTTGACGCTAACCGGTATAGAACCCGCCAAAATTTACCTCGCCGCCAAACCAGCAATCATAAATCGCTCACAACCGCCAGTCGGCTCGGACCACGAAACTGAAATCAGCAGTACAAGTAGTACAACTAATCACTGACACCGTGACCAATTTTCACTAACTCAGGCCACCAAAAAACTACACAAAACAGCCGAAATCTACGAGCGATGTATACACGTGTGCTCAAAGGCAGTAGATATCAGATAAGAACCAAATAATCCCTAGAAATTCAAGATACGATCCTTGATAATAAGCAGAAAGAGTTTATTATGACGCAAAGTGTGGGCAAGGACTTGGAAGTCAAAATAAAAAATCGAGACAAATGCAATACACACACACTTCGTGCGTATTCCGAAAGAAAATGTGCATGAACATCCTTCTATTATTCATAATTTATATGACTAAAGGCTGTTTTAGACTGTACTACTTTCGTCTTTTTCTAAACTTTTAGTTAGTATCTAAAATAAAGTACTAGAAAAAGTACAGTATGAACAGCCATTATATTTACTTTTCCTTGTCGCACACGCATGCGCACACAAGGCTTTCTTTATCAGCTGATTACCAGGCTGCCAACATAATAAATGCGCACCTAACTTGCGAAACCAGCGATTTTGAAAACGTTGTTTTGAATCATTTGTGAATGTTGTGGTACAGAAATGGCTAGAAAGTGGACACCTGACCTTACAAAATCTCTTGTGACTTTATATAGTCTACAGCCAGTGCTGTATAACGTAAGTTCCTAAATCCATGACAACGTATTTGGGTCGCTAGGATTTATAACCTGCAACTTGCTTATAATATTTTGTTGTAGGTTGACTCACCCGCTTATCATAATTCGTTACTGAGGCATAAGGCCTTAGAAACGATAAAAGTTGAACTCGAAGAATTGTACAAAGTAAGTTTTACTTACACTTTTTTTGATGAGTATGGAAAAAATAAATAACCTCCGCACACAATTTAATGAATGTAATAAAAGGTTGCGTAAGCAGGAACCAAGCGGATCAGGATTTGTAAATAAATCACATTGGTGGTTGTACTACGAGCATTTGTTATTTTTACAATCACATGTGAAGAAAGATACGGGGATATCGAACATTACCGATAGGCTGGATAAAACCGAAGCAGCGCCAGTGTTTCGCGAAGTATGAATTTTTTCATACAATGTGCAACAATTTACAGAGTTGTTTTTAATTTTAGACTTCGGAACAAATTGACATATAAGTAGAGATGTTAACAGCACAAAGTGACGCCAATGTATCAAACGTAAGCAACCTATGCATAAATTAGATAATATTTCTAATTAATATATTCTTTTTTCACACTGATTTTGTAGACAATTTGTCTTCGCAACTTTTATCCCCTACATACTATACAGACACCTCCAGCACAACACCTGTCCAGGGTAGCAGTAACAGAAAACGCTCAGATGGATCCGTAGGAGCGGTAGAAGGGCCAATAATAAGTGCAATAGACGACACAATTGTTGGTGCTCCGCAACACGTGGCATCGACCAGCAGCAGCTGTACATTTCTGCAATTTCTTATGGGTGAGATGGACAATAAAAAAAATTATATAGGAAATGCAAACGGGAGATCCTTGATGTCTTGCATCGCTGCCAAGATGAAGACGACAGCAACTAGTTTTTTATATTTGATTGGCAATACATTAATTTTATTAAAATAATATTTAAATGCGTTACGAGTTTGGAGTACCTTGCATGATCGGTAAATATTGCGTCAGGCAATTTGCTTTCTATGATTGTCTGATTCTTGTTGTAGCAATCATCTGGTTGTAGAAAATTGTGAAGTGCACAACCAGTTTGAGTGATTAAAATAACTTTATCCCGGCTTAAATTTATCGGTGTTAAACAATTCTAAATCTATTGCTCAGAATGCTAAAGGCGTTTTCAACAACACGTCTTCCTTTACTTAATCTATAATTAAATATTCTTTCATCTTTAGACATGTTCCTAAATGGGTAGGGCTTCATTATGTGCTTCTGTGATGGGAAAGCTGCATCAGCTAATAGTACGTATGGTACTGCAGGCTCGATCATTCCAGGTAATGGGTTATTGTCTGGCAAATTTAAGCTCTCCTGATCTAAAGCCAAGTTAAAGTCGCAGGCAGCAAAAACTCCTTAAATAAATCATGTAAAAAATATACTACAAATACCTCACACGACATTCATACATACCTCCATCACTAACCCTTCCATTTGTTCCAATGTAAACGTATATAAACTTATATTTGGCATCTGCAATTGCAAGGAGCACAACACTATGTTTGCCTTTATAATTATAATAATGAGAACCAGAAGAACTTGGTGGTCTAAACACTATATGTTTTCCATCTATGGCTCCGATAATATTTGGACAATTCCACAGCGTTTTAAAATCGTGGGCCACATTCTTCCATTCTGCCTTTGTGGATGGCATCTCTAAGAGATATAGATAATATACTTAATGCTACTTCTATATTAATAGATTTATATCTTTAAATAATCCTTTTGCAGTGCTTCATAAATAGCGCTACATACTTCCGGCACAAATATTGAAATAGCTGCGACACTGATCCGAGTGCTGTATGTCAAACTTTGAAAAGATTCCCCAGTTGCAAAAAACCGCAAAGTTGTTATTAGGCCTGCCTTAACTGCGTATCTTGAAGCTTTATTTTCTGTTCTATTTGCGATTGTAAATATTCGAACTGATCTTCAGTCATTTTACATAATTTTTGTACGCACTCGGATCTTCGTTTGTCAATTCATGTTGAAGAAATGCACACACTCCTAACCTATTCTGATCTCTTCGAAGGTGCCACGGTTTGCTCCAAATGGTTTAATTATTGCTCTATTTAATTTGTAGAGTTTGTCCAACTGTAAAAGGTGTTTTAATTTGAGTACTTTGCTGAATTTAGTTTGCATATCCATGCTCAAAAAATGTATATCTTCTTACAGAAATAAGACTTCGTAAAGCAGTATACACAAATTATTAGGTTATGTAACCTAATTTGCTGAAATTGGTTTGTTTTGTGAAGTAGGCTGGCTACTCTGGAATAAATAAGGAAGAACGTTTAGTACACCTTTCTCTTTTTACTGCAAAACTTTTATCTAGATACTAACTAAAAGTTTAGAAGTGCAGAGCAGAAAATATCACTGGTAGCATCATATCCTACGGCAATGACTAACCATCAGGGTATAGAAGAAACTGTGGAACATCTGAAACAAAGATATTGGTGGTCTAAGATGGAAAAGACAGTAACACAGTGACACCTGTAATAGATCAAAATATGATCTACGTCCGGAAGTACCATCCCTTCCAATAACTGAAAGACCAGACGACCCGTTTGAGATTTTTTTTGTTGACCTATTCTCAATCTCTAACGAAAAATATCTGGCAATCATCGATGCCTTTACCCGCCTCGGACATGCAATTAAAGTAAAATGTTAAAATTCTTCAGACATCTTAGACGCATTCCTGGAGTATTTGAATTACTATGGCATCCGACAAGAAGTTCGATTTGATCAGGGTTCCGAATTCAATAATAAACTAATAAAAGAACTAGCAGCATTACACAAAATTACATTGCACTTTGGTACCGCCAGGAACCCCGAAAGTCAGGCTAACGTAGAAAGGTTCCACTCCACCCTAATCGAACATTTAAGATGTCTCGAAGACCCTAGCATACCGAAGGGAAAAAAATGCGTTTGGCAACTGTTAGAATAGTAATCTGACTAATTTAAATTACCCGCTAGTTTATAAGTTGGTTACCATGTTATACTTGACAGAAAACCAATAAGACTCCGGCAAGAGCGCAGTCGCACAATTATCGATCGCTTCGTTTATATAGACGTGTGTGTGTTATTTACACACAAAACCCACTTTGCTACAGGTTATGGGCCCAGTCGCATGTACGTGAGTCGCGTGGTATAAAAATACTTGTGTGCAACTCTAAGAAACGTTTTCTTGTGGCATGCGTCGTTAAAGATAAGAACGGATGAATGGAGACGACGCAGGTGAAGAAATTGAATGAAAACAATTGGACGGTGTGGCGTTTTCAGACCACGGTAGCGCTCAAGGCCAAGGGACTGCACAAGATGGTGACAGGTGAAGATACTGAACCTTTGTCTAGAGAGGGAGATGCGGCACGTGAAGAATGGCTAAACAAGATGCAAAGGCACAGTAGATTCTTGTGAACAGAATTGAAGATGGACCAATGACGTACTTGATGCAATGCGACACTGCAAAGAAAATGTGGGATAAATTGGAACAAATATATGACCGAAAGTCTGAAATTAGCATTCACGTGCTCAATGAGCAGTTCAACAATTTGAAATTTGAGTCAGGTGTGTGTATGTGTGTGTGCGTTTATGGCAAAGGTAATCAATCTCATCGCTAAATTAAAACAGAATCAACAGGATATACCTCCAAAATTGGTCATTACAAAAATCATGTTAAACTTACCATAAAAATTCAAATATTTTCGATCGGCAATGGACAATGTACCAATTGCGGAGCAAACCCTGGACGATTGGCCCCACGGTTGCTTGTTGAAGAGGAGAGACTCGGAAAAGTTAACGTAGAACCTGAAGTGGCTTTATTGGCAGGGAAGTTTAATAGAAGATGCTACCGATGTGGAGAAAAAGGTCCTTAAAAGCTAATTGCAAGAAGAAATTAGACTGCTCATACTGCAAGAAGAAATGCCACTTGGAGAAAAGCTGTTTTCATTAAAAACGTCATGATGGTGATGAGTCAAAGAAAAAAGGAGGTGAATAAAAATAAAAGTTATGCCGAATCAAACGAAGTCTCGCTAATAGCAATTCCAGAATATATAGAAGCTAAAATAAATTCAGAGCTAAAGGATTTGGGAACCTCTACCTACAGGATGATATTTAAAATAAATGAACAAGACAATAACGGTGATAAGTGTTTTTTAACGAGGGAAGAAAGAAGTCTAATGTGGTGGCACAAGGCGTTGGCACATCAAAATTATTGTCATGTGAAAAGGTTTGTACGAAAGGAGAATATAGCTATCGAACAAAATGAAGTCTTCTCCGAAGCTCCAAGGTAAATACCATAGACAGCCGTTTCCACCGAGCCAGGCAAAATCAGTCAACGCAGGTGACCTGATACATGCTGGCCTCTGTATCCCAATGGAGATGCCTTCACTGAGTGGATCAAGGAACATGTTTTTACTTAAAGACGATTACTCAAGCTACAAGACAAAGCTACAAAAAATAAAACTGAAGTCACAGAAAAATTGGACCAATGCAAAACCAATCTTGCAACACAGATAGGAAAAGAAATTAAAGTCTTTAGGAGCGACAATGGCACGGCGTTTAAATTTTTCAATTTGTTACGAAGCTACTAGAAAAACATGGGATTATCCACCAAACTACGGTGCCTTACACTCAACAACAGAATGGTCGAACTGAAAGACCATCATCGAGGCCACTAGAACATTGTTGGCAGAAAAGAAAAATGCAAAGAAATTATGGGCTGAGGCAGCAAACACAGCTGTGTACCTATTAAATGGAACAGGGCCAAGCCACATTGCTGGTAAGACTCCTTATGAAATATTATTTGATAAAACGTTTGATGTCAACAAAATAAAGGGATCTTTTGGGTCAGAAGTGTGGGCTTTGTTGCTGAACAGAAAAAGCAGAAGCTAGATACGAAGAATAAAAATGGCATTTTTGTTGGATATGGACAAAATGTGAAGGGATACAGAATATATTTTCAAGAAGAAAACCAAGTTAGAATAGTGGGAGAAATAATTTTCACACCAGTTGAAGAAACAGAAGTAGAAAAGAGATTTGTAAGTTTGGATGTGGTTGATGAAAGTGACGGAGCAGAGGAACAGGATGAAAAAGATGACGAACAAGATACACCAACAACTGAGAATGTGGATGAAGTTGTAGAACTAGACAACCAATCAAGGCCTAGGCGTACAGTAGGTAGTGTCAAACGTTGATGTTTTGACAATACCTACTGTCAATAGAATAAACATATCTGTTAAATTCTGGCTAACTGTTTTATTTTAATGCAGACACGACCGATCACAAACCGATAAATAAACAAAAAGGCTTTAGTGTCTATTCGAACAAACCGATTATATTCAAATTTTAACAATAAGTTTTCAGGTCAGCCATCTACTTCAAACCCATTGACGCCGCCACAAGATACAAAAGCATGTGATATTGCTGGACGTCGATGTGTTGAGTTATAATATTTTTTCGAACTACAATTGCTTAGTTGTGCCAATCCACGATTCGACTGTGGGTTAAAAAATTTATCTATCACCCAGGAAGCACATGAAGGGCTAAATTCACTGTTATATTTTAAATGCTCAATGTGCAATGAACGTTTTCCTGTACGCACCAACACAATAGCAGAACATGATCTGCAAAATATAAATACCTCGGGCATTGAAGCCATTATGTCAATTGTTGCCGGTTGTAGCAACTTACAAGAATTGTGTCCAACATTAGACATTCCCCCCAACGGCAGACAAAACGTATACCAAGTATCATAAAATTGTAAGTTCTACTTGGGAAGAAGCTGCACTTTTGAAAATGCAGCAAGCTAGAAAACGGAAAGCAAATCACGCCATAGAAAATGGCCATATAGATGAGGATGGCATACCATGTATTGCAGTACTCGCGGATGGTTGTTGGTTCTAATGAAGCATAGAACTAATTATAGCGTATTATCCGGAGTTGCTGCTATGGTAGGGCATACATTTGGAGAAGTTCTGTACATTGGCGTAAAAACACAAATATTGTTTTATCTGTGGACAAGCCGCAAGAAACGAAGAAACAACTAAAAATAGTATATTGTGTACCAAGCCGAGAAAGTGGTTCTTTTTCGGGGCGAGAGAAGAGTTGGGCACTTCTTGAGGCCCGGAACACCACTTTCTGGGCGTGGTACACTCATAATTTTTTTATCCTACACAACAATATCGTAATAAAATCACCCGTTTCTAAAGAATAATCACTGACATATTGGCTTTTGACAAATAAAATCCGTTGACTTTTTAATCACAAACGTCAAACCGAATCGAAAACAGTGTTTTGATTGGACAGAGTTATTGCATTTTCCTGGCTAGCGCCGAAAACTGTTCATTACAGGCCGGGCTGGGGCTCGCTGGCAAATAGCATCTTTCGTGTCTCCATAGAGACGCGAAAATGACTTTTTCGTATCGTGTAGGATAAAAACATCTATGTTTTAAAAAGTAATCTGGCTCTTCGACAGGTATCTCGAATCCACTATAGTTTTATAGAAGTAGAAGTAGCCGTCCATGGGATAATACACACCACGTTGATTGCCGATGGAGATAGCAATACGTACAAGAAACTGCTTGACGCAAATCCATATTTGAACACCACCATACATTTATAGCAGAAGTATATTTTGCGCAATTACTACAATAAAATTTAAAATTTTACATCTGACACGAGATTTCCGCTAATGTACAGAAAGTTATTATCAGAAAGAGTACTGCGGCTACGGAAAGCAGTAAGTTGTTGGTGAAGTTAATCAGCACTAAAAATCAGAAATTGCACATGAAGGAAAGGTTATAGCGTTCAAAAATAACATTGATAACGCCATAAACCATGTGTTTGGCAAACAGCAAAAGTGATAAATATTTCTGCACGAAGCACGATGATAATTCGGAACCGTATTTACTTCCAGATTATGTATAGTTCAGTTCCAAGTGTCACAACACTCAAAAAGTTTATTGCACAACATTGACTGTCAATATAGTGGAAAAATTTAATTCGATCATCGCCAAATTTGTTGGTGGAAAAAGAATTAATAAGGCAGGTTCATATTGGTAAACGTGCAGAGAAAGCACCCAAATTTGTGCGTGCCAAAGGGTGCCATTTGCGCATGCGTCCCGGACGGTGCCGCTTGAATTTGTCCATTGTTGCCGTATCCGCAATAGTTTGGTATTGGTTTGCTGTTTAGCATAGTGTACATTTTAGGTTAGCCGTAAATTTTCGTTTTAAAATGGAAACGCGCGGTGTGTAAGCACGTACATCCATACTGGATGCCGGAGAAATTTTGGAGGACGCTGCGGTAAGGCAGGAGTCATGGGCTTTGCTTGATTTAGAGTTTACGGGCGATAGTGTGGATGTTTTAAAGTGGTTGGCGCAAAGACGCCTAATTAAAGTGTGCTAAATTTGTTTACAAAATACTCAATTTCAGATTCCAATGTCTTTCATTCAATGCCGTACATGCGGAAAGCTAGTGTCTGTTAGGAACGACTCCTTCTTTACAAGAGTCGTTTGACATTACCGAAGCTCGTACAAATTTTTTACTGTTGGTCGAGAGTTTACCCCCTAAAAGACATTTTACACGAGATAAAACGTGGGGCTGATTCAACTCACACAATAATTGACTGGTGCAGTTTTAGCCGTGATGTTTGTGTGCAGTACCTAGTAGATCACCCCACGAGACTCGGTGGCCTGAACGACGACTATACTGCCAAGATTGTGGAAATCGATGAAAGTAAATTCTTTCATCGAAAGTACCATCGTGGACAATATAGAGACGGCCACTGGGTGTTTGGAGGCGTGGAAAGGGACACCGGAGATAGTTTTATGGTGTAAGTGCCTGATAGAAGAGCAGAAACATTATCTGCTCTTATATTAGAGTAAATATATGCACATGGTCTCAAGCATGTGCATGGGTTTGTACTTGTATATATATTTTCCAGAATACCATTTTATTTTGCATGTCTGCTTTATTTACAGAATTCCGTTGAGCTTATTTGGTTGCTAAGCTCTTATCGGAGACCATTTATTTTTGCAGTTTGTTTTATTTACAGAATTCTGTTGTATTTACTTGGTTGATTGTATGTGTTTAGGTACATACTTCCAGGATCCATCATAATGTCTGATGGTTGCCAAGCTTATGCAGGTATTCCACACCTCGATAACGGGATATATGAGCACAAAGTTATTTATTGTTCGTAAAACTTTGTAGACCCAGAAGACCGAACCATCCATACACACGTGGAGAGACAACGTGGAGAATTAGTGGGTGAGGGCAAAACGGAAACTGAAGTACCAGTTTGGCACCTCCAGGGCACTGTTTCCGTCATACCTGCAGTTCTTGTGGAAGGATAAATTCCGGCACGCTACTTCCCTGTTTGCAGAGTTCATTATTGCTGTAGCAGAGCAATATCCAGCTTAATCTTTTATCTCTTTCTTAATCTTTTGATTTTCTTCTTTCTTCCTTTTTCTTCTTTATTTTATTAATACTATAACGAAACATCTTGACAGCTTAGTTACTGTGGGAGAGTTTCTGAGGCCAATTGTTTCAATTCCAGTATACCTAAACTATATTCATATTCAACTATATTCACAATTTCAACGAACACATTCAGTTCACAGTAGAAAAAGACGACAACAACAGCATACCCTTTCTTGATACCCTCGTAATAAGAGGTGAGGACAGCATGTTATCCACGGACTGGTATCAGAAGAAAACAAACTCAGGCAGATATTTAAATTATCACTCAAACCACCCAATCAACCAAAAATTAAACATTCAGTCATTACAATGAAAAATAGAGTACTGAGGCTGTCTCATCTGCGGTTCCATGTGGAAAATTTAAAGAAACTGTTCAACATTTTTACCAACAATGGTTATCCCGGGGGACTACTAATGAAGTTGCTTCACAACAGTGGCCCTGCTACTGGACCGGTGGCTGAGATGACCGCGCCTTCGCATCAAAGAAATCTTACAATTTACAGAAAGCTGCCCTATATCCCGGGGTTGTCACGGAGACTGTCGAGCATTTTTCAGATTCCCGACCTTAAAATCGCGGTTTATAACCTAAATACCATTAACACTTTTTTCTCAAACATTAAACAATAACTCCTTCAGAGAAAATGTCAAACGTAGTGTATAGTATACCGTGCGCAGACTGTAACTTAAATTACATTGGACAAACGAGAAACTGGCTCAAGACACGTATTTATCAACATAAACATGACATAAACAAAAGCAAGCACACCAGCGCCCTGTGTAAACATGCAAAGGACACCACCCACAACATCGACTTTGAAAATGCGAAAATATTGCATAGGAAGGAGATGTTGAGGGAACGCTTCTTTTTTGAGATGATTGCCATAAAGACGACCGAGAATACAATGAATTTGAGATCGGATGTAGACAGGTTAAGCACAATTTACAGCTATCTGTTAAACATTAACAATATTAGCGGTTCTAATATCGAGGAAAGTAGCATATTATTTTTTTTCTGTAGATCCTTGGTAAAGCCAAAAATCATTAGCGAAATATTGGACAATAAATAAGGTCAAATAGACAAGGCGTTTTCATTGCTCTTTACCTAAAGAAATCCAAACCACTTTTATATATTCATATGGTATATCCTATATAAACATATAGGACAAAATTAAATAGAGACTAAATATTCTTTTTAAAATTTGTTGCTTAAATTATGCAAACCTACTCTTCATGAATCAGTATGTTTATTGGTGTCAACAAATTATATAACAAGTATAACTGAACAATGTTTTATGTAAAAAATTATAAATCAATAAGCGCCATTAATTGTTATTAGACAACTGTTCAGAGACGTAGTAGTTTTTGGCTGACCTGTGATTTTGTTGATAACATGTTTTGTTCAATAATAATAAACATAGTTGTGCTATTTTTATGCAAAATATTGCAGTAAAATGTAAAATACTTTTTAACAAACAGAAAACTCAGGTCAAGTAATACCTATACTTTATAATGATTGTACAACTTTTATTTTCTTTTTTAGATGAACCCTGGCTGGTCTACATCGTGTACAGCCTCCACGTGAATACATGTCTTGAGGGTAACTTATGAAAAAGCACATATTTATTTAATTCAAATTTAAATTCTATTTTTTACGATGTGTGTTAATAAATATATAAAAATTGTATATATGTGACCGGCTCCGAAGAAAGGGGTCTTACTGCTAAGTTATCGATTTTAGGGTTTTGGCAGCTTCGTAATGCTGGAATCCTATACTTTAATATGCAATTTATTTGAGATTAATCGGATAAAATTTGGAAAAGTGGAAGAGCGATGAACGAAACTACATTTTCGGGGAAGGATTTCAGTTCGCTTGCATTATACTCGCACAACAAGAAATCTTTCCTGGCAATTTTCTAAGCTATTTGTTATTACAAAATAAAGAAAACAATATACCAAAATAAAAATAAGTGCTTTATAATACTAAGTTTGATATTTTTTAATATTTATTAAAAAAATTACCTGACAAGATTTTTAGCCAAAAACAGAGAAAAATTTAAAAAAACGAAATGATAGAAGTGGAAGCACAATATTTTATATACTTAATATTTGACCACGAATTTATTACTGAAATCCAATAAATTATGATATTTATTGTTATTAAATAACTGATCCCTGTCTACTTCTTATACCTATATTTGAAATGAAAGTCCATAAAATTGCTGTGGAAATAAGTATTTATTGTGAAAAAATGCTTATTGTAATAGAGTAGAAGATTGTAACAGAATGAAATTAATTTTGATGCTATAAAGATATGTTATAATTCTATTTTCTTTACTATTTTCTTATAGCGTCCGTTTCTTGGGAAGCTCTTTCTGTGGCTTTTTAATGAACTCGTCTGCTTTCTTAGGGTTTATTAGTAAGGGTCGAAGTTCCTTAAATAAGTACCACTGTCGCTGGAGAGAAAGTCCGGTTGCTTGGATCTCTTCCGGCTCACCCTCTGGCTGTATTTTTTAATTGTTCTGTACTGAGTGGCAGAATTAGCAAATTCTTTGCAACCAATATCTTGTCGATCCACATTGAAATTAAAGTGATGAAATTTCGTGAGTTGTGGCAAAGGCCTATGAAACTCCTGTAAAAACACATCCCAGTTGCTCCATTTTACATATTTTTGTTCAGTATTAGAATGATATGTGGGAACAGCAAGACTGTGGCCATTCGGCGAAGCACCGACAACACATTCAATAAAATCTTGAAATGTATCAACAATTGATTTTGAATATTTTAATTTGATTAAACCAAAAATACGACCTGGAGAAAATTTTGTGTGACCTACTAGCAAAAATTTTAGGGAAATTTTCTTATTTTTTCCGGTATGGATTCTCCATGATAGATAATGCGTACGGCATTATTTTTATTTTGACCAACTGTATTATCACAGAACAGAACCAATTCATCCACTGCTTGCTGTCTTTCTAAATAATTGTGTAGCATGCTTATGACACTATGTATGTAGGGTGTTGGAGGTCAAGGATAATCCTCGTGGCACCCAGGCCCCATTGGGCCCCTTGTGCCTCCCCCTACGCTCACTCTGGCTGTGTCAACCAGCCTAGGTAGTTAACGAAGGCTAGGACGCAGCTCAGAGGTGCGTTCCTGATTCCGTCCATGGTTGGCCATGGATCCCCCAGCAAGCGTTCCCTGTGTACAACCAGGTCTGGGCATTCACAGAAAATGTGTTTTACCGTCTCATCCTCTAGCTCACAAGCTCGGCATATAGACGTTTCAGCGAGATGCATCACGTGTAGATGCTTCCGTAAACCACAGTGACCCGTGAGAATACCCGTAATTAAACGTAGGTTTTGTCTGGACAGCTGTGTAAATTTCCTAGCAGAGATGCTGGAGGAGCGAGGGAGCCCTTCCCTAGCTTGGTGACAGCCAGGTAGATTCTCCCATTGTCGGATGAATTTCTTGTGGGTGAGGTCCTTCAATGATTGTAGCAGAAGGTTATTAGTGGGTAGTAGAAAGGGTTCCGGCGAGCTTACCAGTCCGTTGGCAGCTCTTCTTGCTAGTTTATCAGCGTGCCGATTGCCCTTATCCTCAGAATGCCCTTTTATCCATATGAGGTTGACCTTGTTGTGTTTGGACGCCTCCACAAGGGTGTTATGACAATCCAAGACTAAATCGGAGGTAAACCTGCAACGACTTAATGAGAGGATGGATTGTCTGCTGTCTGTGTAGATCGTTACGTTACTGCCAATCTTGTCGGAGCTGAGAATACACTCCGCGGCAGTTTTTATGGCAAAGATTTCCGCCTGCGTTACAGAAGGATACTTGCCTAGGGGGATGGACTGTCTTAGCTGGTAGTCATGAGAGAAAATGCCAGCGCCAGTACCACTATCTTTCCTGGAGCCGTCTGTGAATATCTTCAGGCTCGAGGTGTTCCCCTTTACCTGCGGTATGTCCTTGGGAAGGTAGGGTTTGTTGAAGACGTAACAAGGTGGAATATAGTCCGTACGGTAGTCGAGAAGCGGCACAACTTCCGTTGCACTACTCCATAGACTGCCCCACATGCCGCCCTTGTCGCCTGCTTTTGTGTAGCCCACCGTGCGAAGCCTGAATAGTGTTTTCAGGGCCACCTCTTCAATGAAGAAGTCAAGTGGTGGCAAGTACAACATGTACTCCAACGCAGCAGTTGGGGTTGTGCTCATTGCCCCGGTTGTGCCGAGGCAAGCAAGTCTTTGAATTTGTGCCAGTTTGATTTTGGTTGTGGTCAGCTTGACTCTAGACCACCACGCAATCGCCCCGTACGTGAGCATAGGACGGATAACGGCAGTGTATATCCACAGTGTGATCTGTGGTGAGAGACCCCAGGTTTTCCCTACGGCTCTACGACACTGACCGAAAGCCATTCTTGCCCTTTTCAGTCTTAGCTCAAGGTGTGCTTTCCAGCTTAATTTCCTGTCGAAGGTCACACCGAGATACTGCTTATGACACTATTCGCTCCCTTGCCAACGTAGTGAGCCTCATCGATAATGTACGTTGACTGTAACTTTTTTCCCTCATTATTGACGCCAAACAGTTGCAGTTTTCGCGCAGATTTGAAGTAAATACTTCCTACAGCTTGTGGCGATGACGGATAGTACACGTTCTGGGCATAATCAAATGATATTGCCATTACAGAAGCGTCTTCACGAGCCCTGCTTACCTCGTTCTGATAAAACGTACGCTGTATTCCAGCTCTATTTAAGTGTTCAATTGCTGTTTGTAACTCTTTGCTCTTTGTTTCAACGGTGTTATTGTGGCACATTCTAATCGATGTAATATTTTGTTGACACACGTCGCAAAGGTCTGCTGCAGGTTTCATGCTCTCGATGAACGGGCAGTGTTTATCCCACGTTCTGAGGAATGTTTTTAAGTGCTTCACAGGTTTTTTCTCGATTAGACATGTTTCTGTATATTTGCGATGTACCTCAGCTTTTGTGAAAGCAGATGGTAGCTTCATCACTCGGTAATCTTTAAAGTTTGGTAATCTCCCTGCTAGAGCCACAGCAAACTTTTCCGCAATAGAATGCAGGAACGTTATAACATTCTGTATATCAGCTTCTGTATACAGTCTTGTCTTTCGGGTGGGTATTTGTCCTTTAAGTTTATGTACGCGTGGCATTAATCCAAATTGATCAAAATGAGCTGTAATGTTCATATAGCGATTCTTCGTTAGATTATGTAAAAAGAAAAACATTTTCTGACATATTGGAATACATCGAAACATGTACGATGTAAACTGTCGGTGATGGCTGGCCCTTGCAGTACGTGCGACACTTTGGTTAGATCGTAAAGTTTGATAAACATTAAACAAACTTGAATGGTGACGTTCACAATTTAAATGACCTATTATTATTAATTCTTGTTCCTCTTTGGTTAAATCCATAAATGTCTGTCGTGTTCCATCGCCAAATCTCGAGGAATCTTCGAATTGCACTTTTGTAAGCAACATTCGTTAGCGTACATACTAGCAACAATACAGTCTTCCGCTTCATCTTCTCGTGATGTTTCTATAGATACTACTGATAGTCCGCTGAATGCACCAGCAGATGTACTATCACGTTCTTGTAGTTGACTTGGATAACAATGAAGATTTGTTAATTCACTTTGACCGGAAGTAGATGGCTTTGACGGTTCATCTTGAAATGACTGTACATTAATATCGTCATCCTCATCGCTACTTGGGATTCAATTATCCATGGGTCGTTGTTTTGTTCGGATGAGTAAAGAATTGCATCTAGTTCATCAAACTCCTCCATAATTACTTAATATAATTGTAGAATTGATATACACCACTTGATGAAAATACTAGTTTTGGACACAACAACTGTTCACTGTTTGTTACTACAATATTGTTGCTGAAATTGCCACAGAGCGGCGTGGCGTAGGTAATACTGAAAAGACTTTTGCGAAAACCTGATTTTTGCCGTTAGAAGGAAGGGGTGTTATGAATAAATTATCGCTTTTAAGGTATTGACGGTATGCTGAAATCTTACAAAATCGTCCAAAATAAACAGCCGGTGCACACGTGTGCAGCCAGCACTTGCCGGGACTAACAACCGCCCGATGTACACAGGTATAGTGAATCAAAACATAGAGTCTATGCTCGCACTAAAATGGTTTAATGAAAGATGAGATTAATTGCGTCATTATTTTGTTTTATTTTTATATAACATGTACAGGTATCAACATTTTTCGGCCGTAGGGATAAATTTGAGAGTGAGGAATTTGAAAAATCGTTCACGTTTTTTGCAAACATGTTTACACCCTTTTTTACGTAAAACTGAAAAAACACAAAGGCCAATCTGCAGATGAGATTCTGTATTTTAACCTATGAAGGTTTGAATACTTTTGGCTAAGCGCTTTTTAAGAAAAGAAATCGGTAAGGTGAGTGCGAATTTCAAAGAATACAAAAGTCGGGTACTATTTTACACTTCTCTCGCGCTCACGCTTACACTGAGAGACATATAATATTTTGAAAGTCACACACTTTATGTAGAAATTACTAAGGAGCATAAGGAACTTTATTTCATTTCTTTTATTAAGTAGTTTGAGAGTTATAAGCCTTCAAACACTAGGCAGAACGCAGAGAAACACTGTACTCTTTACACGCGTGTATCTCGAAAACTCGATTTTAGCACAAGACCCCTTTCTTCCGAGCGGGTCACATATATATATATTTTTACCCCAATGAAATCATACAAAACGCACTCTTTTTAAAGGGTGTCGAAACGCGTGCGTTCCGCACCATAGAAAGTTCGGCAAATTGGGTAAACACTTCGTACCGATCTTTTAATTTTGCTTCTAAAAATCGGAACAGAACTGGCCGAGGAACAATTGTCACGTCGTGACAGGAACAATTAGAACTTCGGATTTATTTGAATTTTAAATATAACGCCGGACGGTGCTGCCATCTTTTGCTCGATTTGGGAACCAACTAAGTGTCAGGTTTTTTTGTTTGTTTTGCTCTAATTGTTTTAATCACTCATTTATGTTAGCTACTGGTGTTATTTTATGCTCAGAATGTATGGTGTGCTTCGATGGGTATCCGGCTTAAGTTTTGGCCTTGTAGGTCCAGTTATTCCGGCCCTATTGTTGGGCCTTTGGCTACGATTATTAAGTTATTTCGGCCTCCCCCACGGGTACTCCATGTTCGGAGTTTCATGGACCGCCGATGAGTTGATTGCAGCTATGAAGGTCCTGTTAGTTGGTGTCCTTTTCCTGTAATTTATAATTGCGTTAAAATTGGTGGTTTATTTTTGTCTGTGACGTCATGACCAAATTGTCTATTGTTCCCCTTTTCAATTATCATCTTGATGGTGTTATTATTGTTTGGCACGTTGAATTGTGTCCATTCGTAGTTCGATATCCTAATTTGAGACAGTGATTAGTTATTTTGGTTTTGACGAGTCGGGTTTCGACTATTCAGCGCTTGGTAGCGCCACGGCCGCTACGTGAATTTGTGGTGGGGTTTGCTGTGTTCTATAAAAGAAGTCGCCTATACGTCACGGAGTCCAGTCCATCTGTTGAATTGCTTTGGAGCGTTACTGAAATTGGCAGCGTCCCGACGCCATCTTGACCCATTAGTGTGTTCCGGGTGAAAGGAGGTTAGACGTGTTGTTGGTTTGGATTATTGGTTGAGTTGAGAGCCATCCACAACTACCGCTTTGGGATTAGTCCCTCCTGGCACCCATTTGGAGTTGTTTGCCTTTCGTTTTGACGGATTTGAGGTCACACTAGAGGTCCACAAAACCCGATTAACATCTTAAGGGGTAAGTTTCCTTTGTTCTCTGGGATTGGTTGCTAATTTTGAGCGGAACTTATTGTAGTTTGCCTTCCTGGCTGGAAATACCGGCGTTTGGATTCTTCGTCCTGGTTTGGAATAACAAAAGGGGCTATCGTTTGTTAATATTAGCCGATTCTTCTCCGTGGCTGGACTGCCTGTTTGTCGACGTTCGAGGACCATCGTTGAGCGTGGAATTTGCTAACCCCGGGCCTAAGTTTTCGAGCTCGCCGAAGACTTCGCAGAATAAGAACCGATCTAGTCCTGGAACGTAGTTAGTGGAAGAGATTTCATAGAGTTATTGAATACAGCGGCTCATGTTAGCCCTGTCAACGGACGTAGTCAAGTAGGTTGTCTATTTATTCTTCCGAAGAGCTGTTCAGCGTGCGTCATGGTGCTCATGCGTCATCGTTAGGCTACCGTCTCCGAAATTGGAGTTTGTCTATAGTATCTAACCTCACTTTAGAATTTGTTTACCTTAACCTAACCTGACTTTCGTAGTTAGTACTTTTGTGTGAGGTGGTCGTTCCTTCTGAACGTACCTCTGTATTTGGATTAAGGTCGTTGTGTAGACCAGTTATTAGCTATTTTTCCAGCCAATTATTAGTTATTTTTCAATTTCATTTTTCAATTTCATTTTAATAGTTCAATTAATATTCAATATTTAATGCGCCAAGTTGATTGTACATCCATTCTTATCAACGCTTAGTTGTTTTAATTTTAATTACGGTATCTTTTACCATCTAGAACGGGTCGCGAGGTACTTTGGCCAAATTACATCGAGACGTTTATTTTGTGTATGTTTAATATTTCCCCAACTAGTGTTGCTGGGATCGATATTGCTGATTTGATGGAATATTTTTGAATTAGTACTTGGTCTGTTTTATTGTATATTTTTATTATTATATTTTTGTGGGGAATTTGGGGGAACTGCGGTTACATTTTGGGGCATAAAAAAATTTGTGTATTTAAAGCAATAGTACCCTGGTGGGTAATAAACTGGTTATCTGCATTTTGTGTTTACTGTCGAGCGTCCTTCCTATATTTTTCTTTCCAACTGTCCCAAATCAGTTTTCGTCCATAACAGTGAAATTTGGGTGGCGCCCGTTACACCGTTTGTCTGTTGGAGTTTGACCCACACCACTCTCCGATTCAAGCAGCTGAGGACACTAGTGGACGACGAAGGAAGGCGCAAATGGTAGTATCGACATTTTGTGGAAATTCGGGTGTAACACAATTAAATGGGAATACTTTGAGGTATTCAAAGAAATGTTTGAAGATAGGAAAAGTAATTTCCCTGCAACATTTTCATCTTTTCCATCAAAAGAAAATATCATACCGGACCGTCCTGAAACCGGTTGAACACCCATTGCTCGACATGCAAGTCCCATTTATATTCCTTTCGTATCTTATTCAATCATTTTTGATAAATTATTAGGTTATGTCCATGATGACATAAAAAAGGCAAATGTACATAATGTAATAAAACCTTCAGAACCATTAGCATTAACATTAAGATATGTTTTATTAGGTTCATAAGTTAAATTATATTTATACGACTAATGCTATTAGTTGTAGATATTTGGCCACCGTAGATAGTATGGTGTCGATGACATACCTACCTATTACGTATGAAGTATAGTGCGAAGTATAGTTTAATTACATTGTATTGTTAGGATAAAACAAACAATCTCGTGACGTCACCACACACTTATTTCACTGTGATACCTTGCTAGAGAATAAAGTAACACCATGCAATTTTTTTGTTGTCCCAGAATACACGGCCAGTAAAGCTTTGGTTCGAGTTGATTTTATCTCAGCGTGTGATTTGTTGTTGGATGTAGGTCGGATGAAGAGGTCTTACAGGGATGAACCCAACTACTTCTACGATTTAGCTCCAGAACCTCAAGCATCGAACATTATCTTCAACGCTGCCAACGTAGTGCTAAAGGACAGTGAAGGGATCGACCTGTCCGAAAAATAAAGGAGTCAACTTATAACTCTTTTGGACAAAAATAAAGAATTTTTTGAAGAAAATGGTTTCCACACCCCGTTTGCTGAGCATACTATTAAACTAACTGAAGACACACCTATCGCTGTCCCACCATATCGGTTATCACCACATAAAAATGAAATTGTGAAGGCAGATCGATCGTCGATCGTCTGCTACAAAACGGCACCATAGAAGAATGTGATTCACCATACCCCGCCCCTGTTGTTTTGGTACCTAAACGTGATGGCAAATTCAGGTTATGTGTTGCTTACCGTAAGTTAAATAGTATCACCGTCCCGGATCGTTATCCATTGCCACGAATGGATGATTTATTACAAACCGCTAGGCCCATAACATTTATGTCTAAGCTAGACCTAAGAGCTGGTTACCACCAAGTGTCAGTCAAGCCAGAGGACCGAGATAAAACAGCCTCCATAACACCATTCGGTATCTATAGATATACGCGTATGCCGTTTAGAGTTCGAAATGCACCATCCACTTTCCAGCGTATGATTGATCGATTAAGATCTGGACTCAAGGATGTTATGGTTTTCGCGTATCTTGACGACATAATAATTTTGTCTGCAGACTTTCAAAGACATTGAACAGATCTTCAAGCAGATTTTGATCGCCTTAAACTTTTCAATTTGGAAGGTAATCGCGAAAAGTACATTTGATACTGCGCGTGCTAAATACTTAGGGGATATTATTACTACACATGGAATCGGGCCTGATCCGGACAAAGTCAGTGCGATCTTAAACATGCCAGAAGCGCGTTCTGTAAAACATGTGATGTCGTTTTTACAGACATGCAGTTGGTTTAGCCGCTTTATATCCGATTTTTCAAAAATATCTCAACCGCTCAGCAATTTACCTTTTGTTACGGAAACAGAACAGGAGAAAGCTTTCGAATCGTTAAACCGTTCCCTCACCACTGCTCCTATTTTCCGACAGCCAGATCCTGAGTTACCCTATGTCCTGAAGACAGACGCCAGTTCGTACGGTCTTGGGGCAGGTCTCCTCCAGGGGGGAGGGAAAGGATGAGAGGCGCATAGAATATGCAAGCCGACTTTTAAACTACGCAGAGCGCAACTACAGTACAACGGAACGAGAGGCTTTAGCTGTAGTGTTCGCTGTCACCCAATTCCGTGGATACATCGAAGGAGCTAAGGTAGTTGTAAAATCTAATCACCAACCACTCGCGGGCGACTCGCACGTTGGTCACTACTGCTGCAGGCGTTTGAAAGTCAAAAGGCTGACTCTTGATCAATTTAAGAAGAATTTAAAGAGGTTAATGCTGGGATAGCGGCTAACCTTATAAGGGGACATAACTGTTGGTTGCGTGTGCGGACGGATACCTTCCCTTCCTCCTCCTTTCTCCTTCTCCCTCTCCCTAACCTCATACCTTCTTTTTTCTGCAATGTTTTGATTTGAATTTATTTACCGATTTATATTGTTCTTTTTTTCTTTTCAATTTAATTATTATGTATGTATTCTTGTTTAATTTTTTATGGTTAAGTAGAGCAGCATACGCTGGACTTCGCCAAATAAAGTCTATATTTATTTATTTAAGAATTGACTACATTCCAGGACAAACAAATGTAGTTGCCGATACTGTAATGAAGAAAGTTCGTGCAATGTTTGCTCCATCGAAGTAACATTACCGACAGAATCGTCCAAGGAATTGCGTGAAGCGCAGATGAAAGATCTAGAGATTGCTAAGGTTGTAGAATGTCTTGAGTCGTCCAGCCCAAATGAAGTTGATCTTGCCCGCTGGACCGGACGAGGTTACTTAATGTCTAATGGAGTATTGTATCGTTATATGGGGGACCGACAATGAAACAGAAGAATCTCAGGAGAGCCCGAGTTGTTAGGATAAAATAACTGTCTATGTTTTGGAATCAAGTAGGTTTAAGTAGGTTGTTGTGAAAATAGTTGTTATTGATGGAGATGTAAATGTGAACGTTACCGAGAATAAAGAATTATAGTTTGAAGACTATTCCTCTTTTTCAACTGACGCCATCATAGTATAATTGAGGCCAGGTCATCCAACCCATCTAACCAGCAGACAGTTGCTTGGCCAGAAATGCAGACGTCAGGATTTTCAAATTGGAATAAATACATTCCTTTATGGCACGCGTTCAAAGCGTGCAAATTAACATTAACTTATATCAAAAGCCGTGTGCAACCAAAAATCCTAACTCAGGATTTTCTGGGGGCCCAAAACATGTCATGACGTCTTGATATAAAAGCCACGGCATGGGATTGGAAGAGGATTAATCAGTAGTTCAATCAGTTAGACCGCATGTCGCGCGAGTAGCACGTGTTTAACGTCGCTCCGTAAAACAAATTGTATTATAGAGTATAACATTTTGTGCTGGTTACCTAAATCTGTGTGGAGTGTTAAAGTGCAGTACTTGTCGAGATGACGTCACAGACAAGATTAAATACCGAGAGGAAAGACCTCATTAAGTCTTGTATCACCGAACTGTTGAAGGACGACCATTTCCTGTCGGATTTAACCACGAGGATCTCCAGAGAGGTTAATAAATGCCTTTCGGTGAAACTAGAAGGTCTGGAAAAACGGCTCTCAGTCCTTGCGACTGAAAATCAACACCTTAATTGTTGTATGATAGATATATATATATATATATATGTACAATACGTGATGTAGATTAGGTTGCCTACTCGAACCTCACTCGAACCTATAAATATCCGGAGCCACGCCACGAGGCCGGCAGTCGTATAGCAACCGTGTACGAGACACAATGTATGTATCTGGACAACAATAAAAGTTACAGTAAAATGTTTGTTTAAATAACATGAACAACATAACATGGCGCAGTCGTGAAGTAGACAAGTGAAAATAGTAAAGTAAATAAAAGAAGAAAAAGCTGAAAACGCAACATGGAATCATTGAAGCAACCGAAACCAATGAGAATGGAAGGTGACATCGGTGTGGAGTGGACAAAATTCAAAGAAAACCACGAGATATACGCAGTGGCGACAGGGTGCAAAGAAAAAAGTAAGACGATACAAGCAGCAGTATTACTACATTGCATGGGGCAAGAAGCAAAAGATGTACTGACAACACTAGAGGTGAGCACAGAAGACAAACAAGACCCGGACAAGATAATCAAAAAGTTAGATGAATATTTCATTCCCAAGAAGAATACCAGCGTGGAGCGACATAAATTTAATACGCGCACACAGCTAGCAGGAGAGTCGTTTGACGCATTTTTAACGGATTTACGAAGAATAGCGGCAAATTGTGACTTTGGCACGTTGAAGGAAGACCTTATAGCAGACCGTATTGTATGCGGCATCAAAGACCAAAAAGTGAAAGACCGACTTTTGAGGGAGACAGGCTTGAACTTGAAAAAGGCGACGGACATATGTAAAGCAGCAGAACAAACAGAGATGCATATAAGAAATTTGATGGAACATAGGACCCTAGAAGTTAACCAAATAGGAAAGCAACGCCATTGGCCAAGATCGAGCGGTAGCAACACAAATCGAGAAAAACAACCCGGCAAAGAAGAGAGACAGAAGCGACCATTCTCCTCATGGGCAAAAGAGAGGGAAAAGGATCAAAAGGACCGACCGTCAACAAGCGGCACGTATCAAAGGCGGTGTGGTAGATGCGGCACAACACATGACTTCAAACGATGCCCGGCATACGGAAAAAATTGTAACAAATGCGGTAAATTGAACCATTATGCTAAATATTGTAAAACTAAAAATGTGCATGCTATAGAAGATAGATTAGATGAAAATGAGAGTGAAACTGAGAGTGAAATTGAAGAAGTAGTTTTAGGATCTATATCAACAATGAAAAATGTAATAGATAAAAATGTATAACTGATGCGAACAAATCATTAAAACTTAAATTGGACACAGGGGCACAGGTAAATGTGATTCCTAATTATATTTTTAAACAACTGAATCTAAATAGAAAATTAAAAGACTGTAAATATATTGTCAAAAACTATGGAGGTGTAAAACTGAAAGTTATTGGAAGTTGTGACTTAAATGTAGAACTAAATAAAGAAAAACTTGCAATCAATTTTGTAATAATAGAGACTGATGATAGAACTACACCAATTTTAGGTATAAACACCATTAAAACTTTAAAACTTGTAAAACTCAATGTACACGAGATGACAAAGAGTAGTTTACCATGTAATATAGATAAACTTCTGAGTGAATATGCCAATTTATTTAAAGCATTGGAAAAATTAAAATGAAACCTTGTGAATTTAAATTGAGACAAAATTACGAGTCAGCAATAGTGCCTAGTAGAAAAGTACCATATCAACAATTATCAACTTTAAAAAATGAATTAGAAAGAATGACTAAACAAGGAATTATAGAGAAAATAACAAAACCTACTGAATTTGTCAACCCGATAGTTCTCGTAAACAAACCAGATGGTGGAATAAGAATATGTTTAGACCCATATATATTAAATAAGGCTATTTGAAGGGAATATCATCAGATACCCACATTTGAAGAACTCACTACTGAACTTAAAGGTATGAATTATTTCACTGTATTAGACGCCAACAAAGGCTTTTGGCAGATAGAATTAACAAAACAGTCTTCCGAGTTAACAACATTTGCAACACCATTCGGTAGATATATGTTTCTAAGATTACCATTTGGCTTATCATGCGCACCGGAGATGTTTAACCGTGTATTTTCTGATATTTTTAAACATATAAAAAACATTAAAATTTACATTGATGACATAATAATTTACGGCAGAACAATAGAAGAACACGATAAAGCTCTAAGAGAGGTATTAAAAACAGCTGAAGAAAATGGAATTAAATTTAATAAATTAAAATCTAAATTCAGAGTCAATGAAATAAAATACGTAGGACATATTTTAACACCTGAAGGTATTAAACCGGACAATGAAAAAGTCAACGCAATTTGAAACATTAAAACACCAAATAATGCAAAGGAACTACAAAGATTTTTAGGAATGGTAAATTATGTTGGAAAATTTATACCAAAATTGTCAAATCTAACTCATAATTTAAGAGAACTTACTAAGAAAAACATAGTTTGGCTATGGACAAATACACATGAAAAAGAATTTAATATTTTGAAAGAAAATTTATCAAAAACACCAGTTTTGCAATATTATGATCCCAAATCACCTATAACTTTATCAGTCGATAGCTCACAGATGGGACTTGGAGCAGTTATATTACAAAACAACAAACCAATTGCATATGCTTCAAAAACTTTAAACGATTCTCAACGTAAATATGCTCAAATAGAAAAAGAGCTACTAGCAATTGTATATGGATGTCAAAAATTTCATCAATACCTTTACGGAAAATCCTTTTTAATAGAATCAGATCACAAACCACTGGAATCGATTTTCAAAAAACCACTGAATAAATCACCTTTACGATTACAAAGATTGTTGATCAATTTAAAAATGTATGACTTTACTGTAATTTATAAACCAGGTTCAGAACTTTATCTAGCCGACACTTTGTCGAGAGCAAGTCAAGATGATCAATTTGATATAATGGAGCGAGAATTAGAAGCTCAAGTAAACCTTATAGATTACATTATCATAAGTAAACCACAATTTGAAAGACTAATACAAGAAACTAAGTTAGACATGGAATTACAGGAACTTTTAAAGACAATTAAAGAAGGTTGGCCTAAAGAAAAGAAAGATATTGACGATATTATTAAACCTTATTGGAATCATAGACATGAAATAGTAGAGGCAAGACATGTTTTATTCAGAAATAATCAAATAATTATACCAAAAATAATGAGAACCGAAATGTTACAGAGATTACATTATAATCATCTGGGAATAATTAAAACACAGTTAAAAGCTTCAGAACTTATATTTTGGCCAAATATCAACAAAGAAATTGCAGACATTATTAAAAACTGTCCTTCATGTTTAACATTTCAAAATGCAAATAAACAAGAACCACTAACAATGAGAGAAATTCCGTCAAGACCATGGAAAGAAATAGCAACTGACTTATTTCATTTCAATGATAAGGAATACTTACTTATCGTAGACATTTATTCGAAATTTCCTGAAGTAATATACCTAAATAAAGACACCAGAGCTGAAAAAATAATTCATAAAATGAAAGATGTTTTTGCACGTCATGGAAAGCCAGATTTAGTGTATTCTGATAACGGACCACAATTTTCAAACGCGAAATTTAAAGAATTTATGAATGAGTGGGAAATTAAACACCAAACAAGTTCACCATGTTCACCCACAGTCAAATGGTTTTATTGAACGTCACGTCCAAACTATTAAAAAATTGCTGAAAAAGACTTTGCATGACGGAAAAGACATGTATTTGTCATTGCTGGAATATAGAAATACACCAATAAGCAACAACTTACCCTCACCTGCAGAACTTTTATATGGCAGAATGTTGAAAGGTAATTTACCTGTCACTAACACTAGACTAACACCTTCATACGCTAAAAAACGGTATCACGAACACCTAAAACAAAGACAAATTATTGTTAAAGAAAAGTTTGATCACAATAAAAAACAATTACCAAAACTTAATCCGAAAGATAAAGTTATGATAAAATTAGAAGAAGGGAGAAAATGGGAACCAGGAGAGGTAGTTGAAAAAGATAAAAATCATCCTAAAGCATATAAAGTTAAATTATTTAGAAATGACAAATGTTATGTAAGAAATCGAAAATACCGTTGTAAGTTTGATCGTAATAATTTTAAGGATAATATTTTTAATGATATATTAGATTTATACTTACCTAACAATGTACCGACTTGTGACACAAATAAAAATACCTTACCTGATAATGACACACAAACCAACACTGACTTTGTAAACACAAACCATATTAATAGTGACAATGTTAATAGCAATATTAATAACACCCCTACTAAGTTATTGAGACCGTCCCGTATACGAAGTAAACCTATTCGTTTTAAAGACTATGTACTCTAGTTTTAGATATGTTTAAAATGTATTACGTTTAGTTTTAAGTTAGATATAAATGTGTTAAAGGTTTATCACTTGAAGTCAAGTTTTGTTTTTGTATTTTTTATTAGTTAGAAAAGAAGGGAGATGTTGTATGATAGATATATATATGTACAATACGTGATGTAGATTAGGTTGCCTACTCGAACCTCACTCGAACCTATAAATATCCGGAGCCACGCCACGAGGCCGGCAGTCGTATAGCAACCGTGTACGAGACACAATGTATGTATCTGGACAACAATAAAAGTTACAGTAAAATGTTTGTTTAAATAACATGAACAACATAACATTAATGCTAAGTGTTCATCACTAACCCTCAAATGTGATGCCTTGGAACAATACTCCCGTCGGAATAATTTGAGAATTCTTGGTGTCGAACCTATGGCCAGAGAAAAAACGGAGGAAGTTGTTATGGACTTATTAAATGACAAACTGGGTGCTAACATCCAACTGGACCCCATTGACCGATGTCATCTTGTTGGCAACCGCAAGGATGGAAAATCTAATATTTTGATTAAATTCACCAGCTACCGTTACCGAGACGCGGTCCTGCGGAAAAAAAGAGCTCTGGCCGGCACAAAGATTGGCATAGTGGAGGATTTGACGGTAGATCGACATAAGTTGCTTATATCGTGTTACAATAAATTCGGTAAAGAACATGTTTGGGTGCGTGACGGTAATATAAACGTCAAAGTGAACGGGACCCGTTCTGTGGTGCACTGCGATGCTCAGCTGCAGGGGCTGAACAAGATTGATTAACGTAATTAACGTACCTATTTGTTCGCTTCTCGGTTTTCTGTCGGGTCTGTAGATGTGTTTTTTTTGTATTTCGCACAGTTCATTTCGGTTTGTTCTTCTGCTGTTCGGCATATTTGTTATTGTTAGTATTTTATATTATTTTTAGTATTTTTGTTTACTTTTTTTGCGGAGCGACTAAGTCTCTCTTAAAAAACCATAAGATTTATTTTGTCTGCTCGACCGGTTTTCGCCACGATATAATCCGGCGGCTGAGTTTGTGCCGAGTTCGGCGGTTGAATATTTTGTTTTGTGGTGCTTTGGTATTGCATCTTTTTGTATACATAGTTCATTTTTTTTCTTTGTATCTCTGGAATATCTTCTGTTTTTATACCTTTTTAAAGTTATATTCTTTTCATTTTTATTTTTGAATTTTAGTGTTCTTATTTCTTTTGATTGCACGTTACTGCCTAAATAATAGAAAGAATACATATAAAAAACACGGTTCTCCTTTTTATAGCATATATTCTTGCAGTTTAACTGAGTTGACGATTTTATTTTGCTTGTATTATTAACTGTCTTATTTCATAGTCTACTGTATCTCATCTCAATTTATTGCATCGTGTCATTTAATTAAGCTTTTTTCATTCGTTTTTGTTTTTTTTTTCTTTTGAATTTTTGAAATTTCTGGCTTTGTTTATAAATATTGTGACGGTTTTTGGTAGGCTATAAGTTGTGGTTGTATATTACCTACCCGGTTATTGCGGATTGTTGGAAATTGATTATAATAAGTTAGCGATAATGCCAAATACTGCTCGGGACGTGCTGACGGTGGCTCACCTAAACGTCCGTTCGCTTTTCCGTAACTTTCAGTATGTTGTGGACCTGCTCGGATGTTCTGATTATGCTGTGGTGGCCGTAACAGAGACGTGGTTGTCGTCGGGTATTGCTGGTGAGCTTGTTTGTGTTCGGGGGTATCGGTTTGTGCGTCGGGACAGGGAGGGGCGTGGGGGCGGTGTTGGCCTTTATGTTCGCGACGGTTTTAGGTTTGAGGTTCTGGAGACTACCGATGGTATCGAGCAGATGTGGATTTTTCTGTATTTAAATTCTAAAAAGATTGCGTTTGGTTCCATTTATCGTCCGCCCTTACAGGATCACAATGTATTTCTAAGTATTCTGGAGGATACAATCACTGAAATTTTACCGTCTTGTGATGGTATATTTCTGATGGGTGATTTAAACATCGATCTATTGAGGCCTGCCGCCCCGGCATGCCGTGGGTTATCGGCCATGCTGGATGCGTATGGCTTGCGTCAAATTATTGACTCCCCGACCCGAGTCACCGAGTCATCTGCCACCCTTATTGATGTTATTGTTACTTCTTTTGGTGCGGAATTTTGTGGGGGAGAGGTTGTATGCTGTGGGTTCTTTTGATCACAGTTTGGTGCGCTGCAGAATTTGTCTCGAGTGTGAATCGCTTTACCCATTTACCAAAATGTTTAGAGATTACTCCGGTTTCGAGTCGGTTGCCTTTAGTAGAGATCTTGAGAGTGTTCCGTGGTATGATGTCATCTACGCCCGTGGTATTGATGCGAAAGTTGACCTATTTACCTCCATGTTGCTGCAGTTGTTTGACCGTCACGTACCTGAGAGGGAGGTCAGAATTACGCGGCCACGTTCTCCTTGGTTGACTCCTACTATACGCGAGCTTATGTCGTTGCGCGATGCCGCCCTTAAGAGGTTTCATAGAACGAGGAGTCCGGCAGATAGATCATATTATGTGCAGTTACGTAATGTGGTTAATTCAGCGATTCATCGGGAGAAGAGGGCATTTTATAATTTACAATTTTCTAGTTGTGAATCGCGTAAGTTGTGGCGTACGTTTGACCGTTTGCGTAGTCGTGGTCGTGCTCCCGCTCTTCCTCCACTGTTGTGCAATCCCGACTTACTCAATGACTACTTTGTTGATTCTATTCCTGCATCTTCTGCGGATGCTGACCTCCTGCGGTTCTATTCATCTCGGAAGCTGAATGCGGGGGCCGAGCAGTTCGGTTTTCATCCGGCCACTGACGATAAGGTGTACAGGGCGTTGCGCAGCATTAGTTCTGCGGCGTCTGGTGTGGATGGACTAAATGTTCATTTCATCAAGCTGTGTTGCCCTACTGTTCTCCCTGTCATAGTCCACATCGTCAACTGTTGTCTCACTGAGAGTGTTTTTCCGGCTGTGTGGAGAGAAGCTATTGTGTCTCCTTTGCCCAAGATTGCCAATCCGACGGATCCGGGAGGTTTGCGTCCTATAAGTGTATTGCCGGCATTGTCTAAGGTTCTGGACAGGGTTGTGGATTGGCAGTTGAGGGACTACCTGTATACCCACAATGTGCTACCTAGTCGGCAGTCCGGCTTTAGGGCTGGACATAGTTGTGAAACTGTGATGCTTGATTTAGTCGATGATATTCTCGCGGCAACCGATCGCGGAGAGTTGACCATCCTGGTGCTTCTTGACTTCTCTAGAGCCTTTGATACTGTTAACCACGAGCTTTTGCTGGCCATTCTAGGGTACGTTGGTCTTGGCGTGGGTGCTGTCGCATTTTTTGCGGAATATCTGAGGGACCGTGTGCAATCTGTGAGGGTTGCTGGTGAGATTTCTGGCCCTCGGCATGTTCGATCGGGCGTGGCTCAGGGAAGCATTTGCGGTCCCCTACTCTATGTTTTGTATAGTATGTTTCTATCTGATTCCATTGTCTACTGCGGTCATCACTTCTACGCAGACGACTGTCAGCTATATTACTCGTTCTCCCCTGATACTATCGTTCAGGCTTGTCATAATATCAATGATGACCTGCGGCGTGTCTCGGGTGCTTCCTTGGGTCATTCACTGGTTGTGAATCCTGTCAAGTCTTGCGCCATGCTCTTTGGCAGAGCGGAGGCGTGCGAGGGTGTGGGTGGCTTGGCGGATTTGAGAATTGGAGATCAGGTTGTTCCGTTTGTCAGCGAAGCTAGAGACCTAGGTTTGTATCTTGATCGCGAGCTCCGGTTTGATCGCCACGTGAGCAGGAAGATCCGCACCGCCTTCTTTAATCTCAGGGCTCTTTACGGTTTCCGCGATTTGCTGACATTGAAGGTGAGACGCATTCTGAGTGACGCACTGGTGCTGTCGCACTTCAACTTCTGCGACACAGTTTATGGTCATTGTTTGCTTTCCAGGGACGCGAATCGCATACAGAGAGTACAGAATGCATGTGTTAGATTTGTGTATGGGTTGCCGGGACGCTCTCACGTGTCGCCTATGATCGTAGAATGTTCCTGGCTGACTATGTCGAACCGGAGACGGTTTCACTGCTGTAGGTTGTTATTCAACATTGTGAACAGTAAGGCGCCCCAGTACTTGCATTGCAAGATACGGTTTAGAACTGACGTCCACCATCTGAACCTCAGGCATCCGGCAACTATGGAGATCCCTCGGTGTAGGACGGCTATTCGTGAGAGGTCTTTTCAATGCGCTTTTTCGCGAATATGGAACGCGATGCCGGTTGATCTGTGGTCTGGTGGGATGCTCCGTTTTGTATCGCAATGTAAAAAAATTTTCATGTCTGAGCAGGTTGGCGCCTTATGATGTATTGTGTGTGGTCCGCGGGTTGGCCATCGTCTGCACTACCGACTGTTGCGGCTAATGCTTGTTATGTAGATGCTGTGTTGAGAGTGCTATGTACCTAGAGACTATCATGTTGGTATTCGCGTTAAATTCTAAATTTATAAGTGTATGTATATCTGTTTGCGGGGTCTGGGTGGAAGATCAGGAATTTCCTGAACCCACGCCCATTAGCCCCATTTATGTATATAACTTGTGTTTTTTTTTGTGTTGGCTAATAAAGGCAATTTATTATTATTATTATTATTATTAGTTTGCAGCACCTGAACATAGTATACGCGCAGGTATCGTGTTTCACGGACTCCAGTCAGCTGTAGTATTCGAATTCTGCGTGATCAGCAATATACGAACTAATGTTTACAACGGTGCGTGTTTTATTTACATCTCCATCCTGCCCTAGAGGCGTCCCTTAATTAAGTGCTACGTAATAGTACGAGTTAATTTTTTTCTCTAGAGGGCAATATATTTGATTTGAGTTTATAGGGAATAGCTCTGCCCTATATTTTATTATGGAGGTGTGTGCTACAATATGTTAGAAGTAGCTCCCGCTCACGGAAGTCGCATATCTCCGTCCCGCACGCACTGTGCCGCGGCACAGTGCTTGCGGAGCACTGCTCTAAACAATCATATTATTTCAGGCCTTTCCAAATAGTGGATTCGAGAATTTTAATTTTTGGCTAGGTGCCAAACTCGCAGTTTGGCACCTAGCATTATGTGATGCTAAATATAACTTCACAGTTGTGGACATTGGGGCTTCAGGTCGTCAAAGTGATGGAGGCATCTTTCAAAAATCTCAACTTGGTTGTGCAGTGGCAACAAATAGATTACTAATTTCACCAAACAGAATACCATGATACCATGCTCCAATGCCTTATGTGATAGTAGGTGATGAAGCTTTCCTGTTAACGCCTTATTTAATGCGACCTTACCCTGGGAGCCAGGGACTGTTGGAGAAAAAGAAAACAAAATGTAATTATCGGTTATCACGTACGCGAAGGATGATACAAAACAGCTTTGGCATAATGTCTGCCCGATTTAGAATATATAGAAAACCAATTTTATGGGTACCAGGAAGTTACGCAAGCTGGGACCAACCAACACCTATTCCCGGTCCACCGAAGCGATTTGGAATGAGCTTGTTGAGCATTTTTTTCCGATAACTTAAATAGTAAATATGAGATGTTATTATATTCTATTTACAGTTGTTTCTAAATCATCATTTTTCTAACTAATGAATCCATTGGGCTACTCATTTCCCGGTCAAACACCTGTACTAAATCCACTTGAGTTTTCCTTCTGGAGCACGAGAAAAGCCTGGCCTAGAAGATATCCTCACCGAACAACTGCTCATAAATGTGATGACCACGTGCACTCACAGGCTCCTGGTAGTATTCCAAGCGGTTCTAAAAAACATTTCAACTTATGTATGGAGCTACATGCGTACTAATTAAACAGTTTTTGTAATAAGAAATAAATAAATAATCATCTCTATTGCTTTTTGATTCAGCCTAATGCCTAAATTGGCTTTATATTAATATACAGGTGTCCCACGACGTGACTGCCATAGCTTGGGAGTATCTCGGATGTCTGTCACTCTATAATACCGAATATTCACGAGCGCCAGCGTCATTGAGCGAACAAAATTTAAATGTGGCCGTTGCTGTCAGGTTGGAGTACCGGTAGCTCGGTAAGCAAACTTGTGTTCATTCGTGTTTACAGTGCTTGTCAGTGCCAAGTCTTTTAGAAAAACACATGTATGTTAATAATTTGTATAGCAATTAATTAATTAATAGAACACAAAATCATTTCTATTTATTCAGCAAAAATACCTTGAATTGCATACCTTTTTGCCTTTTCTGTTGTTATAAATTCAATTATATTTATTCATATTTTTAGGGTATCTTCATCCACAAAATGCGAGCGCTGTGAAACTTGCCAGCAAATCAGCAAAGAGAAAGAGACAGCAGAATTCAAATTCAACAATTTGAAAGAAATGTTGGCAAATTTTCTTACGCCTGGTGAGCTTCGTATGCTAACCAATCCTCATTTGCAAAGAATATGGTGGACCCATTTTCTTAAGAAGTATTAGCACAAAAGCGTATCGATACCTAAGGGATAAATTAGGTTATCCGTTGCCAGGATTATCAACTCTTCAGTTTCAATACAAAATTCTCGTTCGCACTGCACGGACCCCTCAAGTAGTTCGGTCTAGGCCAAAAATGTAGCCGGCGTGGAGTCGAGTTCCGCCGTGCTGCCGGCAGCAAAGAGCTGCCCTGCCCGTCAGTAAGTTTGAATACGCAACAAGGTATTTTAACTGATGTGTTGAACGTGATGGGACATAAAAGAAAGGAACTGAAACCAATGGATTTTCTAGTAGTTTTATCATTTGATGAAATATCCATATCTAATAACAGATGTACTGAGGAAAAAAAAGAGAAAATCATAGTTTATTTTTCTTCAAATACTCATTACTCTATTTTATTAATACTCTATAGCAGCGTTTCCCAACAGGTGCTCCGCGGAGCGCGCCTATGCGCCTGATGTGAGCGGGAGGAGGACAGCGGAAGAAGATTGGGAAACGCTGCTCTATAGGATCTATGCGTCAGAAAGTATTGCCAGCAGTCCAGTTATTTTCCGACACTACTGCAAATGCTATAGAATGGTGTGGCCAAAAAGGATTTATTTAAGATATGAATTATAGCCTGAAAACATGTAACGAATTCCGCTAATTCGTAAGGTAAATTAGTTTAAATATTGTAATGGTTATCTTTCGTAGTATTAAAACCGCTTTTTAAACCAAATTTACGCTGGCCTGGAAAGCCTGTATGGCTATACGAGTATTTTTAATAACCAGTATAATGGATACTGGTTTTCTTGTAGCAGTTATACGTGGAGAAGGGGTTAGAATTTGGGTATATAAAGGCCTAGAAACCGACCATTTAGGCAGAGTGCTGCATTGCTGGTTTTAGACTGGCTGCTCTCTCTCCCGTTCACCGTTTCTAGCCAACTCCGAGACCGACCCTAAAGAAGAGCGCGTGCTGGTTTGCAATACTGGCCGCCTGTTTAAACGATCCCGCCGTTGCCCGTCCGACCGTTCCCGAGTGCATCCGACTGCGCGCCGAAGCTAAAGGCCCCAGCTGTTTCTCCGACCAGACCGCCTGCCGCCCGGCACTCGACTCGTCTAAGGACTGGTTTGTAAAAACGATTTTGTATTTTGCCCGTTATTTTTCCGTATATTTTTGTAGTGTTATTTTTCGACGAATGTTTATATTCTTTTACAAGACTTTTTCCGTATGCGAATGCTACCTTTTCTTTTATGTATATATATTTTGTTTACGACAATAAAACCTGATTTAAATTGAACTCCGTATACCGCTTGATTTATTTCGAAGAACACTGGATCTCCAACTGAAGCAACCCGATCAGGTAAGACGAAGGGACTAAACCAACCGACGTCGTTACATAATTGGCGCCCGAGCAGGGACCGAAAAACCGGAAAAGAAAGACCGAAGAAAACCGAAAAACGAAGAGAACCGTGATAAGAGTAAGAAGGTCCGATACGCACTTTCTAACGATGCCGAATTCTGAAGGTGGATCAGCCACCGGGGAAAAGAAGGGAACAAAGAATATCACGGCAATCGCATGGATGTATACGCTACCAAAATCCGAGCTTGAAGGCATTCTGACAACCTTAAATATCGACGCCTCTGGAACCCAAGATGAGCTGAGGAAGCGGTTCAGAACCCATTTAAAAGGGAAAGACGAAGAACAAGATGATGAACGAAGTACGGGTGAATTACCCCCCGACGCAACAAGGGCCGCCACCTGCGACCGAATACGAAAATGGGGACTCCATTTCAATGGCGATAGAGATGCTATTTCATTCCTGGAAAGGATGAAAGAAATGCAAGAATGCTATGCCATCACGGGAAATGAAATGCTAATTGCTTTGCCCGAGTTGTTCCGAGGGAACGCCCTCCTATGGTTCAGGAACAATAAAGACTTATGGAGCTGCTGGAGCGAATTCATGGAAGACTTTAAGCTTCAGTATTTGCCGCCTCGATATGATTTCCTCGTGGAAGAGGAAATCAGAACCCGATTCCAAGGGAGAAATGAACCGTTCCTGAATTACCAAACCGCAATGTTGACCTTGATGCGAAGGGGAAAGCCATTAAGTGGTGAGGATCAGCTAGAGCGAATGTATAATAACCTATGCCCAGAATACAAGTTATACATACGCCGCGATAGCCTGACATCGTTACGAAATTTGTTAAGCCAGGCAACCGAGTATGAATTAATACGCGAGGAACAGCGTAAGAGTACCAACCATCGGGATTCATCAAGATGTGGGATCGAGAAGAGTATGTCCCCTGAAATTAATATGTCCAGTAGTGCGCCGGAAAATCCGAGACGCGACGAAGGGAAGATAGAGAAGTTGATGAATCCCGAAAGACTCTGCTGGAGATGTGGTCGAGAGGGCCATAATCGCCTACAATGTAGAAATCAGTTCCGACTATTCTGTGCACGCTGTGGACGTCTAAACATCCGTAGTAGGGATTGCACGTGCCCGGAAAACTCCAGAGCGGACGGTCCCCGGGGTTAAACCGTTCCGAAACCGAAGAAGTGCCCCAGGCTTGCCAAGTTAACCGTCCCGCTCAGGGCCGGGATCGAAGACTGTGGGCGGATGTGGAAATATTTGGAGAGAAGTTCAAAGGGCTGGTAGATACCGGAGCCACAACGTCTCTCATTGCCGCCGAACTGGTAAGAAGATTCTCCACAAAGGGATTATCAAAGCCAAGAAGCCCGAATACCATGATCCGTATTGCGAATGGCGATCTAGTAAAGTCCCAGGGAACTCTGAACGTCGAAGTAACCATAGAAGGGGTGCAAATAGAAACCACATTTACCGTCATGCCTCGAAGTGCACATGCGATCATCTTGGGCATGGACCTCCTATGTGCGTTAGGAGCAGTGGTAGACATGGGCAAGCATCGTCTCACGATACCAAAAACACCACATCAAGTTTCATGCTTTTCGACCACCAGCAGCAATCCAACGAATAAAAGCGACCTTCAATGGGACAAATTCTTGGACACCGAGTTAAACAAATTTGTGGGGATCGAAGGACGGGCTAACTCAATACGACATAACATTCGGCTGATGCCCGGTTCTTTTCCTATTAAACAGCGATATTACCCCTGTAATCCGAAGAAACAGTCGATGATCAACGAAGAGGTTGAAAAGATGTTGAAAGACGGGGTAATTGAGCCAAGCCATAGTCCTTGGAGCTCTCCAATCGTGTTAGTCCCGAAAAAGTCAGGCGAGGTACGGTTCTGCGTGGATTTTAGAAAGGTAAATTCCGTGACCATTAAGGACTCCTACCCGTTACCATATATATCCAATATCCTAGACAAACTACGAAATAGCAAGTTTTTCTCTACAATAGATTTGAAGAATGGATATTGGCAAATCGACTTAGAAGCCGCCAGCCGGCCAATAACCGCGTTCACCGTTCCGGGAAAGGGTTTGTTCCCGTTCAGACGCTTGCCTTTTGGATTGCATTCGGCCGGGGCTACGTTTCAACGGTTTCTAGATGCTATTATAGGACCAGAATTCGACAAAATCGCATTCGTATACCTAGATGATATCATCGTGTTAGGCGAGGACGTGAAGCAACATAAAGAGAATTTACGAAAAGTTTTCGACCGACTGCGAAAAGCTGGACTACAGTTAAATACTGAAAAATGTAAGTTCGGACAGACAAGCATAAAATATCTCGGGCATGTGGTCACGCCCGAAGGAATACGAACCGACCCCGATAAAATTTCAGCTATTATGAATATCGCACCTCCGCAAACCAAGAAGGAAGTACGGAGCATCCTTGGAAGCGCCTCTTGGTATCGGCGTTTCGTCCCGAATTTCGCTCAGATATCCGCACCACTGGTTCATTTAACCAAGAAAATGAGCGATGGAACTGGGGACCGGAACAGGAAGCCTCATTCAGGGAGTTGAAGATGGCTCTGATCGACAGTCCTGTTCTGGTATGTCCTAATTTTGGAAAGCCCTTCCAACTGCATACCGACGCCAGTCAGAAGGGATTGGGAGTTGCTCTGATTCAAGTACACGATGGCCAAGAACGAGTGTAGCATACGCCAGTAGAACTTTCAGTCGAGCTGAGGCTAAGTTTTTTACTACGGAGCAAGAATGCCTAGCCGTAGTTTATGGAATCCGAAAATTCCAATATTATTTAGAAGGGTACCCGTTTGAAGTAGTAACCGATCATCAATGCCTACGATGGTTAGCGGAGTTGAAGAAACCGTCAGGGAGACTTAGCAGATGGGCAGTGGATTTACAACAGTATGATTTTACCGTCCGGTATCGGAGTGGATCCATGAATACACTAGCAGATTCTCTCTCCCGAAACCCGTTGCCGTACCGCCCAGAAGACGTGGAAGAGAATTTGACTTCGTTCGAAGATCCACATTGTCAATGGTACAAGGCAAAAATAAGAGAAGTCCTGCAATGCCCGATCGAAAATGTCGAATATAATATCCGAGATAACCGGTTGTATCGACATTGTCCCAGCGCCAGTAACACCGATGACGATGCCCGAACCTGGAAACTATGCGTCCCGAAACCCCATCGCACACGCGTACTCAAGGAGATACATGACTCACCCGAAGCAGGCCATCTCGGGATAACAAAGTCCGTGGCAAGAGCGCTGTCTAAGTACTATTGGCCGGGAATTAGCCAGAGCGTGCGAAAATATGTTCGAGGTTGTGTTTCGTGTAATCGACACAAGTTCAATCAGAATAAACCGTTGGGTCAGATGAGGTACACACCGGTGGATTTTCCATGGCAGCAAGTAAGCGTAGACCTACTAGGGCCTTTCCCGCGTTCCAAAAGAGGGTTTACAACTTTGATAGTATTTTTGGACCGTTTTACGAAATGGATAGAGTGCCGACCACTACGAAGGGCGACAACATCGACCATCGTCAAGGCTTTGAAGGAAAAGATCGTCTATCGATTTGGGTGTCCGAAGATGTTGATGGCCGACAACGGACCTCAATTTGCGAGCGGAGAATTTCAGGAAGAATTGAATGAGCTGGGAATTCAAATTCGTTATAATGCCCCATATTCGCCGCAAGCAAATTCCGTGGAGAGGGTAAATAAGGTCATCGGACCTATGCTGGCGCAATATATCCAAAAAGATCAGACCGATTGGGATTTATACTTACCGCAGTTCACTTTCGCGATTAACACCGCCAAGCATGAGACGACCGGTTTTAGCCCAGCCATATTGAATTATGGAAGAGAATTATCTCCGCCTAGATCCTTGCGAAGTGAAGTCGAACGACAAGAGGAGTTAACCGAATTCCCGAAAGCATCCGAGTTGAATAAGGAAATGTTGAAGTTGTCCGAATTTTACAAGATAGTCCGTACGAGATTGGTAGAGGGATTCCAGCGTCAATGTAGGCCATATAATTTAAGGCATAGACCTTTTAAACCTCGGATTGGCCAAATGGTTTATCATAAGCAACACCTTCTGTCTAACGCAGCGAAAAAGTTCTCCGCTAAACTGGCCCCAAAATTCGAGGGGCCATCCAAAGTTGTACAAATAATATCTCCCTCAATTGTTTTGTTACAGCCCCCCGCCGGTCGCAAGTTGGTTCGTGTCCACGTGAAGGACCTCAAGGTCAATCACGAAGATGCCATTTACGCCGGAGATGACCGTGTCGACCCCCGAACGTCCAGTCACCCCCAGGCTGCACGGAACCCCAGGTACTATGGCCCACCTGAAGGACAAGTTCCCTGGATGGTTCACCCCGTCTCCGACACTGCACGTCGATTCCCCAGGGACTGAAGCCCACCTTCAGTTGAGGTATATGGAGCTGTTCGGAGTATCTCCATTGCCAAACACCATCTCCCCGATGCCGCTCTCGCCACCAGCCCACCAACAGTCCACCCAACCTGCCGGTGAACACCCACGCCCAGTGGAAAACAAGATCGTCTTCACGCCACCAGTCTTCCACCTTGGCCCAGAGAAGATCGATGCTTCTTGGAGGGACACTGTGACAACTATGTCGTCACATAAGGTTGCGATTCCCTCCAAGAAAAAACGCACCAAGCATCTGAATCGACTCTGCGTCAGGAGAGTGGACGGACAAGACGTGGTGATGTCCAGGAGAGAATTCTTGAAGGTGTGCCGGCAGCGACCGTAGTGCTCCAGTGTAGTGACGTGTGCCCCGCGATTTTGACGCTTCCCTAAACCGTGTTTATTGTATATATTGTCCCTACTTTTGTTATCTTATTACCGCCGTCCCGATCCTTTTCGACGTAAGGAGGGTGTAACGAATTCCGCTAATTCGTAAGGTAAATTAGTTTAAATATTGTAATGGTTATCTTTCGTAGTATTAAAACCGCTTTTTAAATCAAATTTACGCTGGCCTGGAAAGCCTGTATGGCTATACGAGTATTTTTAATAACCAGTATAATGGATACTGGTTTTCTTGTAGCAGTTATACGTGGAGAAGGGGTTAGAATTTGGGTATATAAAGGCCTAGAAACCGACCATTTAGGCAGAGTGCTGCATTGCTGGTTTTAGACTGGCTGCTCTCTCTCCCGTTCACCGTTTCTAGCCAACTCCGAGACCGACCCTAAAGAAGAGCGCGTGCTGGTTTGCAATACTGGCCGCCTGTTTAAACGATCCCGCCGTTGCCTGTCCGACCGTTCCCGAGTGCATCCGACTGCGCGCCGAAGCTAAAGGCCCCAGCTGTTTCTCCGACCAGACCGCCTGCCGCCCGGCACTCGACTCGTCTAAGGACTGGTTTGTAAAAACGATTTTGTATTTTGCCCGTTATTTTTCCGTATATTTTTGTAGTGTTATTTTTCGACGAATGTTTATATTCTTTTACAAGACTTTTTCCGTATGCGAATGCTACCTTTTCTTTTATGTATATATATTTTGTTTACGACAATAAAACCTGATTTAAATTGAACTCCGTATACCGCTTGATTTATTTCGAAGAACACTGGATCTCCAACTGAAGCAACCCGATCAGGTAAGACGAAGGGACTAAACCAACCGACGTCGTTACAAACATATGTAATGGTATTTAATGATTGGTGTGATGTATTTAATTCCAGATATAAATGTGCATCACAGCTTGGAAAAATGCATTTAGCAGCAATTTAGAATATCAAATGAAAATTTTTGAAAAAACGTCATTACTTATAAAGGACATGAACGTTGGCTCCCATAAAAGTTTAGTGCCCTTTCAAAAAAGGGATTTTAGTCTGTAATGAGTCATTGACAGAGATGCAGAAATATTTTGCTGTTACTTATCCAGAAGTTAAATATCTTTTAACATACAGGTTAAACCAGGACATTTAGGAGATTTCTTTTTCATACATACGAGCCATGGGTGTTGGATGTGATAATCCCACGTCATTACAATTTAAATACCATTTTAGGAGGTATATCCTTGGTAAGCATTCGGGTGGTGTATTCACCCTAAACAGAAATAGTGAAGAAAATTCAGAGGATTCGTGTCTGACCTCATTAGAAGATGCATCCTTGAATTCTAGTTACACAGAGACACCTGATAACTGTTGCATAACGCGACAGGTATTGGACAATATAATTACTGAAGCAGATATTTCATCAATTTTTAGTGAACCTGACGATAATTTAGACATACGTGATTTAGGTAATGAATAATTTAAATATTATTGATATTTTGTGATAACTAACAATATTTATGTTTCAGGTAATTAAATGTGTGGTCCGAACGCAAAATTAGTGACCGTAATGCTATAAGAAGATCAGGGAAAACGATGGCAAAGGTCACTAACACTAAAGTGTGAAACATCAGGTCGTTTCCTTCTTGGGGAGGGAATGGTTAAGAAAAACAGGAATGTAGTAGCGAAGAACTGAAAATTCACGATATTCAACATTCCTCATTATTGCTGGCATGAGCCTCTTTGAGAAGCCCACGCCTTTTTTTAAGAATCTATCATATTTGTTTCAATGCCTGGAGTGACAAGCGTATTTAAAAATTTATTATTTTTTTCAAATTCAATTTTTAGCCAATTTTTGACAAATTTTTCTTACTGATTTTGATAGATCCTTTAATTGTCTTAATAATACAACTTTGATGACCATAATTACGAAAATTATTGAGAAAGGACTATTGAAAATGTTGGAACTCATGCCATTTGTGATTGAAAAGTAAGTATGCGTTTATGTATCCTTTATTTAAAGAGATACAAAAGCGGTTCAATGGAGACAATGTATATATTATCTTGCATTTTTATATTGTTCAATTATCTAAGAAGAAGTTATATCTACCAAACTGTCCTCATTCAACCTCTACTTTCATTTTCACTTGTGGATAAGTAACAGATATGCCGAACATTTATTCATCTCTGCTGATACGTTTGATACTAATATTCCGTTTTGGAATGGTACAAGTAGCTTCGAATGAAATAATGCCTATTCTTAGAAATGGTTTTGGAAAACATGAACCTAGTTTCCAAAAGCTGAAGAGTCTTATCTGAAGAATTCTTTTAATAGTGAATTGCTAGATTAGATATAGAGTCTCCATTATTATTGCTTATTATTATTTTCTTTATTATCGACAATATTTTGGAGACTGTGGCGAACTTAATAATAAAATTATAAACCCCTAACTACAACAAGTAATTTAGAAACCTAAATACGTATTTCAGCAGCTATGTTGCCATCTTCAGTATAACCTAAAAAGAGGAAAAGAGAGATTAGCACTTCATAGTATCTTTATTGGATATTGTCCAAGCAAATCACTAGTGGAAGTCTTCCACTAGTGGAAGACGGAAGTCTTCCACTAGTGATTTGCTTGGACAATATCCAGTAAAGATACTATGAAGTGCTAATCTCTCTTTTCCTCTTTTTAGGTTCTACTGAAGATGGCAACATAGTTGCTGAAATACGTATTTAGGTTTCTAAAATACTTGTTGTGGTTAGGGGTTTAAAATTTTTAATTATTATTCTTTATTATCGTTCAAATATTGTATGAATCAGTTTGAATGTTTATATTTTGTAAAATGAAATGAACTCTTATTTTTCTTAAATTGTCAAAAATTGTTATTTGTATGTATAGTTTAAATAGCATTGCAAAAACACATAATGAACTTCTTATTTCTCTTTCTATAAATGAATTTTTTCGGAATAAATCAGGGTTTCGAACGGTCACTGAACCGAAAACCGAAATTATCTATAAAAAGAACAGATCAGTATATTCGCTTGTTTATTTAAGATTTTGTTCTTCTAACTTCAACCAGTTTTTCAAAAGAGTGCATTTTTTCTGCACGGTCGGCACGATAACTCGAAAAGTTTTAAGTATTTTTAGATCGCTTCCTTTTTCAAATTTTCGAAAAGCTTATATCAGTAGTCAGTCGAGAGCATTTCTAAATATTTGTAGCTAAATTTTTTGTCTACAATAATAGAACAAAAATGGGGTTTAACTGTACTTAATTTACTTAATCAGGCTTTAACTTCTTAAATTGATAACAATTTTATAAGATTGTTTTGAACTTTTATTTATGTTTGTTTTTTGGTCGTCTTTCATTTTAGAATGGGGAGTAATAGAACGAACATCAGCCTATTTTACTTACAATAAAATAGAAATTAAAAGCATTTGTAGCATCTGCGACTTTTTTGTAAAGGGAGCTCATGCTGCAAATTTGGAACGTCATTTAAAACGTTAAGTACCAAAAGTTAAGTACCAGTAAGAATATATGTACCAGTAAGGATGAATCTACTCCAAGTACCAGCAGTTTAGGAAATAATCCACAGGGAACTTTGGAGAAATTTGTCAAATCGGAATGTTTGAAAGTAAAATTGAACAAAGAAATGATTCTTAAAGCTTGTGTTGAACTGATTATTAGTCATATTCCCTATATAGCATATTTAAACCGATTAAACCAGTTTCCTGATTATTAGTGTTAACGGCCGTTCATTAGAAATGTTGAGTATTCAGGATTCAGAAGAATTATGAACCCAATAGTAATAGCAATAGGTAATAATTTTTCGATAAATGCCGAAAATATCAAATTGCTCATACCATGGCGGCTTCTAAAATTGTTTCTCAAATAATTGCAGCAAAAAATTGCAAAAATTGCTCGACAAAAAAATTATTTCTTTAAAACATGACGTAGCTACTCGCTTAAATAGATCAACTTTGGGAATTAATGCTTAGTTAATAATATATGGTAAAATAATGTTATTTACTTTGGAAATGACAGAATTAAAAGACAAATACACTGGAATATATATTGAAAACACGGTTGAAAAAGTACTAGAAATATACAATATTTGTCAGCAACAAATTTACTCTATAACAACAGACAATGGAGCTAATATGGTATCATTTGTTAAATTATTGGGAAATGATATAGAGGATGAATACTCCGTTATTGAACTTGAAAATGAAAGTACGGACAAGTTTGAAGTCCCTCCCTTCAGTTTTAATTTTGATAATTTCACGTTTAATAACCTTATCGGAATTAGATGTGCTGCACACACATTACAGTTAACAATTAAAGACGCCATGAAAACGCAGACTTAAATGAATTTATATCTGATGCTCTGGAGATAGTACAGAAGTTGCGAATTCCATCTCTAATGTGGAAATTAAAGTATGTTAACTTTAAGAGACCAGTTGTAGATTGTCCAACTAGATGGAATAGTACATATAGTATGTTACAAAGTTTGCTAGAATGCAAAGATTTTACTTCGTCGTTGGCAGAAAGTTACTTAGATTACTATTTTCCTGGAGACAAATGGGTGAAATTAAATTTAATCGCTGAGATTCTGCAACCCCCAAGGGAAGCAACATTCAAGATACAAAGTGTACAACTAACTTTAGGCGACTTTTATGGCATTTGGCTAAAGTGCAAAATAAAAGTACAAAACTTATCAAAATTCTTTGGGGATATGTTATACAATGAATTGACTAACAGAGAAAAATCTTTATTAGAATGTGATAGTATTCTAGCAGCTGTTTATTTAGATCCACGTTTTCAAATATTATTTTCAACATCACAAAAACTGCAAGCTGTGCAACACTTGAAACGTATTTGGAACAAGTTGCAATTTTTGGAAAACTCTACAACAAATGAAGATGCACAAATATCTAGTGACACGTCGGATGAAAGAGACGAATTGGAGGATTTTTTAAGGACCAAAGAGTTAGCAATTGGATCTGATAAATTGCCTATTTCGGCAGACGTGGACATTGAATTTATATTGACCAATTTCGACCACACCAGCAACGCAAGTTAGTGTTGAAAGGGCCTTCTCTGGATTAAAGTTTATTCTACGCGATACTAGGAGTAGGTTAAATGAAAATCTACTAGAGGATATTTTAATAATTAGATGTAATTTTCATTTTTTCTAATTATTTAATAAATTTTATCAAAAACGTTTTGTACGTACTTCAACCGTAAATATACGAATTTAGTTTTCTTATTATATTTTTATATCTTATTTTTTTATTCTTATTTATCTTTAGAAATTAATAAACAAAAGAATAATGTTTACTTTAACCAACACAACCAAAGAATCCGGTATACTTTTTAACAGTTAATATACTAATTCGATTAGTTTATATTATTAATTTTTATCTCTTTAAAGGTCCTTTTAGACGGTCATATCAGTTCTCAGTTCAGTTTCAGTTTCAGTCAAACTGTCAGTTTTCCCTATGTGTAAAAATGAAACACTGAAAGGAAAACTGGAACGACGACTGAGAACTGACGTGATGGATATGCCTATTTGTTTCAGTTCAGTTCTTAGAGTTCCTAAGTGTAAACAAGTGCGTCAGGCCTCAGTTCGTTCGCTAACGTCAGTTCTCTTGAAAATCACACAGTGCACATATAAAACTGTCGCTATGTCCAAGGAGCACGATTTTGTTGTCGAGTTCATTGAAATTTATAAAACTTCACCATGCTTGTGGAACAAAACAGACGCACGTTATCGGAATGCAAACATCAGAGAAGCTGCCTACACCCTTCTATTACAGAAATACCAGGAATACGATACGAAAGCTACAAAGGCGATGGTAGCCTACGCTCAACTTATAACAAAGAACTTAAAAAAAGTTAAAGACAGTGAAAGAAGTGGAGCCGGAACTGGAGAAGTATATAAACCATCACTATGGTATTATGATCTCCTTTCGTTCATCAGCGACCATCAGCCGACTGTAACAAGTGTGAACGCTATGGACGACAAGGATGAAAATCAGGAAGCGGTAAGTAATTAAAAATGCATTGCTGCAGATAAATGTTTATTTCACATTGCTACTACATTTAAAAATTGTTTATCTCCACCACACAAAAAATTATCAAAAATATGTTTTTTGTACAGAGTCATCTTGCCATTCAACTCGTCCTTCATTTACAAAATATTCCACAAACTTATCTCGACAATTTGTAGCACCGTTACTAACATCCCCCCTGCTGCTGTCATTTTGTAGATCTACTCGCCCTTGCACTTCAATAACCTCATTTAAATTAATATCATTTGTATTGGGTGTAATGTATGAATGTTGAGACCGTATTAAGAAATTGTGAAGATAACAGCATGCCAAGACGAGGATATTTATATGTTTTACTTCTTTCAAATGTATAGCAGAATGAAAAATTCTAAATCGATTTGACAGTATGCCAAACGCATTTTCAACAATTCTTCTAGCCCTCGATAAATTGTAGTTGAAGACCATCCGATCGTAATTCAACTGTTTCTTATTAAATGGTTTTAAAAAGTTTCGCATTAATGCAAATGCTTCGTCTCCCACGAATACATATGGAAGCTTGCTGGTACTATCTGTTGGCTTTTCATCAGGAGGTAACTGCAAACTGTTGGTAGTCAATTTTTCGTAAAATTTAGTATTGTTAATAACGCCCCCGTCTGATATACTTCCATTTGTTCCTACATCACACATAATAAATTCGTAATTCGAATTCACAATAGCTATGAGAGCAATACTATGAAACTTCTTGTAATTCCAGTACAGTGATCCACTACCTGTTGGCGGAATTATCCGTACGTGCTTGCCATCGACAGCTCCTAGACAATTTGGAAACTGCCATCTATCATGAAAACCTTTAGCAACTTTTCTCCATTCGAATTCCATTTTGTGGAATCTAAAACAAAGACAAACATTGAAATTTGTTACACAATATTATGCAAATTTCTTTATTAGTTCCTAATGACATTATTTTCATTTAATTTTTTTTTTAAATTTCAGGATGACTTGCAGAGCCTCGGTGACAAAGATGGAGATGATGATGAATTTTCTGTACAAGGTCAATCATCAGATCAAGAATTTGCAAGACCCACCCCGTCTCCATCACCAGGGAGCAGTCGGTCAACGGGCAGCAAACGGTCAGCGAGTACTAAAAAGAACGAAGTTCCTTCAAACAAGAAAGTACTACAATTAGTGGCTGAGAGGTTGAAAAAGAATGACGATATACCAGTAGGTACACATGACAACTTTGGAAAGCATGTTGCCGATGAATTGAATAATATGCTTCCAGAAATGGTACCTTATGTCAAGAAAATTATAAACCTTGCCATATTTGACGGGCATATGAAAACCTTGAATGTCTTTTCATCAATAGTAACGCCACATGTGGCACAGCAACCACAGAGCAACTTTTCGACATCGCAGCCATCACAAAATTATGTTCCGACGCCACTGTCGACACCGGGGCATTTTCCAACTACGCAGCCATCCCAAACCCGTTTAACCAATCTGCAACCAATGCAAGGCCAATTTTCCACGAATATATCACTTCCAGAGATACAAGGGAACCATGCATCTCTTGCAGACTATTTTGTACATTTTGCTGGAAAATAATGTGCATACCTTTGATTTAATAATAATTATTTTCTTTTCTCATTATTTCCGAATAAAACTTAAAACTCATTACTTACCTTTATATAATCCTTGAGTACCGCAATAATCGCATTACAAGTTTCAGATATTATTTTACTTAGGCTTGGAGTTGATATCACTGTATGAAACCTAAGGCTTTGGTAAGTGCTTCCACTTACCAAAAATCTCAATGTCGCACTTAGTCTTTCATGAGGAGTAATAGCCTCCCTCATATTGGTATCCTGCTTTTGTATAATAGGCGTCACAAGGTGTAATAACAGGAGATACGAATCCGCAAATAATTCAACCAATCACATGGTTCCAAGCGAAGTTCCTTCATTAAATTTACATGCGACAATGAATTCCTTTTAAGAAGCCAAGCTTTACTCCATTGGCTTCTTTTCTTCCGCTCTTTCTTAAGCACCAAAGCTAAGGCTATTGCAGTGAGACAGTCTCCATCCATGAGTTATTGTATTACCACAAATGTACACTTTTAAACCAGTATGAACAATATGTGTTGAACACTTTTAAAGCGAAACACGTGCGCACTCTGTTCAGGTCTATGAAGAACTGAAACGACTGAGAACAGTGAGAACTGATCGTGTAATAACAAACCTTCTTCCGAACTGAAATGAAAGGAAAACGGAAACTGAAACTGAACTGAGTACTGCTATGACCGTCTAAAAGGACCTTTAGAATTGAAACTGAAAATCATGTTTCCTTCCTTTTCAGACGTAGAATGGAAATTATGTCGAAATTATGTCGAAATTATGTCCGTAAAACTACTAGAGGATCAGGATATTCTCAAGAGTGGTTCGTTACCTACTTACAGAACTAGCGAGATTTACAAAATAACGAAAAGCACTCTTTCTGATCATGTTAAAGAACGAAGAGGTGAATTAAGTTCAAGCTATGGTAGGTGAACAGACTTTACTCCTGAAGTAGAAAAATCACTAGCCGACTGTATTCATTGTTTAGAGAAATGGGGTTTCGGTCTGTCGCGAAAGGAAATAGTCAATAGTCATAGTCATAGTTTATTTGTGTAAAGCATCAGAATACATACACGCGTCAAAAACATACCTGGACAATCTAAACAATTATCAAATTTAACCAAAATAACAGAATGAATATAATAAACAGACAAACCACATACTAGAATATTTGAAAAATAAACAAGCGATCAAAGTCACCACGCATGAAAAGTTGACAAACAAATAAATAAATAGAATAAAACAACGGTACGACATACTAAAACATGTCAGCTCAACCACGTCCTCAAATAACTCAGCGCACGAGTAATAAGCTCTGCTCAATAAATTTTTTTAAATCTTTTGTTTAAAAAGTTTAACCGGCAGAAGAGCCTCTATTGTAGAATTTCAAAGCCATAAAGCTGAAACTCCTCTGACTTCCGGACAGTCTGCAAAATTTGGGCCGTAGCCTATCTCCAGCCCGGGTTTGGTAGCGGTGAGAACTGTTGCCGTCACTAAATTTATCGCTGTTTGTGTGCACGTACTGTAGGCATCTTAATACATACAGGGATGGGAAAGTTAATAATTTTAGGTCAACGAACAGATTTCGACAGTCATCCCTGTACCCGATGCCGCCAACAATCCTCACCGCCCGTCTCTGTAACCCAAATACCCTCTCCCATGAAGAGGCAGATCCCCAGACCAACATCGCATACTCCATCACTGACTGGCACAATGAAAAATACGCTGTCTTTAAAACATCTACTGAGACTGTCACGGTGTCATTTTGCGAATTCGTATTTAGCAGGCTAGGTTTGAATATCTGCGCGCGGGTTGCCAGTCGAGAAGGCGAGCATGTAGGGTTGCGGGCGTCCTAGGCGCATTTCGGTCCATTTATTGGAATATTTACGAGTTTATTCGAACTTCGCACATCTTGTATAGGCTCCGCCCACCTGTTTGCGTTTTGCCACCGTATGACTTACTTACTGTTTGGAATTGGTCTAACCGGTTGTATTGCAGTGTCCCGGTATTTATTCCATCTTTTCCCTCTTCAGTTGTATTTAAGAATCGTCTACTTTAGCATCCGGTCTCGGAAGTTGGTTTCCCTGCTTTTCTTCACTTCCGCCATTTTCGTGTTTGATTGTGACGGAGGGACGCTTCCTTGCGCTCTTGACTTGCAACCGCCCTGGGAGTCTGACTTGTGTGTAGAGATTCGCTGAAGGAAAGCCATCTTTTCCAATACTGTGCGTCGGTGCTTGTTGTGCCACGCGTGCTGCGGATTAATTGCTCTGGTGTTGGAGGCTGAAGAATCCGGCTTGTTGTGATTTGTGGCCGGATTTCGAACGCATATGTTGCGGATTTTGCGATACTTTCTTTATCAGCGGATCGTGGGCCCATTGCACGGGTGAGTTCCCTTTGATTTGGTTGAATTGAGTTTGGAGGTTAGGTGTTCTCTTTGCTTATTGCAATTACGAATTTTTAGGCACCTAGAACGGGATTTGTCCTCGCATTTGCACCCTAGGACCTGAGTGGTGTATAACCCGTCGACGTTACGTGTGCCCACATGGTCGTGGAGCGACGGCGTGCCGGAAAATCGACAGGATCGTGTCGTGGAGGCCGGCGTTGAGATTCTACGGCGTGGTGAAGTCGGACTGGACAATCTACCGTGCCGCTGTTGGCGATTATCAACCCATCTTGGAGCACGTAGTGCCCTGTCTTATCGTACGGAGGACACAAGGTTAGACGTATTTTTCCTTTCCGGACCGACGCCGCCGTCGTTGTTGCGGTCATCTGGTGCTATCGTTGGCGTTACGCGCTCCATTGTTGGCGATCATCGTTCGAAGACGTGGGAGGGCCATCAGCCTACATCGACGTCCTTATATTTTTTATTTTGTCATTCTGTTTGGTACGTGTGTTCTCGGTGCTCAGCCCGATTCCATCGGAGAGTTGATCGGAGGAGTAGCGTTTCCCCGTTCAGGTGTTCCGTTGGTTTTGTCGGGTCTCCGACCGAGGTATTTACGTTGAAATTAGTTACTGGATTGATCACTTACTTAATTTAATAATAATAATAATTTAATTTAATTTAATATTCTCCGTAACATTTTTCTTTTAAATTTAATTTACCTTTAATAGAATTAAAGGCCTGCGTTACTATTTCTTTGTTTGTTGCGGAACTATTCGGGAGTTGAGCACCGACCGAGGCAACCGTCGACGCCGGAAGCGTTCGAATTTAATTTTGGAATATTACTGTAATTTCTGGGGGGGGGGTTATTTATTCTATAATTCAGGGTTTTCATTTAATCAATAATTTTCTACATACATTCTTTTATTGTTATCGACCTTCAACGTTTTGAATTATCTATTATTACTTTCGGAATTACCCTTAGCGAATGCGGACTGCGGGTTGGCCAAACTACATTACTTACGGGTGTCGCTATTCGGGTGTATTATTTTTTTTTTCTTTTTCGGGATTTATGAGTTGGCGCATGGCTACCCTTGCGCGTTGAAGGGTTGAATATTTGTATAGGTCAAAAGTATTACTATTTGTTTGTATTTTTTTTAAATTCTATTTCTTGTGGGGATTTCGAGGATTTTGATTTTGGGATTGTCTTGTGGACGCAACTCCTGGTGTGCACGAAGGTTTAATAAATACTTTTGGTGAACTCGCTCTGGCTCGTGATTTCCTAGGTGGTTCTCTTACAACTAACTTTCGAAGTCAAGTGTTGCCTCCGAGGGATTACGACTTCGTGGCGCCCTGTTTCCATCATGGTATTATTGTCTTTACCCACGGCCACCTCCACTGGCTGGCTGAAGCATCCCGGAGTCTCGCAATAAGCACGCGCAGGTATCGGACAGTAGCAGAGGTTATAGTTGTGTTCGTTAGAGTAAACAAAAGCGTCACATTGGCGCCCAACGTGGGGCCTCCTTCATTGATTGGGGAGCCACTCTTCGTTAATTGATTTTGACCTGTTAGCCGATTGGACCGTGGACTCGAGTGAGTTGTTGACTTGTGTCTTTTGTTGTTTTTGATTTGCCCTGTAGTGGGTTAGCGTCGCCCTTCCTTTCCTCTTTCGTCGTCAATTATTTGTTGTTGTTTATTTTTGCTGTCATGGCTGCCCCAACCATGCAGGTACACCATTTGAAGCGGGATGAGCTGGAGTACGAGCTACTTTTCCGGGGAATGGATCCCAGTGAGCTGACGGTGGTCGACATGCGCGGTAGTCTGCGGTCATTGATAAAGTTGGAACGTGCCAACCGCGCCGTCAAGTACTCAGCCTACAAGTTCAATGCCGCGAAGGATTTGGCGGCTGTCTCGGCGAAATTTTGCGAGATGGATGCCTTGGCGAGCGACCTGGGCGACGATCATAGTAGCTCCGCTCATCAGCGATGCTGCGTATTACATCTGCTGGGACGCGCGGATGGAATTCCAACCGACGCCGACGAGGCTGATACGGTCAAGAAACGTAGCGAATGGTTGGCTAAGGTATCTGCACTTTTGACTCGCCTACAGAGGACTCGACCGCGCTCTCGGGACCTTGATCTGAGTGGAACCTTGCTGACCACTGCCCGGGAGCCTGAGGGGACTGATTCTGGTGATGACTCTGAGACCGAGGAGCCGGACAAACGTATTGTAAAATTTAAGGAATTCCAAGAATATGTCAAATTAAGACCCCATAAGCTTCTTAGGCCAAGCCAGACAAGATGGTTGTCGTTGGAAGTGAGTAAATTTTTTTCTTATTTATTAACAAATTATGATGAAATATACTTACATTGTTTTGCCCAAACTTTCTATTTGTACAACTTTGTTTTTGTTGCAGTTGTCAAATGTACTCTGGAACAATGTCCAGCTCTTCAATTATTCCACAGTCCATTAAATAATTGCATTTACAAACTATGTGTGAACAAAAGTGTATTTCCTCACTTTAGTAGCGAATTTAGAGAAATTAATAATTTACCAGATACCCTAATAGGTGAATTAAAAATTCTTGATTTTGAATCTTTCTGGTTCAGAATATATAACTTGAAAAACTGTAATGTTTTGTTAATATTTGTTCGTTTGTGTTTGATATTACGTGTTTATAGCGTAGTAGTGCCTGTGCAGAAAGATTTTGTTCTGACCTAAATAACATAAAAACAGAAATCGTTTGTTGGCTACCACAACAAACAGTTTACAGTTAGGTAAGGAAACCCCAAACAAAAAAAAAAAATTTGAGCGGTCGCCAGAGTTTTTAATTAATAAAAGAAGTTGAATATTACTTGTTTATATCAATACCCTTTTCCTTCTAGTCAATACCAGTTTTCATTTCATCTTAATACTTTTATTTTTATACTACTGGCCACGCTATGTGTCACATGCCTTTTTTATCAAGTTCAATTACAGATGAAAATTAGACATCGTCAATATTGCGACTTTGTTGTATAGTCGAAAGCGGATTTTTGATGCAACGCAATTTTAAGGAGGACTCATTCTGTGATTACATTCTGCAAATTTGTTTGCAGTATCATAAAAAAATTATCTTGCCTGATATTTTAAATATTCTAATTTCTTAAATTTTGAAAATTAAGTTTATTTTCTTTATCATGCTATCAATGTAAATAAAGTTTATATTTGTTTAAATTCAGCAGACCAAAATAGTCATTTTCATCATTATCTAAACAACTGCTTTTCCATATATTTAATATATTATATATTAAAATTGGTCACACACGACAAATATTGGCAATTTTATCCAAACAAATAATGTTGTCATGTAGTTCAGTTTTGGTGATTAAAGAATTGGGCATCAGTTCCCTTAGAATACGGTACTTTCTTCTAAGTAAACCAATGGCAAAGCGAATGTGTGCTACGGACCTTGTCTTCTATTTCTACAGGTTGCTTCAAAATGTTGATATCAAAAGATGCGAAGATTTGTGACCAAGTATATAAGGAACTGTCTTAAATGTTTGTATTTTAAAAATATACCCGGAGAAAAACCGGGTTTCTTACTCCAATTACAAAAGTAGCAAAGCCATTTCACACGATCCATGTAGACATGTAGACCATTTATGCCTTATGACTTAGGATGACTTTAGGATAAAAAAGAAGACAGACAACAAGTACAACAGCTGCGAGGTGGAAAATACTCCCGCCAACATGTTCTTTGGATGCTCTAAGTTTTCTACAGTAAAACAGCGCCTCGACAATGTGGTCGGCCTCGTGACCACCCCCAAAAACGTTATATATAGATTATTAGTATATTACATTATCGAAATCGATCGTCACATGAATGAAAAATAAACAATTCTTCTCCACACTTTATCATGATTTATCATATTTTCAGGTTAGAGGGGGGCTCACGGAAGAAACCTTCGACATGTTTCGACCACCGCCTCTGTCCTGCAACATAGAACGGCATTGTTCAGAAAATCGTTCAGCTATCTTGCTTCCCATATAATAAACACTGTCTTAAACAATGTTGGTAGTAAAAGCGAGCAGACTGTTTCTGGATGCTTAGAACAATTGCTTATTAATGGAACCCTTCAACCTGAGAATCTGTACTAATTATTAAAATGTATGAAATTTCTAAACTTTCTCAAATCTACGTATATAGTATGCAGAGTAATGGTTATATTTTAAATCACAATTTGTGCTATATATACCGTTCGTAATTTTTATTTATTGCAATAAAGAATATTATTATTATTATTACTATTATATTTTAGAATCTCTAAATAACTTCTAGTTCCTGATGAGGAAATATATGAAGTTGAAGTGGTACTTCTTCAATGGGTTCCCGGACCAGTACATCTAATACCTAAACTATTTATTTGCTGTTAATACGCATATAAAAATACAATTCATGCCCAATTATCTAAGAAACGCCACCGGCGAAAGTGGCAGTATAATAATTTAATATCCCTAGCAGCATCATTGCTCCAATTATTCCAAGCAAAAACTACCCTTTTTTTACCCTTAGACCCATTGTCACCAACATCAACACTCCCACAGGTAAATTGTCACAATGTTTGCAACAAATCATTCAACACCATTTCAATTTTTCTCCCAAATATACTATCCCCAATTCCATCACTCTCATTAACCAAATAAAAAGCCCAACCTTACCTAATAAATATAAACTTGTATCTTTTTGATATAAAAAACTTATATACAAATATCCCCATCAGGGAAACAATCACAATAATAAACCATTTCCTATTAGATAACCTACATCGACATCAAAACCTTGATATCTAAGACATTGACTACATTATGTCATTGATAGAACTTGTAACCGAACGAAATTACTTCTTTTTTAATGATCAATATTTTGTGATGAAAGATGGTTTACCTATGGGATCAGCTCTTTCCGGTCTAATGGCAGATTTCTATGTTGATAGGATGGAGGAACAGTTATTTTCACAGAAATATAAATTTATTACTAACAAAATCATTCACTACTGTCGCTATGTCGACGATATATTTGTAGTTTTTGCTGGAAGTGATGCTCAATTAATAGCACTCCACAATATTCTGAATAATCTGGACAATCTAGAATTCACTATTGAGAGAGAGATGAACCACTCCATACAATTCTTAGACCTAACTATTAAAAAGGACATAAACAACAAAAATTCTAGTGTTTTCAAACACCTAAATGAATGTAATCACCAAATAAATACTGACAACATTACCCTAATCCATGAAATTAATAAATCTAAAAAGATGCATATTTTAGAGGATCTTGAGATATATAGACATGATAGAAAATACCCAGGCCTGCTTCTCAACGATTTTGTAGACATGAAAACATTGTAAACAGAAACCATCTATTTATAGATTTATTTCAAAACCGCGCTCAAAGTACAAGGTCAACAGAATCAATTTAGAACATCTAGAATACATAATAATCGCGTCTCCAATTGCCAGTAAACCACCTTTCTGGATAGTTTGTTTTTCCATTGTTCAGGTAAATCTATCATAAATTGTTATTTTAGAGAGTGGAAATGTACTACTAGACTTATGTAAGTGAGAATGAATTGTAACTAAGAGTTTGTTTACGTTTTAAGCTTGTACCGACCAAAACGAAGTGCTCGCGATGCCCCAACATAACCTCACTACAACGACGTATGACCATTCATTATAAACTGTAATTGACGGTAATATATTATAAACGAGTGATGTAATATGCTTAGCCATTTAAGACTGTTTTTCTTCATTATAGCATGGCCCGAAGACGAATCTGTTGATTTGAAACCAGGTAGCCAAGAGCCCAAATAAAGAACATCGCCGAAACACCCACGTGTTTTATTCTAATCAAACTAGTTAATATATCGGTGAAAATGGAGGAATTTATTATGGAAAAAAAGTACCCTGATATTGGACACAGTGTGTGTGTAGCATAGCAGAGTGAGTGTATCAACAGAATGAGAGAGTAAATGTACATTTGCTCACATGTCCTAAACATGATTTATCGTACATTAAAATCGTACAATATTCATGTATATTTTAAAATTTATTTTACTTAATAAATATTGACGGAACTTGACATTCCTTGATTATGTTGCCTACAAACCTGTCATATTTCTATACACACAATGATATTATCAAGGGCGTCTTTGTAAGACCTTCAATGCCATAAAAACTTAACATTAAAAAAAAAATTAAGATTTTGGCGCTCTCCTGGTAGATAGTGCTAACGTAGATGCTTTTGGATTTTCACACTAATTTTCTAGTCAACCCGTTTGTTTGGGGAGAAAACCATCAGAGTTCTTTTAATACTTTGAAACAATGCTTAATTTCAAAACCGGTTTTGAAACTGTTTGATAATAACTTAGAAAACGTGCTTTATACAGACGCTAGTAGAAGTGGTATAGCAGGAATACTAGTCCAAAAACACGACACCAAAGAAAACCTAATAGCCTTTTATAATAGACAGACGACATCAACCGAGCTATCAAATTATTATGATATCAAACAGCGTGCCGGAACTCAAATGCTTTAAAATTTTCACACAAATTAAACAACCCAACTTCAGTTTAATTTCTCCAATTACCTATCGACACTTAAAATTTTCATACTAATTAAACCAACCCAACTTTAGTTTGATGTATGTGAAACCGAAGCCGACTGTTTGCTAGCAGTTCAAGAACAAGATGAAGAAATTCGACAATTGAAACAAATATTAGAATCGGGTGATTATGATGGTAATAAAGATGTTGTTAATAAGTACGTGTTCAAAGGGGGAAATATATAAAAAAGCAGATTATGGTGACTGGTAGGTTGTACCTAAAATGGCAAGATATCAGATTTTACGCGCCAATCGTCATGATATTGAACATTTTGCTGTAGAGAGATGGTTTTGAAATGGTTGTTGCAAAATACTGGTTTCAAAAGATGCGAAGATTTGTGATCAAGTATGTAAGGAACTGTCTTAATTGTTTGTATTTAAAAAAAATGCTAGAAGAAAAAAACAGGTTTTCTTAATCCTTCTAAAAAAAGTGCTTCACCACATGTACATAACAGATTAAGTGTGTTTGAAGAAGTAAGTACGTTATACACTATTATGTATACTGAAGGTGTTTACAATTAACTCTCAGTTATTAATATTTTGCATGTTATTACTATAGTATTTCTACCTGTTTACACACTAAATCTATTTTCAGTCTCTTCAACGCCCCAGAATTCATACCTAAGGAGGGATCCTCTTGAAGCTCCAAAGAAACCGAACCGGAAGAGAGCTTTGGTATGTGAATTTTCTAATATGCGACATCCCACGCAAGATAATGATGGTAAGAAAGATGATAATCATCTCCATCATCGTCATCATCATCGGTATGTTCAAGTAAGTCGGACTATCTCAAGATGAAGTGGTAACATCGTGTGCTCAATTACAACATCTGAAAAGTTATGAAGATTCCAAGCCACTACATCCAAACATTGGAAATAAGTTTGCACCAATACGGTTGATAATAAGACACTATCACAGCTAACCGCCCTAGAAGTTTATGATAAAAACCTATGCTATTAATATCTCAATATAATATGTATTTATTAAATAAAAGTATGACAAAATTTGTTACGGTTGGATTAAAAATGGAATAAAATTTCGATCCAGTTATTCGTTTCATGGGTACAGAATAACCTTAATGACGACAGAATATCACCTTTACCGAACCCAATGGAGACAATTTTTATCGTATGAGAAGATTATTACACAATACCTACTGCAGATGCAAAGTCGTGAAGAATGCCCAGTAATGCAGCACTACGGTTTCCATATATACCTTGTGCATGGATTGAGAATTGCATTAAAGTATTGAAAATTGAAAGGGAAGACTGGTTCTGTATATGAATCGATTTACTTCTCCAAATGTGGAAATATAAGGATATAATTGTCAACCGTTTAGGATACTTGAAGAATTTGAACATTTAGGAAATATTATTACATTCGTGTTTTCGGCGTGTGTAATAATAGTTCAATTAAACGGAACTCATCTCTTACGCAGTGTAGCGTGTGTGATTTGCTAATTCATATCAAATGTCCAAGATGAGAAAGTTTTTTATTTGGTAGAGACAAATATAAACTTGCAGTGGTTTTGTCATATATGTTCGTCGAATGTGCGCAAAAGACAGTTTTGATGGAAATTTACAACGGTAACAACGAGAAACAAACTATCATTTCGGATAAAAAAAAATTATTGGACGCCATTTCAAGGGCTTTGGCGGTGATGAGTTCTACGGTGAAGAGTACCGACAAGGGCGTCTTGGATGAAGTTCACAAGGTGTCTTTGCATCAGAAACTTAACATTTATTATGGCATGCTTAAACCTAGAGGTTTGAAGAAGTGCACGGCCGTCGTAATAGTCAACCCAAAAGATTCATCTAAGAGCAGCGACGATACCATAAAGATGCTGAGAAATTTAGTTAATCCTGTCGATTCAGCATTGATTAAATGAAAAAGTTGTAAAGGGTAGTATCATTGATTGCAAGGACGTCGAACGCGCAAAAATGCTGAGCGAAGAAGTTGTGTTCAAATTAGGAAAGAAATTTGAGCTGGGCTGATCAATGATAACATCAAAAAGTATGTGATGTATCAAAATGGTTTAGGGGGAAGTGGTGGAATCCCAGTCGGGTGCATAATTCCGATTACTTGAAATATTACGGTGTAAACGCACTCAGCTTGTTCGCATCGTTTTGCCATCTAATAATAATAGTCAACGCTGAATGCAGTGGGTGGGAATTCCTGAAAACTACAAATGTTGGTTCATTGTGCATTTTATTATTTTTGTTGTGTTTTTTAAAGTGTCTGCGGTTCGCCAAACTGAGCCGCATGTTAATGAGTCACTGGTGCAATGAACTCCACCCTCACTGCTGCGATGTAAAACATGATGTACCTACCACCCCTTGACATGGTAGAAGAAGTGCCCCTAGCAACGCTATCCAGACTTCGTACAGTTGGGTACTCCTGGGACATGGGTGGCAAGATGATCAAGCAATGGAGAAAGGACACCAAGGGTAAGCACCTTCTGGAGTGTCGTACAGATTACATCCCTCCCCACTATGTCTTCAGGAAGCCATATCTGACCTACACTACACCCTGGAGGCTGACCTCAGTAAGAGCCTCAAGATCTACACGGATGGCATCTACAGCATTAGAGACATCCTTAGTGAATCTAACAAGTCACACAAGAAAATAGTGATATTCACTAACACTAGACTATCCATTCTGGCTCTTGAGCGGCACCGCTTCACATTGGGGGCTCGTACTGGATTGTCATAACTCCCTGGTAGAGACAGCCAGGAAAAAAAGATCTAAAAACAATGGTGGTAATCAGTGCGCTGATAGATTAGCACGAACAGATGCCGGTCACGCAGCCTTTGCACCGAACCCGTCATCGTCCCGTCAAACACCGCCTTTTCAGATATGATGAAGAACAGTTCACACAGCAATTTCACACAGCCGATGAAGCTGTTTCTATTCGGGGATACAATATAGTACAGAAGGACAGAAGAAGCAGAGGTGGCGGTGTCGCCGGACTGAAGATGGGTGAAGAACGTCGCTTCCTGCATTGTGTTGGCATTGTGCGATTGGCAGTGGCCTAGGGTCTTCCTCCTTACTTGGCCGAACTAATACAACTTCGTGAAGCCACAACTCTGGCATCTGTATCAGAACATTGCCTGTCCTCCTTCAGAATGTCTTTCACTTATCACACCTTATATATAGGTAAACTTTGTCCTGAATACAATAGGATTCAGTAGTCATTCGCTAACCATGACATCACTTAAATGTGATCTCCTCAATCAATCTTTGTATTATGAAATTATTAATCTGATTTCAATTCCTTAAAGGGTAGCATTTTAAATCACTTGTTTAGTGTTATACGTACCTACCTTTTGTACTTTAGTAGTACTTTGGTACTTTAGTATGCAATAAACTTTATTTATTTATTTATTTCAACTTCGCCTAAGGCAACTTCGGATGTGTTTTGTTGCTGATGATTTATTATATTTATTATATTTATTATTATTATTATTATTATATATATATTATATATATATTATTATTATTATTTATTATTATTATTATATTTTGTGTTCTATCCAAGAGTATTTGTAATTTTTGTCCTATAATTCGTACCTGTTGGTCAAATAAATATACTATTATTATTATTATTATTATTAATATTATTATTAACATTGTGTCTGTTTTCGAAAATTTGTTCGCTCAAATTAATAATCACTGGCCTGCGAAAAAATATTTTTGGCCGGCGCTTTTTTTAAAGTTTTATAGTGATTTCACACCAATATGACTTACTGACCTCAATTCAAATATTCGTTTTTTTCCTGCACGTGGGTATTTCTTGGAATAACAAAAATTATAACTAAAAATTAAATTTTAAATTAAAAGTTTATATCTTAAGAACGAATACTAAAACGACTACAACATTATTGTGTATAACATTATGTTTTAAATGCATTTTGTTATCTTTTCGGCCAAATACACAGTACTGCGCATTTTTTATTTGAAATTAAACAAACAAGTTTTAGGTGTTTCATAATGTTTTAATGGGCAGTACATGTTCAAATTTTGAAAGCATACCCAGCATTCATATTAGAGACAATTTAATAAGGAACTTATATTCAGAAACGGACCTTATGGAATCTAGCAAGGGATAACGAGATTCGCAAGATGATATCAACTTTAGAAACAGGTTAGGAAAAGTAGGTCGTGTAGATCATAGAACAACTCTTCTAAAGCCAAATGGTTTCCTCTGAAACTTTTTCTATTTAGCACCACCGAAGAGTTGGTGGAAATTTAAAATTTCTTTACTCTTTAATCTTCTGCACTAATGTTAAATAAAGAAAGTTACGGACCAAAGTAATTCATGAAGCATTCTTCATCCTGCTCATATAGTTTGTGCCATCTTATGGTTGTTTTTAGCTTCCAAACGGTACGCTTTCGGACATAATTTTGCTTTACAAGTTGGTGGGATATCAACGTCTGTATGTATTTATTAACAATTTGTATAAAAATACACCAGAGTAGATTTTGTAGTTCCAATAAAGTTTGTTTGTTACAACCTTTTGAAAATAAGTTCAAGCTTTATGTTTAATGGGTACCACAGCATTAACGACATTTACATCTGATATTAACTCCCATGTCTGTGGTCCAACAAATATACCCTCTTTTAATTTTGCATCTCACATTTGGTGAAATTTTTTGCATAATGAAAGGCAGTTGACATACAAATCAAGACAAACGTGAATCGACAGGTTCTTAAACAAAAATTACATAAGAAATGTATTGTTATGCTGACGTATCTAATAACTGCATCGTTCATATTACGATACGTCCCCCTTGTTTGAAAAGTAGCAGAAGTTATCATGATACCAAAACTAGCAGCTTGAAAAGCTGCTTCTAAAGAGAATAAAAAGAAAATCATTGAGAGTAAGGAACTAATTCCTAATCACCAATTTGATTTTAGAGAATATCATTCCACTATACATCGAGTCCATAGAATAAGGGATATCATAGAGATAGCATTAGAATAAATGCTTATTTGCTCAACAATCTTTCTTGATGCGACACAAGCGTTCGATAATGAATACTCGGATCTTGGAGAAGTAAAAGCCTGGGTACCCCAGGGTAATGTCTTGGAACCAAACCTATATCTACTATATACAAGTGACCTACCACAGCTGGAAAATGTAACAGTCGCCACATTCGCAGGTGACACGGCTTTAATGACAGCGAGATAAACTATTGGAGAATCTACTAGAAATCTTCAACAAGCTAGTAATAAAATATATAAAAGGGCTAATGTAATGGTGTGTAATGGCTATTTTCGGTCATGTTTGCAAGCATTTTTCAACTATTTCGCAACATTTTAACGCAAAGTCAGAATTGACGTTTTGTAGCACAATATTCTTCCTTCGAAATTCATTAAAAAAATTAAAATCAGATCACGTCCGACGCATTCAGGCTCGCCGAAAGATAAAGTATCCATCGTTGCTACTTTCCCGCGAGAAGCCTGCGCTACAACTTGGCGAAAATGGCGGAGTTAAAAAATTTTGAAAAACGGCGATTTTTCTGTTTTTTCCGAATTTAATATTAATCCGATTGAGTCCGTGTAGGGGCTCATTCTTTTCGTCTTTCCATTCTGTACAATTTGTCTGTTGAAAAATTTGTCACGATTGCTCTGTCGGTACAGCTTTTATAAGTGAAAAACTAACAAAAGACCCGATTTTTTGACGTTTTTTGTTCATAACAAATTAGGTAATGATATTTGAGACTCGAAAACACATCGCAATACACTTACGGACTGTTCCACGTGACCTGGGACCCTTGGTTTCTTGATACTATTTTTGTTGCGAAGTCATTTTCTGTTTTATTGCCTGGTCTAATGTAGAAAATTTCGAAAACGTTACGTGATGGAAAGAAAATTATGTCATTTTGTATTCTACGCATATATATAAACTGAAAACAAATGATGGTTTTAAAAGCGCCATTTTGTCGCAGGCCAGTGATAATTAATATAAGCTATTGCTTTATTTATTTCGTTTCAATTGGTCTTGGAGTACATCTACTCGGGAAAAATTACAATAACCAGCAAGAATATTAGGGATATAAATTTAATAAGCATAACCCTGCGAATTGCCCCTCTGGAAACAGCATACGGGGACGCCATATACATCTTGTTAAGGCCTAAGAATGGGTTCATACTTAATACTGATGCAGGTTGTAACAATATTTAATTTTTGACATTTTATCGAGTAAAAATTATATATGAACTTAAGTATTGCTAAGCTTAATGTGATTCTTTCAGGTGCGCAATCTTCCGAAGAGGTGTGGCTTTGCAAAATTTTACGGTGATTGTAGAAACGGAAAGATTTCGTCAGTTGACTATCAATGAGGTATGTGATAAAAACACAGGTGGGTGACTTTAAAGTTTACACATGTGCAGAAGTGAGTATCCGGCCACTCGATATTTTCAAAAAATTAAATAGCATAATGACCTTCTCCAAAGCAAAGCAACATTGATATCATATCTACTCTGATTTTCAAATTATGCATATAGGAAAGATAGAAAATATGTTCGTTTAAATTATATACTTAATTAATAATTATTAAAGAATATTTGTTAAGGAATAATTTATTTATTTCCCTTCAATTGGTCCTGAAGTACCGGGAAAAATTGTGATAACCAGCGAGAATATTAGAGATATAAATTCAGTAAACAAAACCCTGCGAATTGCTTCTCTAGAAGCAGCATGCTGGGACGCAATATACGTTTTGTTAAGTCCTGCAAACTGGTTTATATCAAAGACTGTTAAAAGATGGTACAATATTTAAACTGGATGATTCTTTACATTCAAATCGAATAAAAATAATAAATGAACTGACATATCGCTAAGTTAAATGTAATTATTTTAGGTGCGCAACATTCCAAAGACGTTTACGAAAAATATTGCTCCTGCGCTTTGCAAAATTTTACGATGATTGTGGAAACAAAAGATTACTTTAGTTGACCATCAATGAGGTATTGTGATGAAAACACATGTGAATTTAAAGTTTACACAGGTGCAGAATAGTGTTGGGAATTTCGGCCCGAGCCCGAGCCCGAGACCGGCCCGGCCCGGCACGGCCCGAAGTCGGACCGGATCAGAGCCACAGTCGAGCCGAGCCGGGTCGCGCCGAACAACCCACACATTGAAAAACTGATTACAGGGAAAACACTGAGCGAGGTACAAACACTAAGGATCACAAGCGTCATCAATGTGAGCCACGACGATAAAGCCGAGAACGACACTGGATGAGCAATAATAGCGGTGGGATTAGATACAAAAGAAAAACACGAGGAAGCTATACTAGCTAAAACATACGACAACATTAAAACAATACGCGAAACAATCGAAATAAAATACCCTCTAAAGAAAACTATAGTCATGGCTGCACATGAGAAGACAAACTATCGCACGATAAGAAAGCTGCTAGAGTTCCTAACACACGGCATAGACAAGAAGCTCAACACCTACCACATACAGGGATGGAGCGGCGGACAAATTGTGGCGGACGCGGAGACTATCCTGAGAGACGTGCAGGAGTGGTTTGAGGAGAACGACTTCCAAATAGCGTTCCGGAAGACGGAAGCTACCATCATCCGAGGGTGAAACACCCGCTTGAACTCGAGTTCGGCTTCGGCCAACACAGAATCAAAACTGAACACTCCCTAAAATATCTGGGGTGGTGGTAGACAGAAATATGCGATATACGGAACATGTCCTCTACGTCGCAGGGAAACCCGAGAAAGCGGCGAATGCCCTAAAAAAAGAGGAGGATGTTAGGGCAGACAACTGAAAGCATAATTCTGTATGCCTGTACCGCTTGGGCCAATGCGTTAAAAAACGAAAAGTACAGAGACATACTTCTCGGGGTCCAGAGAGGATTAAATATGTTAACATCGTGCTTCTACAGAACCGTTTCATCGGCGGCCATCATGCGTAATGGCGGTGGCAATACCTATTGATCTCCAGATAAGCGAGAGGACACAGCTCAAGATTGGCAATAATAGCAAGAAGGAGGAACATCAGGTCACCCTACACCAATGGCAAGCCAGATGGGCCGGAGAGCTTCGGAAGGCCCAGTGGACCAAAAGACTAATCCCGGATACAATATCTTGACACGGTAGAGGCCATGGTCAGAACAATTACTATATATCTCAGTTCCTCTCAGGCCATGAGCCTTATGGCTCATATCTGTTTAGGATAAAAAAAGAAGGCGGACTACAAGTGCAACATTTGCGACGTGGAAGATACTCCGGCCCACACGTTCTTTGGATGCTCTAGATTTTCTACAGTAAAACAGCGCCTCGACAATGAGATCGGGCTCGTGACTACCCTCGAAAACATTACAGAACAAATGACGGCAGAAAGAAGGAAATGGAATATTATAGAAAACTTCATAACCAAGACACTCAAAACGAAAGATACAGATAAGTCAGATGCTTACCAAATACCGGAGGACTAACGAACAAAGCCCTTCACGGTGCTTCCGCCTCAATCCACTATATGATGCGGTTTTAGTGAGTAAGAATCTCATACTGTCGGCATATGACACCCTTTCCGGCGGGTAGAGTAGATTTTCTCCTGACAAAAAAGGCTGTCGGGCCGGGCCCGGCCAGGAAAAAAAATATTTTTCTCAGCACGAGTGCAGAAGTGAGCGTCCTGCTACTCGATAATTTCAAAAAGTTAAATAGTATAAATGTGTTATCCAAAACACGGCTAACATTAATATCACACTACTCTGATTTTAAAATTAAGCCTTTAGGAAAGGTAAAAAAATTGTTCGTTTAAATTTTATACTATACAGGTTGACACGACCTTGGAGGTATTTAATTCGTTCCACCAAAAGATTTAGCGATTTACTAGTTTACCGTTCACAGGGAGACTGAATTATTAATGAATACTTGTTAATGGTTAATTTATTTATTTCGCTTCAATTGGTTCTGAAGTACCTACGATATAGACATCTGTCAGTTGCTTTCCGAGATTGAGTGCTTGATTGGCGCTATCTCTAGGGATCTTACTAGAACTAGGGCGGCTTACCTCATCACCAATTATCTGGATCATCCCCCCCCCCTTGTCTCAGGAGCAGACTTGCCTTCTCAGACTGGCCAACAAAACAAAAAGGTTTCTTAGGGACAACTCCAATTTGGTTGTATGCAGGGCATACAAGGATAACACTACGGTGATCCTTACCAAGGAGGAGTACTTCCAAAAGGCTATCCATTTGCTCTCCGATGTTGGCACATTTGCCCCCGTAACTAGATACCCTATCCGTAGTATAGAGAGGAGGTGCAATGGTTTTGTCGAGGAGCTGAGGCATCGCTCTCATTCTCATTGATCAACAGGCGCGACAGCTGAAGTCCTACAACTCCCTCCCCACCAAATTTTATGGTGTTGTCAAAATTCATAAAGATGCGAACCCACTTCGTCCATTAAATAATTGCATTTACAAACTATACTTGACCTTTCTTGGATATATTTCGCCTCTTATAACTAAACTTAATTTAGAATTTCAACCAGAAAGACCCCAATTACATAACATTTATGATCGAATTCAAACAATAACACGCACTTTATGAATTGGGATGAAATGAATGCAGGAGAATATAAACCTCTTGAAGAGTTATATATATTTAGAACGAAATGTAGTATTCTTATCAAATCTAAAAACTAAGTAAGGCTGAAATTCAGGACTTTAAATTGAAATGTTTGGTTTATTATGTCGAAGTATGTAAACAAATTAAGAAACGTTTTAAAATTTTAGATTCATATAAAAAGTTTGGGTGTTTAAGCCCAAAACTTGTCGTAAATGGAAACTCAAGCGTCACTGATTTCCTAATAGAATTTCCTCTTATTTGTGTGAACAAAAGTGAGGAAATAAGTAGCGAATTTAGAGAAATTAATAATTTACCAGATACCTTAATAGGTGAATTAAAAATTCTTGATTTTGAATCTTTCTGGTTCAGAATATATAACTTGAAAAACTGTAATGTTTTGTTAATATTTGTTCATTTGTGTTTGATATTACGTGTTTATAGCGTAGTAGTGCCTGTGCAGAAAGATTTTGTTCTGACCTAAATAACATAAAAACAGAAATCGTTTGTTGGCTACCACAACAAACAGTTTACAGTTAGGTAAGGAAACCCCAAACGAAAAAAAAAAATTTGAGTGGTCGCCAGAGTTTTTAATTAATAAAAAAAAGTTGAATATTACTTGTTTATATCAATACCCTTTTCCTTCTAGTCAATACCAGTTTTCATTTCATCTTAATACTTTTATTTTTATACTACTGGCAACGCTATGTGTCACATGCCTTTTTTTATCAAGTTCAATTACAGATGAAAATTAGTCATCGTCAATATTGCGACTTTGTTGTATAGTCGAAAGCGGATTTTTGATGCAACGCAATTTTAAGGAGGACTCATTCTGTGATTACATTCTGCAAATTTGTTTGCAGTATCATAAAAAAATTATCTTGCCTGATAATTTAAATATTCTAATTTCTTAAATTTTGAAAATTAAGTTTATTTTCTTTATCATGCTATCAATGTAAATAAAGTTTATATTTGTTTAAATTCAGCAGACCAAAATAGTCATTTTCATCATTATCTAAACAAATGCTTTTCCATATATTTAATATATTATATATTAAAATTGGTCACACACAACAAATATTGGCAATTTTATCCAAACACATAATGTTGTCATGTAGTTCAGTTTTGGTGATTAAAGAATTGGGCATCAGTTCCCTTAGAATACGGTACTTTCTGCTAAGTAAACCAATGGCAAAGCGAATGTGTGCTAGGGGCCTCTTCTATTTCTACAGGTTGCTTCAAAATATTGATATCAAAAGATGCGAAGATTTGTGACCAAGTATATAAGGAACTGTCTTCAAATGTTTGTATTTTAAAAATGTACCCGGAGAACCAATTTTCTTACTCCAATTAGAAAAGTAGCAAAGCCATTTCACACGATCCGTGTAGACATGTAGACCATTTATGCCTTATGAGTCTTATGACTTAGGATGACTTTAGGATAAAAAAGAAGACGGACAACAAGTACAACAGCTGCGACGTGGAAAATACTCCCGCCAACATGTTCTTTGGATGCTCTAAGTTTTCTACAGTAAAACAGCGCCTCGACAATGTGGTCGGCCTCGTGACCACCCCCAAAAACGTTATATATATATAGATTATTATTATAGGTATTACATTATCGAAATCGATCGTCACATGAATGAAAAATAAACAATTCTTCTCCACACTTTATCATGATTTGTCATATTTTCAGCTTAGAGGGGGGCTCACGGAAGAAACCTTCGACATGTTTCAACCACCGCCTCTGCCCTGCAACATAGAACGGCATTGTTCAGAAAATCGTTCAGCTATCTTGCTTCCCATATAATAAACACTGTCTTAAACAATGTTGGTAGTAAAAGCAAGCAGACTGTTTCTGGATGCTTAGAACAATTGCTTATTAATGGAACCCTTCAACTTGAGAACCTGTACTAATTATTAAAATGTATGAAATTTCTAAACTTTTTCAAATCTACGTATATTGTATGCAGAGTAATGGTTATATTTTAAATCACAATTTGTGCTATATATAGCGTTCGTAATTTTTATTTATTGCGATAAAGAATATTATTATTATTAATATTACTATTATATTTTAGAATCTCTAAATAACTTCTAGTTCCTGATGAGGAAATATATGAAGTTGAAGTGGTACTTCTTCAATGGGTTCCCGGACCAGTACATCTATGGATCTAATACCTAAACTATTTATTTGCTGTTAATACGCATATAAAAACACAATTCATGCCCAATTATCTAAGAAACGCCACCGGCGAAAGTGGCAGTATAATAATTTAATATCCCTAGCAGCATCATTGCTCCAATTATTCCAAGCAAAAAGTACCCTGATATTGGACACAGTGTGTGTGTAGCATAGCAGAGTGAGTGTATCAACAGAATGAGAGAGTAAATGTACATTTGCTCACATGTCCTAAACATGATTTTTCGTACATTATAATCGTACAATATTCATGTATATTTTAAAATTTATTTTACATTCCTTGATTATGTTGCCTACTAACCTGTCATATTTCTATACACACAATGATATTATCAAGGGCGTCTTTGTATGACCTTCAATGCCATGAAAACTTAACATTAAAAAAAAATAAGAAGTTGGCGCACTCCTGGTAGATAGTGCTAACGTAGATGCTTTTGGATTTTCACACTAATTTTCTAGTCAACCCGTTTGTTTGGGGAGAAAACCATCAGAGTTCTTTTAATACTTTGAAACAATGCTTAATTTCAAAACCGGTTTTGAAACTGTTTGATAATAACTTAGAAAACGTGCTTTATACAGACGCTAGTAGAAGTGGTATAGCAGGAATACTAGTCCAAAAACACGACACCAAAGAAAACCTAATAGCCTTTTATAATAGACAGACGACATCAACCGAGCTATCAAATTATTATGATATCAAACAGCGTGCCGGAACTCACAATGCTTTAAAATTTTCACACAAATTATGTTCAGGATAGGGTTTTAAATTAAACGCAATCGATGAGTTTTAACTGACAAATATATTCTTGAGTAGTAACAAGCTTTTTTTTACATTGTCATGGTTCTCGTACAACATTATCAATCGCTCTTAGTTCGCTGTCAACTGTCTAAACCTAATACAAACTAAAAATTATTATTCTTAACACCTTCTCCTAATGATTTTTAAAGTTTTAACAAACATACAAAATATAAAGAAATATTGTTATTCTACTAATACATTTCTATGCTTTGCAAATTTTGTGCAGTTCAATGGTTTCGTTAAAATATCCGCTATCATCTCTTCGGTTGCCAAGTATTCAATTTTAATTAGTCCTTCTTTCACTTTTTCGTTAATAAAATGATAACGAACGTCTATATGCTTACTACGACGATTAAACTGTCCATTCTTTATTAAAGTCATTGCACTTTGATTGTCCATTTTAAGTTTAACGTTCACTTGTTGGTTTGTCATTTCTTCTAACAATGATTTTAAAAACAAAAGTTCTTTAACACAATCTGCGGCAGCTATATATTCTCCTTCGGTACTTGACAGTGCTACTATTGGTTGTCTTCGAGAGCACCAGCTCACGGGTCCATTGCAAAAATATATAACATATCCTGTTGTACTTTTTCTGGTTTCGATGTCACCTGCGTAGTCTGAATCACAGTATCCAGTAAGTTCATAATTCTCAGCATCAGGGTCTGTCTTGTATACTATTCCACAGTCTTTTGTCAATATTAGGTATCTTAGTGTTCTCTTGACATTGGTTACATCTAGTTCTGTTGGGTTTTCCAGTTTTCTACTGCCATATACAACGGCAAATGCTATGTCGGGTCTAGTTTTGTTTGAGAGATATAGTAGACTTCCAATTGCTTCTCTATATGGAAAACTTTGCTTCATTTTGTCGTCATGTTCAATATTGTCATTGTACAGTAATGGTGTTGTAACTGATTTTGCATTTTCCATGCCAAATTTGTTTATGATTGATTCAGCATATGTTCCTTGACTTAGTTTTATTCCATTTTCTTTTATTTCCATGTCCATTCCAAGAAATGTATGCACATTGTTTTCCTTTGTAATTTCAAATTGTTCTTCTAGTGCTGTTATCAAATCTTTGATATCTTCGTGATTATTTCCAACTATTAGACCATCATCTACATATATTGCTAACAGTAATGTTCCTTTTGGGTTTTTGAAAATGCATTGTTCTGTCTTCAATTGTTCTAAGCCTCTGTGTTTTAAGAAGTTGGTGAAATGTTCATTCCATTTTAGTGGTGCTTGTTTCAGGCCATATAAAGATTTTTTCAGTCTACAAACCTTGTTTTCTGTTGTGTTGTACCCTTCAGGTATCTTCATGTACAATTCTTCTTGTAAGTTACCATACAAAAACGCTGTTTTGATGTCAAATTTTCTTATTATGTAGTTATTTTTCACCGATAAAGCAAGTAATAGGCGTAGAGAACTTGCATTTACTACTGGACTAAATATTTCTTCAAAGTCTATGCCCTTCCTTTGTTCACAACCTCTTACTACTAATCTTGCTTTATATCTTCCATCGTCTTTAATTTTAAATACCCATTTATTAGATAAAATTCTTATGTTTTCAGCTTTCTCAATATTCACGTAGTCCCATGTTTCATTTTTCTTTAATGATTCTTTTTCTTCTTTTATTGCATCCATCCATTTGATTTTATCTGGTCCATTGGTTGCTTCCGTATAAGTAAGTAAGACATAATCTTCAAATTTTTTCGGCATTTTTATTTCTCTTCGACATCTTGCTTCTTGTTGACCTTCTCCCAAGTGGTGTTCGTTTTTATCTTCAGCTACGTTTTCTGGTTGTTGACTTTCTTCATCATCTTGAATTATTTCTTCTTCTTCTGATTCACCATTTACTTCTCTTCTGTTGATATTTTTAGTGATTTTGTCTTCCATCTCATTTTTCTTCATCGTTTTAAATATTACGTCCCTATGGATTACTATTTACATTCATTTGAATGGCAATCTTTGGCGATGTGACCAGCTTTATTACACTTATAGCATATTATTTCATTTTTCATTTTAGTTCTACAAAATTTCTCTATATGCCCCAATTTTCTACATTTATTGCATACCTTGTTTTTAGTATTGAATGCCACTGGTTTCTCTGTTTCGTTATTTTCCATTGTTTCCTCAGCTATAAGTCTACTAGTTAGTGTTGTTAATGTGCGATCTTGCATTGGTGTTGATTCCCATGCTGTTCTAAAGTGTCTGTATTTTCCAGGTAGTGTGCTCAAAATCTTAGATATAATCATTCCGTCATCAATTGGTTGGCTTAACGATTTCAGTCGATACGCTAGTCCTTCTAGTTTACTTATATGCATTGAGATATCACAACCCTTTTCATACGAGTAATTAAAAAACTCTTGTAGCAATGCGCATTTCTGTTGTTCCGTATCTTTGCGAAAGATATTACACAGTTTATTGTACATTTCAGCAGAAGTTTTGCATGTTATGATATGCATTAGTATCTTCTTGTCGATTGAATTAACTATTACGCTTTGGGCTTTTGCATCTTTTCTTTTCCATTCTACTTGTTCTTTGTCTTTTTCTATATCTTCTAATTTTAGTTCTTCTGTCACTATTTCGTACAAACCATTTGCTTTAAACAGAATTTCAATCTGGAAGTTCCATATTTGAAAGGATTCTATGCCTGATAACTTTTCTGTTTGGGATGTTTCCTGAAAACTTATACCAGACGCCATTATCTCCGTTGTCGTTTTTCAACTGTTTCTTAACCTCAACTCTCACCGGTTTGCAATTCACGTTCACTGGCTTCTATATTCTTACAGCTTTCTTACAGCTTTCTTACGTTGTTTTTACAGTTTCTGCGTACCCTGGGCCCATAACCTGTTCAGGATAGGGTTTTAAATTAAACGCAATCGATGAGTTTTAACTGACAAATATATTCTTGAGTAGTAACAAGCTTTTTTTTTACATTGTCATGGTTCTCGTACAACATTATCAATCGCTCTTAGTTCGCTGTCAACTGTCTAAACCTAATACAAACTAAAAATTATTATTCTTAACAAATTAAACAACCCAACTTCAGTTTAATTTCTCCAATTACCTATCGACACATTTAAAATTTCACACTAATTAAACCAACGCAACTTTATTTTAATTTCTTCAATTACCAATCGACACACTTAAAATTTTCACACTAATTAAACCAACCCAACTTTAGTTTGATGCTTAGTCGCAACCCACCACCGACTGAATGTTAATCCTGTATGTGAAACCGAAGCCGACTGTTTGCTAGCAGTTCAAGAACAAGATGAAGAAATTCGACAATTGAAACAAATATTAGAATCGGGTGATTATGATGGTAATAAAGATGTTGTTAATAAGTACGTGTTCAAAGGGGGAAAATATATAAAAAAGCAGATTATGGTGACTGGTGGGTTGTACCTAAAATGGCAAGATATCAGATTTTACGCGCCAATCGTCATGATATTGAACATTTTGCTGTAGAGAGATGATTTTGAAATGGTTGCTGCAAAATACTGGTTTCAAAAGATGCGAAGATTTGTGATCAAGTATGTAAGGAACTGTCTTAATTGTTTGTATTTCAAAAAAGTAGCTAGAAGAAAAAAACAGGTTTTCTTAATCCTTCTAAAAAAAGTGCTTCACCACATGTACATAACAGATTAAGTGTGTTTGAAGAAGTAAGTACGTTATACACTATTATGTATACTGAAGGTGTTTACAATTAACTCTCAGTTATTAATATTTTGCATGTTATTACTATAGTATTTCTACCTGTTTACACACTAAATCTATTTTCAGTGTCTTCAACGCCCCAGAATTCATACCTAAGGAGGGATCCTCTTGAAGCTCCAAAGAAACCGAAGCGGAAGAGAGCTTTGGTATGTGAATTTTCTAATATGCGACATCCAACGCAAGATAATGATGGTAAGAAAGATGATAATCATCTCCATCATCGTCATCATCATCGGTATGTTCAAGTAAGTCGGACTATCTCAAGATGAAGTGGTAACATCGTGTGCTCAATTACAACATCTGAAAAGTTATGAAGATTCCAAGCCGCTACATCCAAACATTGGAAATAAGTTTGCACCAATACGGTTGATAATAAGACACTAGCACAGCTAACCGCCCTAGAAGTTTATGATAAAAACCGATGCTATTAATATCTCAATATAATATGTATTTATTAAATAAAAGTATGACAAAATTTGTTACGGTTGGATTAAAAATGGAATAAAATTTCGATCCAGTTATTCGTTTCATGGGTACAGAATACCCGTAAGATTCAATGGCGACAGAATATCACCTTTACCGAACCCAATGGAGACAATTTTTATCGTATGAGAAGATTATTACACAATACCTACTGCAGATGCAAAGTCGTGAAGAATGCCCAGTAATGCAGCAGTACGGTTTCCATATATACCTTGTGCATGGATTGAGAATTGCATTAAAGTATTGAAAATTAAAAAGGGAAGACTGGTTCTGTATATAAATCGATTTACTTCTCCAAATGTGGAAATATAAGGATATAATTGTCAACCGTTTAGGATACTTGAAGAATTTGAACATTAAGGAATATTATTACATTCGTGTTTTCGGCGTGTGTAATAATAATTCAATTAAATGGAACTCATCTCGCAGTGTAGCCTGTGTGATTTGCTAATTCATATCAAATGTGTGGAGGTAGATGAGAAAGTTTTTTATTTGGTAGAGAAAAATACAAACTTGCAGTGGTTTTGTCATATCTGTTCGTCGAATGTGCGCAAAAGACAGTTTTGATGGAAATTTACAACGGTAACAACGAGAAACAAACTATCATTTCGGATAAAAAAAATTATTGGACGCTATTTCAAGTGCTTTGGAGGTGATGAGTTCTACGGTGAAGAGTACCGACAGGGGCGTCTTGGATGAAGTTCACAAGGTGTCTTTGCATCAGAAACTTAACATTTATTATGGCATGCTTAAACCTAGAGGTTTGAAGAAGTGCACGGCCGTCGTAATAGTCAACCCAAAAGATTCATCTAAGAGCAACGACGATACCATAAAGACGCTGAGGAATTTAGTTAATCCTGTCGATTCAGCATTGATTAAATGAAAAAGTTGTAGAGGGTGGTATCATTGAATGCAAGGACGTCGAACGCGCAAAAATGCTGAGCGAAGAAGTTGTGTTCAAATTAGGAAAGAAATTTGAGCTGGGCAGAGCAATGATAACATCAAAAAGTATGTGAAGTATCAAAATGGTTTAGGGGGAAGTGGTGGAATCCCAGTCGGGTGCATAATTCCGATTACTTGAAATATTACGGTGTAAACGCACTCAGCTTGTTCGCATCGTTTTGCCATCTAATAATAATAGTCAACGCTGAATGCAGTGGGTGGGAATTCCTGAAAACTACAAATGTTGGTTCATTGTGCATTTTATTATTTTTGTTGTGTTTTTTAAAGTGTCTGCGGTTCGCCAAACTGAGCCGCATGTTAATGAGTCACTGGTGCAATGAACTCCACCCTCACTGCTGCGATGTAAAACATACTGTACCTACCACCCCTTGACATGGTAGAAGAAGTGCCCCTAGCAACGCTATCCAGACTTCGTACAGTTGGGTACTCCTGGGACATGGGTGGCAAGATGATCAAGCAATGGAGAAAGGACACCAAGGGTAAGCACTTTCTGGACTGTCGTACAGATTACATCCCTCCCCACTTTGTCTTCAGGAAGCCATATCTGACCTACACCACACCCTGGAGGCTGACCTCAGTAAGAGCCTCAAGATCTACACGGATGGCATCTACAGCGTTAGAGACATCCTTAGTGAATGTAACAAGTCACAGATGAAAATAGTGATATTGACTAACACTAGACTATCCATTCTGGCTCTTGAGCGGCACCGCTTCACATTGGGGGCTCGTACTGGATTGTCATAACTCCCTGGTAGAGACAGCCAGGAAAAAAAGATCTAAAAACAATGGTGGTAATCAGTGCGCTGATAGATTAGCACGAACAGATGCCGGTCACGCAGCCTTTGCACCGAACCCGTCATCGTCCCGTCAAACACTTTTTCAGATATGATGAAGAACAGTTCACACAGCAATTTCACACAGCCGATTAAGCTGTTTCTATTCGGGGATACAATATAGTACAGAAGGACAGAAGAAGCAGAGGTGGCGGTGTCTCCGGACTGAAGATGGGTGAAGAACGTCGCTTCCTGCATTGTGTTGGCATTGTGCGATTGGCAATGGCCTAGGGTCTTCCTCCTTACTTGGCCGAACTAATGCAACTTGGTGAAGCCACAACTCTGGCATCTGTACCAGAACATTGCCTGTCCTCCTTCAGAATATCTTTCACTTATCATACCTTATATATAGGTAAACTTTGTTCTAAATACAATAGGATTCAGTAGTCATTCGCTAACCATGGAAAAAGGTTATTTATCGCCAAGGAACCTTGGCTATACCGTACTGATGAGGACTAATAGTCCGAAACACGTGTCTACGGTTGCTTCTTCGAATGACGGAATTGCCCGATAAATAACCTTTTTCCTTGAATATCTTACCGTCGATAAACCTTTTCCATTCGCTAACCATGACATCACTTAAATGTGATCTCCTCAATCAATCTTTGTATTATGAAATTATTAATCTGATTTCAATTCCTTAAAGGGTAGCATTTTAAATCACTTGTTTAGTTTCAATTGGTCTTGGAGTACATCTACTCGGGAAAAATTACAATAACCAGCAAGAATATTAGGGATATAAATTTAATAAGCATAACCCTGCGAATTGCCCCTCTGGAAACAGCATACGGGGACGCCATATACATCTTGTTAAGGCCTAAGAATGGGTTCATACTTAATACTGATGCAGGTTGGTACAATATTTAAACTGAGTAATTTTTGACATTTTATCGAGTAAAAATTATATATGAACTTAAGTATTGCTAAGCTTAATGTGATTCTTTCAGGTGCGCAATCTTCCGAAGAGGTGTATGAAAAATGTCGTTCGTGCGCTTTCCAAATTTTACGGTGATTGTAGAAACGGAAAGATTTCTTCAGTTGACTATCAATGAGGTATTGTGATAAAAACACAGGTGGGTGACTTTAAAGTTTACACATGTGCAGAAGTGAGTATCCGGCCACTCGATATTTTCAAAAAATTAAATGGTATAATGACCTTCTCCAAAGCAAAGCAACACTGATATCATATCTACTCTGATTTTAAAATTATGCATATAGGAAAGATAGAAAATATGTTCGTTTAAATTATATACTTAATTAATAATTATTAAAGAATATTTGTTAAGGAATAATTTATTTATTCCCCTTCAATTGGTCCTGAAGTACCGGGAAAAATTGTGATAACCAGCGAGAATATTAGAGATATAAATTCAGTAAACAAAACCCTGCGAATTGCTTCTCTAGAAGCAGCATGCCGGGACGCAATATACGTTTTGTTAAGTCCTGCAAACTGGTTTATATCAAAGACTGTTAAAAGATGGTACAATATTTAAACTGGATGATTCTTTACATTTAATCGAATAAAAATAATAAATGAACTGAGATATCGCTAAGTTAAATGTAATTATTTTAGGTGCGGAACATTCCAAAGACGTGTACGAACAATATTGCTCCTGCGCTTTGCAAAATTTTACGATGATTGTGGAAACAAAAGATTACTTCAGTTGACCATCAATGAGGTATTGTGATGAAAACACATGTGAATTTAAAGTTTACACAGGTGCAGAATAGTGTTGGGAATTTCGGCCCGAGCCCGAGCCCGAGCCCGAGCCCGAGCCCGAGCCCGAGCCCGAGTCCGAGCCCGAGCCCGAGCCCGAGCCCGAGCCCGAGACCGGCCCGGCCCGGCCCGAAGTCGGGCTGGATCAGAGCCACAGTCGAGCCGAGCCGGGTCGCGCCGAACAACCCACACATTGAAACACTGATCACAGGGAAAACACTGAGCGAGGTACAAACACTAAGGATCACAAGCGTCATCAATGTGAGCCACGACGATGAAGCCGAGGACGACACTGGATGAGCAATAATAGCGGTGGGATTAGATACAAAAGAAGAAGACGAGGAAGCTATACTAGCTAAAATATACGACAACATTAAAACAATACTCGAAACAATCGAAATGGCTGCACATGAGAAGACAAACTATCGCACGATAAGAAAGCTGCTAGAGTTCCTAACACACGGCACAGACAAGAAGCTCAACACCTACCACATACAGGGATGGAGCGGCGGACAAATTGTGGCGGACGCGGAGACTATTCTGAGAGACGTGCAGGAGTGGTTTGAGGAGAACGACTTCCAAATAGCGTTCCGGAAGACGGAAGCTACCATCATCCGAGGGTGAAACACCCGCTTGAACTCGAGTTCGGCTTCGGCCAACACAGAATCAAAACTCAACACTCCCTAAAATATCTGGGGTGGTGGTAGGCAGAAATATGCGATATACGGAACAAGTCCTCTACGTCGCAGGGAAACCCGAGAAAGCGGCGAATGCCCTTAAAAAAGAGGAGGATGATAGGGCAGACAACTGAAAGCATAATTCTGTATGCCTGCACCGCTTGGGCCAATGCGTTAAAAGACGAAAAGTACAGACATACTACTCGGGGTCCAGAGAGGATTAAATATGTTAACATCGTGCTTCTACAGAACCGTTTCATCGGCGGCCATCGTGCGTAATGGCGGCCGTAATGGCGGTGGTGATACCTATTGATCTCCAGATAAGCGAGACAACACGGCTCAAGAATGGCAATAATAGCAAGAAGGAGGAACATCAGCTCACCCTACACCAATGGCAAGCCAGATGGGCCGGAGAGCTTCGGAAGGCCCAGTGGACCAAAAGACTAATCCCGGATACAATATCTTGACACGGTAGAGGCCATGGTCAGAACAATTACTATATATCTCAGTTCCTCTCAGGCCATGAGCCTTATGGCTCATGGCCTGATCTGTTTAGGATAAAAAAAGAAGGCGGACTACAAGTGCAACATTTGCGACTTGGAAGATACTCCCGCCCACACGTTCTTTGGATGCTCTAGGTTTTCTACAGTAAAACAGCGCCTCGACAATGAGATCGGGCTCGTGACTACCCTCGAAAACATTATAGAACAAATGACGGCAGAAAGAAGGAAATGGAATATTATAGAAAACTTCATAACCAAGACACTCAAAACGAAAGATACAGATAAGTCAGATGCTTACCAAATACCGGAGGACTAACGAACAAAGCCCTTCACGGTGCTTCCGCCTCAATCTACTATATGATGAGGTTTTAGTGAGTAAGAATCTCATACTGTCGGCATATGACACCCTTTCCGGCGGGTAGAGTAGATTTTCTGCTGATAAAAAAGGCTGTCGGGCCGGTCCAGGCCGGGCCCGGCCAGGAAAAAAAATATTTTTCTCAGCACGAGTGCAGAAGTGAGCGTCCTGCTACTCGATAATTTTAAAAAGTTAAATAGTATAAATGTGTTATCCAAAACACGGCTAACATTAATATCACACTACTCTGATTTTAAAATTAAGCCTTTAGGAAAGGTAAAAAAATGTTCGTTTAAATTTTATACTATACAGGTTGACACGACCTTGGAGGTATTTAATTCGTTCCACCAAAAGATTTAGCGATTTACTAGTTTACTGTTGACAGGGAGACTGAATTATTAATGAATACTTGTTAATGGTTAATTTATTTATTTCGCTTCAATTGGTTCTGAAGTACCTACGATATAGACATCTGTCAGTTGCTTTCCGAGATTGAGTGCTTGATTGGCGCTATCTCTAGGGATCTTACTAGAACCAGGGCGGCTTACCTCATCACCAATTATCTGGATCACCCCCCCCCTCCTTGTCTCAGGAGCAGACTTGCCTTCTCAGACTGGCCAACAAAACAAAAAGGTTTCTTAGGGACAACTCCAATTTGGTTGTATGCAGGGCATACAAGGATAACACTACGGTGATCCTTACCAAGGAGGAGTACTTCCAAAAGGCTATCCATTTGCTCTCCGATGTTGGCACATTTGCCCCCGTAACTAGATACCCTATCCGTAGTATAGAGAGGAGGTGCAATGGTTTTGTCGAGGAGCTGAGGCATCGCTCTCATTCTCATTGATCAACAGGCGCGACAGCTGAAGTCTTACAACTCCCTCACCCCAAATTGTATGGTCTTGTCAAAATTCATAAAGATGCGAACCCACTCCGGCCTATTTTTTCTGCGGTTGGTTCTCCCACATAGGGGATTGCTTCCTTTCTTGGAGGTATTATTGATTCTTTCCTGTCGCCCGGGTACTCGTACAGAATCCAGGATTCCTTCGCTTTTGTACAGCGTTACCAGTCTTTTTCCCTCGATCCCAATCATGTCTTTGTTTCTTTCGATTCTAAGTCGGTATTAACATCCCCCTGAAATTGATGACATAATTGTTGGAGGGTAAGTTTGACGAAATCTCCATAAATTTTAATTTCCCCAAAAGTAAATTTATCCAGATTGTTTCCTTCCTTTTTGACTCCACCTATTTCACTTTCCAGGATGCTTTCTATAAACAGAGTGAGGGTTGTCCTGGGTGTTCTCTCTCCCCCTGCATGGCGGAACTAGTCATGAGCGCGGATCTTGGTTATGTGGTGGTAGGGGTCCCTTTCCGTTTCTCTTTTCTTTGCTAATTATTAATGAATATTTGTTAATTTATTTATTTCGCTTCAATTGATCCAGAAGTACCTCGTCGGGAAAAATTGTGATAGCCAGCGAGAATATTAGGGATATAAATTTAGTATACAAAACCCTGCGAATTGCTTCTCTAGAAGCAACATGCAGGGCCGCCATGCACGTCTTGTTAAGTCCTGCAAATTGGTTTATACCGAAGACTGTTCCAAGATGGTACAATATTTAAACTGAATGATTTTTACTTTTAATCGAATAAAAATAATAAATGAACTGAAATATCGCTAAGTTAAATGTCATTCTTTTAGGTGCGCAACTTTCCAAAGAAGTGTACGACAAATGTCGCTCCTGCGCTTTGCTAAGTTTTGCGGTGATTGTAGAAACGGAAACATTTCTTCAGTTAACCATCAATGAGGCATTGTGATGCAAAACAGGTGAATTTAAAGTTTACACATGTGCAGAAGTGGGTGCCCTGGTACTCGATGTATTCAAAAAGTGAAATAGTATAAAAACCTTATCCAAAACAAAGCTAACATTGATGTATGGTAGCTCAGATTTTAAAGTTAGGCATATGAAAAAGGTTAAATTTATCAGGTAACGTACTTAACTGCATGCATATAATTCAGAATCAATTATAGCAAAGGGCATATGCCATTGATATGGTTGCCAGGTGACTAAAGTTTAAAATTTATAAAGAGGAATACGCTGCAATATGTTAACTGATTGATGTTTACATTTCATAAAAATAATAAATGTACCGAAATACCGCTGAGTTAAATGTGATTCCTTTAGGTGCGCAGCATTCGAAAGAAGTGCACGAATAATGTCTCTCCTACACGCTGCAACATTTAACGGTCTTTGCGGAAACAGGGGCATTTCTTCAATCTCCTTTCTGTCGTTACGTGACAGAATTTACAAAGTGCTTGGTTACCTACGCGCGTTTATAGCGTAACCGTACATTTCTGCAGTTTATGAAAAAGTAACAGGGTAAGTACCAAAAAAGTACCTAGCTGTGATAAAAAATATGCTTGTGTGCAAATTTAACAGTTTTATTATTGTATTTTTAAGTAACTTCTTAAACATATTTTTTTTTCATTTGCAGGTTTACTGCGAGTTTTATGATGGCAGACGCCAAAAAGAAATGCAGACAATATAGTGTGGACTACTTGAAGTTTGGATTTATTCCATCTCTATCAAATCAACACTTGCCGATGTGTCTCATATGTGAAAAAGTATTCAGTAACGATGCCATGAAGCCTTCAAAAATGGAGGACCACTTATCAAGACTACATGCTGACAAAAAAAGTAAGCCTTTGTCATTCTTTCAAGCGCTTAAAGAAAAACTAATGAAAAGGCCATCCATAAGATCGATGTTTGCGTCATCATCTATGCAAGACGTTGATGGTTTACGAGCGTCCTATAATATATCTTTACTAATAGCGAAGTGCGGGAAACCGCATACAATTGGAGAAGAGCTTATTTTACCAGCCATTGCGGAGGTCCTCAACAATGTATTGCACAAGTCCGCACATGATATTATAAAGAGCATTCCTTTGAGCAATAACACCGTTCAGAGACGAATAGACGAGATGGGTCGCAACGTGGAACACATTTTATGCAATTTCTTACAGACCAACAGATTCTCTCTCCAGTTGGACGAGTCTACATTACCCGGCAATGAAGCTTTGTTCTTAGGATATGTTCGATACATTAAAGATGAAAATATGTGCCAAGAACTGCATAGATGGTGCACCATCTATGGTTGGTCGTCATCGTGGTTTTATAGCTTACTTAAAGCGACAACTGCCTGAGGTACTGGTCATTCACTGCGTGATTCACAGACAGCATTTAGTAGCAAAAAATTTGAGTTCTAGATTGCACCAGTCTTTGCAATATGTTATAAATGCTGTCAACAAGATTCGAAGCAATTCTTTGAACTCTCGGTTCTTTGCTAAGCTATGTGAGGAAAACGACGAAGTCTTTACTCGGTTACTTCTGCACACTGAAGTTCGCTGGCTATCAAGAGGCTCTTGCTTAGCAAGATTTTTAGCTATTTTTGAATCTGTGTTGGAGTTTTTACAAGATAAAGATCCGAATTTGAAAGAAAATCTGAACAATTGTAAAACAGACGTAATAATACGTAATTTGTATTAATAATTATTAATTACACTTGATATTTACTTAAGTTTTTAAATTGGTAAGTATTTTGTATCAACAGGAAAAAAACTGGAGATAGGATTTTTAAAGTAATTTGGCTAAGGGGGTCTGAGGTATCAGTTCATTTTGGAAAAGGGGTCTCTTGCCCAAAATAGTTTGGGAACCCCTGTTCTACACGATGTCCCTGTGAAACTTTTTAATGATGTTTATTCAAATACATATAGGGGGGGGTTTCTTTGATAACAGATTTATGAGTGTCATAAAATGTGTATTTTACTACTAGGTTAGTGATTAGTGTATTTTCAAGCGAGTGCATATTTACATCTTATCTTTTTTCTGGTTTGACTTATTGTGTGGGAGTATAGGTCCTAATGTGAAGTCACGGAGGGGGAAGTTTTAATAAATACGTGAAGCGTCGATTCGTTGGCATCCAGAAGAGAAAAAAAAGGGCGGTTTGAGATGTAAAACAAACCAGTCCGCAAGCTTCCAGCTTGCTTAATATTAAAATGTAGTTTTTTAGTGTGTGCTTTTGTAAATGGTAAGCCGATCATTACTTCCTTACTTGTTGTTTAATTTAAATTTAATGTGTTTTGTATAATCTGACAACTCTTTAAAAGATTTGGTAGATTTAGAGTTCCAGTTCATTGTTTTAATTCTTTTGTTTTAATTGTAAATAAATATTTGTTATTCTTTTATTGAGATTTGAGTTTTACTTATGAATAACTTTCTTTTAATATTCAAAGTGAGCAAACCCGCTACAATTTAATGGTAGAGATTCTGGTTATATTTTTATTGAGTTCAAATAGTGATTATCATGGTAAGAGTATTGAGGTTTGTCTGATAAAATACTGCATGGGTCCTATTGCAAGAACTTACGTGCTGAGCGTGTTTAGAGAAATAAATTTCATAATGCTTAAGGTTGTGGTACTTAGATAATGTTCTTAAGGTGGGGTTTAAATTGATCCCGAAAATGCTAAAACATAGTCGCCAATATTTCTAAGAATCCGTCCTTAGACTGGACAGAACTAAGTCGCTATTTTTTTTATTGTTGAGAAAGCTTCAAATATACGAAGCAAGTATATTTTGAATCCAGATACCTTAATACTCGGTTGTAATAGATTATTAAAGTACGGAAATTTCAAGGATTTTTACCAGCTTATTACGTCGCTGTTCACGCGAATGGAGACGAAATGGTTATTTCGTTCGATAGCTGCAGACCCACTGATTCAATTTCGATTTCATGTTCAATTGAAAGCAGTGCCCAGAAACTGAGATTCTTACTAAAATAAAAACGCTTGTTTCCGGGGAGCCATCTGTTGAACTGTACAGGTAACACGTCGGTTAATTCAGCTACTTCCCGTTCCTTGCCCCGTTGTATCGGTTATAACGAATATTTACAAACAGTATTGTGACACAATTTTATCATGATTTTATCATTCTCAGACGAAGATGTAGTGGAGGTAGCAAAAAACGCAGTGTGCAAAATATAACCTATGTATTATTTTCATTGAGTGATGTATGTGGTCTCAAGAAAGAAATTGCACGAAGAGTACAAGCTGTTCGGTTCTCCCAATCACCTACCGATAAAATTGGAATGAAATAGAAACAACTCAGCACAAAATGCCAAAAACGAAAACTATGTATTTGGACCTAGAAAAACAAATCACAATATTAGATGCGGAAACCATCATACAATCGGCAGAAAATATGGGCCAGAGATAATCCTAACTGATCACCTAGCGAGTATACAACAAGTAACGGAAGGAAGAGGACGAGATAGGTGGACAAAATTTGAAGACTAGCGAGATGACTTATAAAAGAGTGACATGCGATTAGGGTTCAACTGGTAGAGGCCAATGTTCAAAAAGAGCAATATCCTTTTATCCGATGTGAAGTATAATTTAGTTGATATTAATAGTATATTAATATAATAGTATTAGGTTAATAATATGGCGATATACAGGCGGGATGTAAGTTTTAAATAAATCAAAAATTACAGCCACATCCTGGATTTGAACCAGGGACCTTTGCCTTTCTAGCACAATGCTCTCCCATCTGAGCTAATGATATCTGTATATCACCATATTATTAACCTATAATTATAATTTGACAAAATATGTCGTTAAACATTTTCATTTATAATAGTATTAGGTTACGCAAAAAGATTATATTAAAAATATCTTTAATTCGTGTCAATACTTTTACTTGGAACCTATATTGATTGGAAAGACTTACGATGGTATGGTATCAATATGTAAATAAATATAAAATATTTAAAATAAAAAATAATTAAATATAAAATAAATCCTGCAATTCATTATTTTCTTAATTTATATCAATATTGATGTCTAACACTGTCTATCAAAAAAACACAACATATACTCGCATAAACTTGCTAAACGTACGGGTGGAGACCACAGAATAAAGCAACAGTGAACAGATTATTCAAACGCTTTTTACGCTGAAAATATTCTATGCGAATTACCCCTCCACCACCACTTCGGTTGTTTACGACCGTATTGCACTAGAGATGACAAACGGCACAAAATGAAATTATGAATATTTGTTTTTGATTTGTAGGATAATGAAAATTTCTTTACGTTGTAGAACTTTTTTAAATTACATCTATGTTCTTTCTAGAGTTCTACGCGTTTATTTACTTTTAGGTTTGCCATGATTTTACTACTCAAAATGTACGAGGATAAAAGTAGGTCGATTAGGAAAATCTATTTATCAGAAAACAACAGAAGTTTTACAGAAACGCATTTAGTTTAATGATTATTTTAATTTACTGACCTTACGCAACAAATATTTGTTTTATATACTTCAATCTTTTAGTTATATTCATTACTATTGTTAATACTATTATAATTACTATTATTACATTTGTCAGTAAACAGGTTATTAATTAATTATGATTTAATTATAAATATTATAATTTAATATAAATTGTAATTTTCTATATTAATTTTCTATATATACCTACAAAATGTAATTTTTTTAAAATATTATTGATATCTGACAGGTTCATCACATTCTATTTGTTCCTGAACGGTATTTTGCCTGTTTTGTAACAAACTTAAAATCCTGTTTTAAGTAATACAAAATTGTGTCAATTGGTATGTAAAACATTTTATTGTCTTGCCTGCAAGACCCTAGTACGCGAAAAAAAACTCGCCTCGGAAACACATTTTATTGCCTTGCCTGCAAGACCCTAGTATGCGAAAAAACGCGCCTCGAAGGTCAAGCACGGGTCACGTGTACAATGCACCACGTAAAATAAATATATCCTCAAATATATCTAAAATGTGTATTTAACCGCCATCTACCGACAAGAAGATGTATTACGCCGTATATTTGGTTGCATAACATGTATATTATGGATATGCGTCTTTTCAACTCCCATCTTAAAACTAAAAAGTATGGTTACTTGATAACCAGATTTTACCCTAGTGTTGGTATAAAAGACTCCATGCCATCAGATTATATTAATTCTTAATAAAACTCGGAGAGTGTATATCTGATGTTATTTATTATGTACTAATCGGCTACATGTTTCGAAAGATTTCGTTTCATCCTCAGGGCTTGCGTCAATGTCGGTATCATAGATGTTACCCAACCGACGAACGATTACAATGTGACCATACGACATGGAAATGAATAAAGCCAAAGTTTTAAGGTATGTGCAAAACTATTTTTGCTAATATATGAGTGTATCGTGTTCATATTGTATCAGTTTGGTTAGGTTTCCATTAACCCATTTCTCAATGTAGATCTTAAATAAAATTGTCTGCTGATAACACTGAATTTTGATACTAGGTTTGTTCCACCAAGCAAAATGTACCGTCCCATTTCATTTTCACAATTTCTGTTGTATTGTGTTACAGGTACAGCCGTACTGGTAATCCAGAGAAACCGACGTGAGGACATTCTTCTAAAGTTACCAATGTAATTCTCTAACGGCGAGTGACATCAATAGGTTTCACCTAACGTTTTACAACTGACCTGACAAGCAGCTTCAAGATGCATTTATTCTTAAGAACATCGAGCCTCTCTCCATCAGGAGACCTCGAAAAATTGGGATCCGAGAACACCAAAAACTGAGCGTGAAGTACTTTATTCGCACACGTACTAAGCAGGTTCCTGTATGCAGAACGGCATTTCTTGGTGGACTAGGTATAACAAAGCACCGAGTTAATACAGTAGTACACAATTTCAAGATTTATGGAATCCTGTCAAACAACGAAAAAAACATTTCGATGCCAAGAGGTGTCAGCCCATCGAATAACCCGTGAGCGATTTAGGGCTGATTAAAATTGGTACTCATGCTGACACGAGGCAAGCCAGAAATTGCTTCCAACATGGAAAGGTCCATTTCCAGTATCAAAAGTATTGCGCAATGGCCGGTATGAAGTGGTCAACGACCCTGGAAACAATCGACCCAAGTACTATAGTCTGGGAGGTGTTGAATGTATTAAACCCTGCATACGATTTCCTAAATAAAAATCTAACAAATGAAAGGTACTGTAAAAAATAAAAGATAGGGCTGTTCGTATGCAAGGCACCAGAAACGACATCATGATAAGCACTACTAGAAACGGCACGGGGGTGCTAGGCATGAAAAACTGCACCAAGACTGAGTGCTTGAGATGGCACCTAGGTGCTACGTTCTAGAGACTGCACGTATCATTTATCGAATGCGAATTGTTTATGTTGTGTGTGAATGAATGAGGCCTCAAATATTTTCATGTGAATGTTAAAACATAAAAAAATAATGATGAATTAATTAATACAGTGTGTAATATCTAGGTGCTTGCTATCGGTTGAAACTCCCATGCTTGCGTATTTATACTTCGAGGCATTAGACGGAATTGGAAGCAACCGATTTGGGTTTTCGGGAAGCTGAATTCCGTCACTACAGTTGAAGGCAACTATAACCCTTTTGATTGAGCAAGTTCAAGCTACTGGGCTTAAAATCAAAGCTACAATATGAGATCAAGGCACGACAAACGTAGCAGCAATAAAAAGCCTAATACAGGACACAAAGGCGATGCACCTAAGGAAGATTGAGTTTGAGGAGAATGGTAAGGAACTAGTTCCTATATTTGATCCACCACAACCCCATGAAAGGAATACGAAATAATTTGCTGATAAAGAACCTGCAATTTGAGCAAGATGGAGTTAAAAAACTGGCAAAATGGCAAGACTTGCGTCGTTTTATAAAATGGACCAACGCTCACATGACCACCGGCTTTCTTCTAAGTTAACAGACCAACATGTTGGAAAAATCAGACTTATGAAAGTAAGAAATTGTACAAAATTCTTCAGGCAGCGTGGATCAGCTAATTTGCGAGATCAGGCACTACGCTGTGAGCATTCTTCTTTGAATAGTTTTTTTACTTAATATTCGTATAAGTAGGGAGACCGGTGACAATTGTAACAGGTGTCGAATGTAACAAAGGCGATTTTCGCGCCATCTCTTAATGAAATGAGAAACCACCACCATATGTTTGTTGAAGATATCTTTTAACGCCAGTGTACCAAGTTTGGGTAACGCAGGCTCGTTCATGTCATTGTTATCCCGCATTTTGCTGATATTAGAGGAAAACGTAAGTATTTTATTATTAATGTTTTTTGGTATACAGCGTAGTTTATTGCATGGATTCAAAATCTGTTTGCGTTCTACCATTACCAGGTGTGTTAGCTGTTACTTGCGTAGTTCAACTTTCTTTTGTGTTTCTTCGTACGAGGAAACAATGATCATAACCTAAAAATGCAACGTAGGTGTCGAAAGTAACACCAAGACCGGTGTCAATTGTAACATGTTACAATTGACACCCACGCATGTATTGTAGAGTTTTGGTAGTTTTTCGAGTTTTTTTACCTGTAACTGGAGAAATCTGTTGATCTATCGAGCGTTCAAGTAAATTTTCTCTCAAGTCACCTGTGATTCCTCCTACAAGATTATAATAACGTCCGATGTTTACAATTTCAGCACGTCCAAAATGAAGCCAAGGCCGAGAAAAACTGAAAGAGGGATAATTCCTCAAACGATTTATGAAGAGGCCGCCAAGAAAGTGATCGATTCAACTATATCTATCAGAAAAGTTGCGAGAGACTACGGAATGTGCCATGTTACTTTAAGCCGTCACGTGAAAAGTTTGCGTCAAAATGGGATGATAAACACCGGTTACAATCCTCACAACCGAGTGTTTACTGAAGACCAGGAAAAGGAGCTTGCACAGTACTGCACAACTTCCGTCGATCTATATTTTGGACTAAGTACCAAAGATCTGAGAAAACTTGCGTATCAGTATGCCAGTCAAAACAATCTAAAATGTCCTGAAAAATGGAATGAAACCAAGCTTTCCAGTGAAGATTGGCTGGCAGCGTTTCTACGTCGAAATCCACAACTATCACTGCGTACACCCCAAGCTACAAGTCTTTCCCGGGCAATGAATTTCAACAAAGTAAACGTGGATAAGTTTTTTGACAATTTGTCGTCAGTAATGGGCCGTTTTCACTTTGAGCCTCAGAATATTTATAACGTCGACGAGACTGGTATAACGACTGTCCAAAATCCCGGTAAAGTGATAGCAAACAAAGGAATGAAGGCAAGTCGGAACAATCACGTCGCAAGAGAGAGGAGCTAGTTACAATGTGCCTTGCTGTTAACGCCCTGGGAAACACAGTACCACCAATGTTCATTTTTCCCCGGCTGAAGTTTCAAGACTATTTCATAAGAGATGGTCCAGTTGGTTGCATAGGAAGTGGAAACAAGTCCGGATGGATGCAAGAAGCTGATTTCCTACTCTTTGTGAAACACTTCGCAAAACATGCCAATCCCAGTGAAACTAACAGAGTTCTGCTTATCCTGGACAACCATTCGTCGCATTTGTCTATACCTGTGATTGATTTCTGCAAAGACCATTACATAAGACTCCTGTCGTTTCCACCTCATACTTCCCATAAACTTCAGCCGTTAGATAGAGGAGTGTTTGGCCCGTTTAAGAAGTATTTCAATGCTGGTGCTGATCAATGGATGAAAAACCACCCAGGAAGGCGCCTTACCATCTACGACTTACCATCCATATCCAAAGTGGCCCTACCTCTGGCATCGACATCCCGGAACGTTCTTGCTGGATTTACCTGTACTGGATTTTGGCCACTAAACAAAGATATATTCAGCGATGCTGACTTTGCGCCATCATCTGTTACGGACAAACCACAAGATGAAGAAAACGTTGATGAAGCTACTGATGCAGAGCGGTCAACAAACCATCCAGAAACGGTCAATAATGAACATCGAACACCAGAATCCATAAGGCCTCTTCCCAAAGATGAACTCGCAAAATCGACGAAAGGGCGAAGAACAAAAGGGAAAACAGCGGTATTGACCGACACTCCAGAAAAGTTGCTTTTGTTAGCCGCCCAAAACAAAAAAAGGAAGAAAGTCCCCCTTCGCGAACTAAAAGCAGGAACTAATAGAGAAAAGAATAAGAAGCGTAAGAGTAAGAAGCGAAAACTTACAGAAAAAGAAAACAGCGCCTCATCTGAAGGAGAGGAGGAAACGCTTTGCATTGTATGTTCTGGCAGTTATTCCGAGAGCAACGAAGATTGGCTGCAGTGCATGACCTGCAAGAAGTGGGCGCACGAGAGCTGCACCGACAGAAGTCCGCATTTTATTTGTAATAATTGTTTCTCTGATTAGAAAATTTGTTTCTTAATTTTTCATTTAGGACAGGATTTAAGTCCTTATATTTTTGTTAGAGTAATTGTTTAGTTTTTTCTTATGTGCCATATTTTCTACAATAAAGTTCTGTTACCATAACTTATATCATATTACATTTCATACAGTATGTACTGTATGTGAATTGCCTGTTACAACTGACACCAATCCTGTTACATTCGACACCCGAGAGGTGTCAATAGTAACACGTGTCATGCCATGATTATTATTTTTTTTATGACGAAACTTTGTTTGGTATGTGAAATTTACAAACGACTATCCAGTCATAACATATCATAGATTCTTCCACAAAAAAATAAAGCATCAAAGACCACAGGTTTACTCAGAAAAAAATCATGTTTACTTTTTGTTACAATTGTCACCGGTCTCCCTACTTATTTTGTAAATGTACTTAGGTCGGTTACAGTGCAACAGAGCACCGCTGACGATCCACGCCGACCGTGGGTCGGCCGTTGTTATTTCACAGCTGATGCGCCATTAGCATACGGCAACCAGTACACAAAAATGAATCCGATTGCTGTCTAAAAAATTTTGCGAGTTGTGTATATTAGTCGTCGATGAGCCGACGATTCGTGCAGATCGTCGGCGTTGGACTGTAATTGGCCTAAATCATATTTATGTTAACATTTCTTTTTGTTACAGACCTAAGACTGAAAAGTGTACAACCAGGAGCTGAACTTCCGCTAGACCTTAATGCCACGGAAACTGCAGACCAGCCTTTTCGAAAGGCGTCAATAGCAATAATTTACGAGATGTATAACCGTTAAAGCGCGCATACAAGATGAGAGCAACCACATAAGGTTTTGGGGGGAAGCAAAGTTCAGTTCTGCGAACGATGAAATATATTGCTGGTCCTTCCAAAGTAGCCACAATAAAAATTGGATTTTAACATTTGACGGATATGGTATTGGAATATTTGTGGAATGATCTTCACTGAAACCATGACTTCTTATATCTTCTGCTAAGGCATTTTAATCAAGATTGCACTGAAATTTGTTTTGGGTGCGTTAGAAGTCAGAAATATTAAACCAACCTGTTCGCAATTTGTTCATTTAAATCGCTCAATGTATATAATTTTACCACCACACATTCACCTGGATACAATTGCGAGGAAGATAGTTCAGTAGTATTGGACAATATGAAAAAATTATTTTCATTTTCGGAAACAGATTTGCCAGAATCTGCCATCACTATTGATATTTCTAAAGAAATCGACCTACAAGAAACCAGCAGTAGAACAGGTGATTCTGCACAAACTCATGTTGCTGGATATGCGGCACTATGTGTTAGCGTCAACAAATTGTTGCGAAAAATGCAAGGATGCGTAGACTGTTTTGACAGCAGAGTGAACTAACCACAGCATATTGGTTCGCGAATATGAAGATCGACATGCATTAACTTATGGTAAAGAAACAACTGTAAATATTTATAAAAAGAGTGTACTTGTGCTGTCAGAACAAAACTGGCAACAAGTAATAATTTGAAAAATGTATTATGTCAAAAATTAAAGGCATGTGGCATATTCACATTATCCTGTGAAACTCACAATTTAGAAGTTATACTTATGGAACTTAATTATACCATTTTGCATTCAGAATTGGTGTAAAAATGTTAAATGGAAATTATAGTATTGTTGTAAGTCAAAATAAGCCCAAATTATTAAACTAATATACGTTTATTTCATATTATAACTTACTTTGTAGCTTAAGCCTACGTACAAGAATGCATTTTTCTTTCGCTTACTAAACATTATTCGCCTCGCACGCAGGTTCGGCGTGATCGTATGGATATGTAATATTATAACAAGTACGCAGTTCTTTTCCCAGCTTGTAACCAGTTCTACTTAGACATCCGAATTAAACAGTCTCCAATATTTTCGTCTTTTCTTGCTACCAAAAATATCCACTCACCAACCCAATAACGTGTGAATTAAACGTCGCACAACATTCTTGGTGTCAGAAGTGGGATGTATGGTTACCACACGCCACATTTACTTTCCATACCAGCATACATAGTTCCACTCAATTTACTCCGTTTGAAATACTATTTGGGCATCCAGCCGAAATTCCTAGTGCTTTAAAACGCACGCCGGAGATCAACTACAACTACAATGATTACAGTAACGAGTTGACATCAAGATTACAGCATTGTCACGAAATAGCACGCAAAAACCTTATTACAACCAAGGAAAGAAGCAAAATACATTATGACAAAAATTTAAACACACCAGAATTTCATGTAGGAGATAGAGTATTATTAAAAAATGAGAATAAGACAAATTGTAAAAAACTCCAGGAAATATTTACTGGGCCTTACGAAATTACCGATATAAATAGCCGTAGCAATACGACCATTAAAATAAAAAACAAATTAGTTAAGGTCCATAATAATAGATTAAAGATTTTTTACGATTAGAATAAATTAAGTTAGTTTACATTTCTTGTTACAGAATTTCCATCCTAATCTTATTGACCGCCTCCACGGGTCATACCTTCAACATAACCCATGTAAATTCTACAGGAATTTACTTTGCGCGAATTGGTCCCTTATCGTTATACGATAATTTCTGGAAATTGATAAGTACTATAAATCTAGATAATTATTTTAAGTTGTTTGAAAATATAAATTATACCTATAATCGAACCATTACGATAGGTAAAACACTGGATGAAAAGCAATTTCACACGGACGCGTGTAAAATATTTTTAACTGTTATGAAGAGAACCATTGCGGAAATCCAAGATGTCAATACAATAATTACCGAAATGCTGCACATTGAGAACAAGCATTCCCATGATCGCAATAAACGCGGCGCACTAAACATTGTCGGAAAAATATCTAAATCTCTATTTGGGACATTAGACGAAGAAGACGCAGAAAGGATAAATGAACAAATTTCACTGTCTAGGGAAAACGAAAAACATTTGTTTAACCTACTTAAAAAGCAAACTAGTTTATTTCAAAATAATTTAGAAATTCTAAATTCTACGTCAATTGCAAATAACGTTCGATATTTTGAATTACGAAATAAAATACATTCGATACACTCATACCTTAAGTCCACAGACAAATTTTTCCACCAGACAGAGGTTCATTTTATCTTGATCGAAAATTTTAACGATTATACTATGTTATTTGAGATGTTGGCAAACCAATACTTAAAACATCAACAAAACCTCATGAATATAATTTTAACTGCTCAACACGGAATTATTAACCCCTTAATCCTTAATCCTAAAAACTTACTGATTCAATTGTTAAAAGCTCAGACACATATTCCAAATGATTTAACCTTTCCTTATGAACTCAATCCTGAAAATGCACATGCACTTTATAAATTGATAACACCCTCCGTTTATATTACCAAAGGACAACTCACATTTGTACTGTGTGTTCCATTAACATCGACAGTGCGGTACGAACTAATAAAAGTGACCAGTTTCCCAGTGCGCGTAAATAATGAGGTGTTTAGTTTTATTAAATCGGAATCGCCGTACATAGTCTTAGATAGTCTTAAGCAATACTACTTTTTTGTTGGAGATGATTATGTTCTTAATTCATGTTTTAATTTTAAGGATAAATTCATATGTAAACAAACAAAACCAATTTTCCTAACACATAATGCTCAACCTTGTATTGTAAAATTGTTCCCTTTTTCCAACGACCTTCCAGAAAACTGGGAAAGACGTATATTAAATTTAAAGAAAACTTTGTTTATTCAATTGTACCAAAGAAATAAGTTCTTATTTGCAGCTCCTCAAGCCGATATACTTACTATAAATTGTCCTAATGGCCAGTTTTCTAAATCCATAATCGGAACCGGACTCATACAGATAAATGAAAGCTGTCTTGCACATACCGACTATGTGATTTTAAAGAATAAGCAATATGCTATTATGCCGATCTACGCACCAGAGCAATTCATTCCACCAATAAATGTTGATAAGTTTCTAAATGTATCTTTTAATACCATTCCGCAACTTGTAGTCAATGAATCCAAATTTATTTCATCAGACGAATCTCATAAATTGTTAGAGATAAGTCCAGACTTACATGAATTGCAAAATATTGAAAATCAACAAGGTAATACAAATTTCTTGAGTTTCAATGCTCACCATATTCTTCATTATTTGTTAAGTTATTTGTTAATTCTAGTTATTATAATTTTTATTTCATGTTATGTATGTAAAAGCAAGTTCATAAGAAAGAAAAATGTAGATAGCAACCAAACAGCAGCCAGTAGTTCTGAAACTGCCATTGAACTAGAGGAACTTAATCCTGAAATTTGCAACCAACCTCGTTACAAATTTCCTTCTTTGCGGGGAGGTGTTGTAAAGTCAAAATAAGCCCAAATTATTAAACTCCTAATATACGTTTATTTCATATTATAACTTACTTTGTAGCTTAAGCCTACGTGCAAGAATGCATTTTTCTTTCGCGTACTAAACATTATTCGCCTCGCACGCAGGCTCGGCGTGATCGTATGGATATGTAATATTATAACAAGTAAGCAGTTTTTTTCCCAGCTTGTAACCAGTTCTACTTAGACATCCGAATTAAACAGTGTCCAATATTTTCGTCTTTTCTTGCTACCAAAAATATCCACTCACGAACCCAATAACGTGTGAATTAAACGTCGCACAACATATATTGAAATATACTGAATGAGAAAAAATTAAAGCGACCCTATAAAACTTAAAGCTTTAGATAGTTACCGAAAATGAAGAAATATTAAGGTTATAATAAGTACTGTAATTTGTCAGGCCACTATTAGGTGTGTATTTTTGTTTTGTTTGTTAAATTCCTTTGTTATTTCATTTACAGGCTGTAAAAACAAGCCATAGCACTGTTGTTAATCCGATTAATGTGAACCAAAAACCTGATGCAATTGCTGATTTTCAGTATAAACTAGTGGAACTAGAAACACCCTTAGCTACAATGCTTTTGAACAGCCATTAGGGCATTTCTCCACTAATTGGAAAGCCGCTTTCCCAGGCATTTTTTTAATAGATCTTATTATTGAGTTCAACGTATTAATAACGACAATATATTAGCTATTCTGGATACGCCATAGCCCCAAATAGTAATCTAACATTAGAATATGCGGCCATTTTGTGGTGCGTGTGACGTGGCGTAAAGCGCGGCGGGAACGGTATTTCGAGGTTAAGTTGTTCATAAGTGCGCGTGTTCATGTCGAACGACGACAACGAAACCCCGATAGGTGGCGTTCAATGTACTAATAACGACAATATATTAGCTATTCTGGATACGCCATAGCCCAAAATAGTAATATAACATTAGAATATTCAATTAAATACACCTCAAACACCTTAATTTACAGTCCCCTGTCGTGTCCCATTTCCAAAATTACAAGTCTTATAACAAATATTCATTTTTAGTATGATTATTTCCAGACTACAATAATTTAAATACCAGAATACAGTAAGCATCTATAAAAGACACAAACATATTTTTAAAATAACAATTAAATTAAAAAACAGTAGTCAAATGCTGTCCTCAATTTTTTGGAACAGTCCCCTGTCACAATTTGAAAATGGCGCCAAAATCCCACTATGCATGGGCGTGGTCATTTATATCGTGAAACGGAACGCAATCGGTGTGAAGTTAGTTCGTATGCAGAGCTACGCGGGCTGATGCCATTTTCTGCACTGTTACCACTGCGCCGCTAGTTGAAACAGTCCACTGGTAAGCATTTTTTGTAGTTTAACTGATAAAATTATAATATATTTTCTTGAATAATTACTTAGCGAGTATGTTATCATCATGTCTGCCTCTTCAATTTGAATAGATTGAAAATAATTTTATGCTAGAGAACTTTCTATGTAAAAATACCAGCCTAGTGTAACCTCCCATATTGCCTAGCATTGACTATTACGATTAAAAATGTTGTCCTTCGTGAAGATAGCCTCGTTTTAATAATAATATTTTATTAATAATAAATTTTCACAACACATGTACATGCCAAATACACAAAAGTAATAAAACAATATGCACACGGTCGACGAATTCTTCTCCCTCTGTCCTCACCGCGGGATTGAGATGAGACATCCGATCTCGGGCTAACGGTATTGAGGGTTGATTGGCTTTGACTGGTTGAGCTGGTTGCAAAATTATTACTGTAGTTGTTCTTTTAGTAATAATGATTTCATTTTTAGTTTGAATGATTTGTAGTTTAGTTCCTTTGTCTCATTGGGTAGGTTGTTGTTGTTGTTAACTTGAGACTCCTAAATATTTCGAGAAATATGCATGGTACAACAAAAGTGTCTTAAATAAACTTGTAGGACTCAAAGAGGGAAATGAGATGACGATATCAGTTTCATTGCAGATGCCGAAGGTGACGGACACCCCAGGCCCACCATAGCCCATGGTCCTTATGGTCTCCATTTGAGTGTTTTTTCCATTGAGTGTCCATCTTTCTCCTTGGCTATACCGTACTGATGAAGACTAAGAGTCCGAAACACGTGTCTACGGTTGCTTTTTATCACGACTAATAGTTACTTTTCATTTAATAATCAAATCTATTCACAAACAGATGGGGTAGCAATGGGCTCGCCCATTAGTCCCATTTTGGCTAAAATGATAATGGATTTTTGTCTAGATAACATTCTTGCAGTTTTGCCTTTTTAATTTTCATTTATTAAAAAATATGTAGATGACATAATATGTGCACTACCAGACCAGGAGGTGGGCTTAGTGACTGAAATCTTCAACTCTTTCCACCCTAATATTCAGTTTGTGAACTGTTGTACGTTGGTCAGACTTCCACCTGGTTAAAGATGAGATTAACGTTACATAAAAGTGACATTAGAACAAAAAAAAATAGATGTGCACTTGCATCACATATGCACACTCATTAACATGAACCGAATTTTGATCGGGTGGGTGTCAGACGGACGGTTAGCGGTCGTAAATGCAGGGAATTTTTGGAGATGGTGGAAATTAATATTACACCGAATAATATGAATTTCAGATCGGACATAAACAACCTGAATATAGGTTATTCTTATATTCTTAGTTTGGGTCGAACCAACACCAATGTATCTATTTAAAACAATTCGCCTTTAGCACTATAATCAGCTGTTTAAAATCATTTATATCGTTCCTACAATTTTTATAGTTTTGTATTCTTCACATTTATCATAATTTCAACTTAGTTATATTATATCAAAGTCGTCTTTTCGAGGTTGTCTGTCACCACATTCATGTTGTTAAAAAAACTGGCTTTGCAATACTGGGTCTAGTCTTCAATAGTTGCCAGCGCCACTTCATACCCAAATGACGTTATTAAATTGTTACTGCACCACCGTGATAGACAGCAACGAAACGAGATACCGTGGTTTATAGAGCATTAACTTCTTCACCAGCTATTGTTATTCTTTCTCATTATCGTTCAAATTGTAAGTAGAATTTAATTTAGCATTATGAACTTGTTTTTATACTTTTTTTTGTGTCCTTCAGATGACCCTGATGAAGCGTGTAATCACACTGCGAAATATTGGTTGAAATAATAAGGAACGTTCTACAAAACTTGACGTTTTTCCATTATTGTTGCTGGATTCCCCACACAATTGTTTTACATTATATATATATATATATATATATATATATATATATATATATATATATATATATATATATATATATACATATATATATATATATATAGGAAACTGGTTTAATCGGTTTAAATATGCTATATAGGGAATATGACGTAATTAGAATCCAAGAGAGAAGTAATTTTTAAAATTAATTAAAAGGATACGGTCTCAGCCCGGGGCTCCGGGCTGAGACCGTATCCTTTTAATTAATTTTAAAAATTACTTCTATATATATATATATATATATATATATATATATATATATAACATATAAAAGTGACTTCAAATCTTGGGAATTTTAGGTCAAGGGCGAAATAAAGGTAACTCCTTTTTTCTTTGTTCAAATTTTCGCTTTAAAATAAAAGCTTCATCAGGAACAGGCTGAAAGAACAAAAATCCAGGCTACTACAAAGTGAATACTACAACTAGGAATAAACTTACAAGTAGAGTTCTGAGAAGTCAGCCTGGACACGGAAATTAACAACACTGACGAAGAGGCACAGCCCAGAACACATCGACACGTTCACAGGTAAAATTCATTTGCACACATTACGTTACAACAAATTTAAAACAGAACAAACTGCTTACGTCTCCATTGTTACAGATCACAGCTGGGACAACAAACTTGAAGTTAGGCGAATACCACACAAGGAAGTAGCAGGGCTGCCAACACCTTGACCAACCGAATCACGTGACTTATTTATCGTTCAAGCTAATTAACAAGGAATAAATGCTGCTCAACTGGTTAGTGTCCGATTTGAAGTTCAGACAATCTGCAGTATTCCGCTGGATGTGAAACATTTCCAAAAATAATCTGGATCTATAATTATTTTCGCGGGCAATAACTTCGGTGTGATCCCATTTTATGAGATGGTTACTACTAGCAACATGCAAAGCGACGGCGCAATTGTTCTTCTTCAACTTAGTGTCGCTTTTGTGCAACGCCAACCGTGATTTCAGCCATTGGCTGGTTTGGCCATAATATTTTAATGCACAGCCACCACAGGGAATGCAATATATGATATTGGATTGTAAGGGCTGGGGAATTTTATCTTTGGTATTGGAAAAAATACCACCAATCGTCTTGGCGTTGCTCAAAACCACACGAAAAGCATCGTTTCTAAAGAGATTCACTAGCTTGGTGGATAAATTGCTGACTAGAGTAAGTTTTTTGTAGCTCACAGGGGGAGTGCCACAACCGTCATCAGTGGCATACTCATTAAAGGGGGTGTTGTAAATGAGTCTTTGAATTAGTGATTTAGGATACCCATTATTACGAAACATATGACTCAACCTGTGAAGGTTCCCGTCCAAGCGAGAGATGTCGCTGATACGCACTACCCTACTCCTCATTGCCAACACAGTGTTGATTTTCTGGTTGATGGAATGACTTGAATGGAAATTGATGTACCTGCCGGATGCAGTTGGTTTCATGTACCAGTCCAAAATAATCTTGTTGGAGGTGGGCTCACGTATCACCATGGTGTCAAGAAAGGGGACCCCATAGTCCGCCTCCCTCTCCGCCGTAAACTGTAAATGGGAATTGAAGCTGTTAAATATGGTTAAGATCTCTTCCACTTTGTCACAAGAGACAGCACAAATAATGTCATCCACATACTTGAACAAGAAAGGCAGTTCGAAAGAAAGTCTCCCGACACAGTACCCCAAGAGGCTATCCATGACAAGCTGAGCCAATATAGGGCTGAGTGGGGAACCCATAGGTGTGCCAAAAATTTGCTTATAGAACTTGTCCTGAAATGTGAAATAGCAATTGGTGTACGTGAACCTCACCAGCTCCAAAAACAACCTAAGAGGAACAGAGCAGCTCCCACCAATGACTCCCCAACTACTCAAGCGATACAAGAACATAGTTAGGAGGGAGAGTTCTATTCTCCATCATATTACAAAATGCGAAGGTGTTGCTGATATTGTATCCTTCATCTCCACTCAAAGCTGACTGTAAAATTTTTGCCAAAAAGCCAGAGAGAGCAAACGTTGGAGAGCCTCTGGAGGAGACTATAGGACGAATGGGAACGTTCACTTTGTGAATCTTCGGCAGGCCATAAAACCTAGATGGAACCGAATTGTATTTGATAAGGGACTAGACAGTCATGTCATCTATCAGAAGGTCCTTTTTGAGTAAGTTAACCAATTCATTATTCTTTTTCTGTATAGTGATAGTGGGATCTCGAGTTAACGGCTGATAGACAGCAACGTCATTGAGGAGGGTTAACGCCTCCTTGATGTATTTGTCTTTGTTGATAGCAACAGTGACACTGCCTTTGTCAGCCCTGGTAATGACTATACCGGGTTTATTCCTAAGAAAAGATGAAGTTTGCTATTTCACATTTCAGGACAAGTTCTATAAGCAAATTTTTGGCACACCTATGGGTTCCCCACTCAGCCCCATATTGGCTCAGCTTGTCATGGACAGCCTCTTGGGGTACTGTGTCGGGAGACTTTCTTTCGAACTGCCTTTCTTGTTCAAGTATGTGGATGACATTATTTGTGCTGTCCCTTGTGACAAAGTGGAAGAGATCTTAACCATATTTAACAGCTTCAATTCTCATTTACAGTTTACGGTGGAGAGGGAGGCGGACTATGGGGTCCCCTTTCTTGACACCATGGTGATACGTGAGCCCACCTCCAACAAGATTATTTTGGGCTGGTACATGGAACCAACTGCATCCGGCAGGTACATCAATTTCCATTCAAGTCATTCCATCAACCAGAAAATCAACACTGTGTTGGCAATGAGGAGTAGGGTAGTGCGTATCAGCGACATCTCTCGCTTGGACGGGAACCTTCACAGGTTGAGTCATATGTTTCGTAATAATGGGTATCCTAAATCACTAATTCAAAGACTCATTTACAACACCCCCTTTAATGAGTATGCCACTGATGACGGTTGTAGCACTCCCCTTGTGAGCTACAAAAACTTACTCTAGTCAGCAATTTATCCAACAAGCTAGTGAATCTCTTTAGAAACGATGCTTTTCGTGTGGTTTTGAGCAACGCCAAGACGATTGGTGGTATTTTTTCCAATACCAAAGATAAAATTCCCCAGCCCTTACAATCCAATATCATACATTGCATTCCCTGTGGTGGCTGTGCATTAAAATATTATGGCCAAACCAGCCAATGGCTGAAATCACGGTTGGCGTTGCACAAAAGCGACACTAAGTTGAAGAAGAACAATTGCGCCGTCGCTTTGCATGTTGCTAGTAGTAACCATCTCATAAAATGGGATCACACCGAAGTTATTGCCCGCGAAAATAATTATAGATCCAGATTATTTTTGGAAATGTTTCACATCCAGCGAAATACTGCAGATTGTCTGAACTTCAAATCGGACACTAACCAGTTGAGCAGCATTTATTCCTTGTTAATTAGCTTGAACGATAAATAAGTCACGCGATTCGGTTGGTCAAGGTGTTGGCAGCCCTGCTACTTCCTTGTGTGGTATTCGCCTAACTTCAAGTTTGTTGTCCCAGCTGTGATCTGTATCAATGGAAACGTAAGCAGTTTGTTCTGTTTTAAATTTGTTGTAACGTAATGTGTGTAAATGAATTTTACCTGTGAACGTGTCGATGTGTTCTGGGCTGTGCCTCTTCGTCAGTGTTGTTAATTTCCGTGTCCAGGCTGACTTCTCAGAACTCTACTTGTAAGTTAATTCTTAGTTGTAGTATTCACTTTGTAGTAGCCTGGATTTTTGTTCTTTCAGCCTGTTTCTGATGAAGCTTTTATATTAAAGCGAAAATTTGAACAAAGAAAACAGGAGTTACCTTTATTTCGCCCTTGACCTAAAATTCCCAAGATTTGAAGTCACTTTTATATGTAATATATACATGGTCGTTGCTGCCTCTATTCGTTATATATATATATATATATATATATAAGGAGAAAGGAAGTTTGTCGGGCAATTCCGTCATACGAAGAAGCAACCGTAGACACGTAAGATGGACACTCAATGAAAAAAAACACTCAAATGGAGACCATAAGGGGGGTGCCCAATGTCGCCAATTGGTGCTTCAGTCACAACATCTTCATCTTATGGTCTCCATTTGGGTGTTTTTTTTCCATTGAGTGTCCATCTTATTCCTTGGCTATGCCGTACTGATGAGGACAAATAGTCCGAAACACGTGTCTACGGTTGCTTCTTCGTATGACGGAATTGCCCGACAAACTTCCTTTCTCCTTGAATATCTTACCGTCGATAAACATCTATATATATATATATATATATATATATATATATATATATATATATATATATATATATATATAATTTGATAATTTAATGACTGTATGTTGTTATTATATCGGAAAACTTAGTGGGAATTCAGTCAAAAAACTTTTTCTTTTTTATATTTTTTATTCCATATACCAATATTTCGGACTAATTTTAGTCCTTCCTCAGGGTTCTAAAATGTTTAATAATATATTAAAATTATATATAACTACCTATAACTAACACAAACCGGAGAAACTTAGATAATAAATGTAGAAATTATGAGAGATGTCATAAAACAAAGTTGGAAAAGTTTATAAACAATAAAAGGCCTACGTTAAAAAGTATAAGTATGAAACTAGACACTAAAAAATAACCTAAATAGGAATTAAATGACAAGAATGACATGTATCGTGTCACAATTGGTTTATATTTGTAGGATGGATGTCTTTAAATTTAAGGAGATAACTATAAATTTCGCTTAGATTACTATTGTCAGTTTTTTTGTTCATCGTACAACGGTTATCATTTATATAATACATTTCGAGAAAAGAGCGCTTGAAAAAATTAGTATCACTGTCTAGAACTTCTATATTTTGATAATCCATATTGTGTCCGAGAGAGTTAACATGGGAAGCTAAAGCACAAGCGTTTGGTTTAATTCTTGAATCGCTTTTGTGTTGTGTAATTCTTCTCTTTATGTGTTGAGAAGTCTGTCCAATATATTCCTTTATAATAATTAATTAATTATAATAATAATTATAATAAATTATCAAATTATATATATATATATATAATTTGATAATTTAATGACTGTATGTTGTTATTATATCGGAAAACTTAGTGGGAATTCAGTCAAAAAACTTTTTCTTTTTTATATTTTTTATTCCATATACCAATATTTCGGACTAATTTTAGTCCTTCCTCAGGGTTCTAAAATGTTTAATAATATATTAAAATTATATATAACTACCTATAACTAACACAAACCGGAGAAACTTAGATAATAAATGTAGAAATTATGAGAGATGTCATAAACCAAAGTTGGAAAAGTTTACAAACAATAAAAGGCCTACGTTAAAAAGTATAAGTATGAAACTAGACACTAAAAAATAACCTAAATAGGAATTAAATGACATGAATGACATGTATCGTGTCACAATTGGTTTATATTTGTAGGATGGATGTCTTTAAATTTAAGGAGATAACTATAAATTTCGCTTAGATTACTAATGTCAGTTTTTTTGTTCATCGTACAACGGTTATCATTTATATAATACATTTCGAAAAAGAGCGCTTGAAAAAATTAGTATCACTGTCTAGAACTTCTATATTTTGATAATCCATATTGTGTCCGAGAGAGTTAACATTGGAAGCTAAAGCACAAGCGTTTGGTTTAATTCTTGAATCGCTTTTGTGTTGTGTAATTCTTCTCTTTATGTGTTGAGAAGTCTGTCCAATATATTCCTTTGGACAGACACTACATTGAATTTTGAAGATGACATCGGAACGCAACTCTAGCGGTAATGGATCCTTTACTTTTGAGAACAATGACCCTAATCTCTTCAGAGTTCTACGACCAAATGATAAATTTTGATCCTTGAATATTTTGATAAGATTTGGAGTGAGTCCTGCGATGTAAGGTAATACTTTAAATTTACTTGAACCAGTTCTTCTTGTTATCTCATTATTTGTTGGTGTCCGACTACTAAAAATACATAAGACTGAAGTACCTTTACGTCCTATTGTTGCTTCTAATAACTCACCCACGGAAGGCTTATCCAAATACATTGCAAGACTTCTTACATCTACATGTCTACATGAAAACGAATACTATGTACGAGATAGTTTTCATTTTGCAGAATGCATGCAAAATATGGTTTTGCCGGATGGTTGTGTTAATTAGTTTGGATGTGGTTTCATTATATAGTAACATACCTTTAGACTTGGTCAAAAGTAACGTAAGTGACAGATGGATCATTTTTGCCTCTAGCTATGTTCAATATGATAACCAAATTTACAATCAAATTTTTGGATGTCCAATGGGATCGAATTTGAGTCCAATACTCGCTCATATAATAATGGACACTTTGTTAGATACGCAGATACCTAAATTAACTTTCAAGCTTCCTTTCATTAAGAAATTCGTTGATGATTTCATTTGTGCTGTACCAGAGAACAAAGAAGATAAGATTTTGAACATTTTCAATTCCCACCATTCAAGACTGAAATTTACCGTAGAAAGAGAATCTAACTTTTCTGTCCCTTTCCTTGACACCAGGGTTATCAGACATCAAGATAATAAAATAATTCTTGACTGGTATCAAAAACCCACCAGTTCTGGACGATACATTAATTTTCATTCTTACCATCCAATGAACATCAAGAAGAACTTTATTTTAGCTCGAAAGCAAAGAATATCAAAAATTGTTCATCCTTCCCTTGTAAACAAAAACCTGCACAAATTTGGAAATATTTTACAAGAAAATTCTTATCCAAAAGCTCTTATTAGGAAGCTACTTTTTAGTAGTCGGACACCAACAAATAATGAGATAACAAGAAGAACTGGTTCAAGTAAATTTAAAGTATTACCTTACATCGCAGGACTCACTCCAAATCTTATCAAAATATTCAAGGATCAAAATTTATCATTTGGTCGTAGAACTCTGAAGAGATTAGGGTCATTGTTCTCAAAAGTAAAGGATCCATTACCGCTAGAGTTGCGTTCCGATGTCAAGAAAGCGATTCAAGAATTAAACCAAACGCTTGTGCTTTAGCTTCCCATGTTAACTCTCTCGGATACAATATGGATTATCAAAATATAGAAGTTCTAGACAGTGATACTAATTTTTTCAACCGCTCTTTTCTCGAAATGTATTATATAAATGATAACCGTTGTACGATGAACAAAAAAACTGACATTAGTAATCTAAGCGAAATTTATAGTTATCTCCTTAAATTTAAAGACATCCATCCTACAAATATAAACCAATTGTGACACGATACATGTCATTCATGTCATTTAATTCCTATTTAGGTCATTTTTTAGTGTCTAGTTTCATACTTATACTTTTTAACGTAGGCCTTTTATTGTTTATAAACTTTTCCAACTTTGTTTTATGACATCTCTCATAATTTCTACATTCACTATCTAAGTTTCTCCGGTTTGTGTTAGTTATAGGTAGTTATATATAATTTTAATATATTATTAAACATTTTAGAACCCTGAGGAAGGACTAAAATTAGTCCGAAATATTGGTATATGGAATAAAAAATATAAAAAGGAAAAAAACGTTTTTTGACTGAATTCCCACTAAGTTTTCCGATATATTGTAGCGTTTTTCGTTCGTTAAGGTGTGAATTAAAACACTCGGTATATTAAAATAGTCAACTAATTTATTTAACACTATTACAGTCTTATTACCTAATTATTAAACACGAACACTAAACACGAACACTAAAAACTAACTGTCACTTAAGGCTACTATAAACATTTATCTTCACAGTATTTATTTCTAACTATTTATGTCGATCGATAATCGCGCCCGCGCTCCGACTGCACTCTGAACTATACTGTTCGCTAGCGAGCGACGGCTGGCTTATATACCCGTATCGATCCGTGCGGGAAAGCTCCAGAGTCTTCCATATTCGTTACTCGCGCTCGCTGCCTCGATGGAATTCTCCGGAATAAGATGCCTCCAGAACAAGCCAGAACTTCTGGCGCCTTCGTGGCTGTTAAGATCGTCACACTGCCCCCCTCCTAAGCTCGTTTCGTCCCGAAATGATTCCAAAGATGGTGGATGTCGATATCAGCAGAAAGCTCCTTTCTTGCAGCAGGATCTCTTGTGGAAGTAACAGTCCACGGTTCTCTCCACGGAACGACGTTGAGGGCTATAACAGCACACCAGAATTTGTACGCCCGTCAACCTGAAGAGTGCTTCCAACATGCTGCGAATTATCCTCCAGTCCAAGCCATCGAGTCCGCATGCCAGCTTGGGAATCGCCAGGCTTCTCAGGTCCTCGGCTAACAATTCTTCCTTTAGAGAACACAAAGTGTCCCAAACATCTCTATAGGTTGGCTTCTGATCGGACGTCTCTTTGGTAACCAAGTGGAAGATCTTTCTGCCGGTCGTTTCGTCGGTTGCCTTGAGTGCTTGTCCGACTCTGGGATTAGACCGACGCAGCTCTGGAATATTTCCAAACTTCCCGCGGAAAACCTTGGCTATCCCTCTGGACATTTGCAAGTCCTTAGCCACACAATGTGCCAGTGCGTAGCCAGCTGGGGCAGTAAACAGGTCCCGCTGCACTTCACAGGTCACACCGAACCGACTCTTTTGACCATTAGTATGACGGGCCATGAATTCGTCGAATGTCAAATCCGGCTCTGGTTGGATTCGCTGCAGCTCCGCGTCTTCGTGGTCTCCGTAGTAAGGAGCCAGTCGGTTGAAGTGAATGACTCGAGCTTTACCCCGCGGTGGCTTTTGTATTCGGTAAAGGACGTCGTTGATAGCTTCCAGAACTTTGTATGGTCCATCCCAGGATGTTTGAAGTTTTGGTGACAGTCCCTTTCGTCTCTTAGGGTCGTAAAGCCAAACCATATCACCGACATTGTACCTGTGGTCCTTGGCATTCACATCGTATGCGTCCTTCATCCGATTACTGGCATCTTGAATGGAAATGCGAACTTGGCTATGAATGGCATCCATTCTTCTTCGCAGTTCACTGACGTAGTCCTCCCCGGCGACATCAGTTCCTGGCGGGCAACCAAACTTCAGATCGCATGGGAGACGGAGTTCTCTTCCCATAATTATCCGAGCCGGAGACTCTCCCGTGCTTTCGTGGACGGCCGATCGATAAGCCAGGAGGAACAAATGAAGAAAGCCATCCCAGTCTCTTTGATGGTCGGAGACCACTTTCGCCAAATACCGATTAATGGTTCTATTCATGCGCTCCACCATTCCATCTGACTGCGGGTGTAACGCAGTAGTTCTTGTTTTCTTGATTCCGAGCGTCTTACAGATGTTCTGGAACAAACTGGATTCAAAATTTCGCCCTTGGTCCGAATGTAGCTCCAAAGGTACGCCAAATCGGCAAATCCATTCTTTCACCAAGGCGTCGGCAATTGTTGAGGCTTCCTGGTTTGGTAGAGCGTATGCCTCAACCCATTTGCTGAAGTAGTCCATCACGACCACGATGTACTTATTTCCTGCTTCGGATTCGGGAAACGGGCCGGCTACGTCAATAGCAATCCTTTCAGAGGGACTTCCCACGTTGTACTGGCGCATCAAAGCCTTCTGCTTTCTCTGCGGCCCATTACTTGCCGCACATACAACGCATTTTCTGCACCAGTCCCTTACGTCTTCCTTGCTATTAACCCAGTAAAATCTTTCTCTCACCCTTCCCAGCGTCTTTGTCACTCCGAGATGTCCTCCTGACACACCAGCATGGAGTTCTTCTAGCAATTCCGCAATCCGACATTTGGGCACAACAATTTGCCTTCTTTCCTCTTGGCCGTCGTGGTCAATTATTTTCCGCCGCAGGAGTCCATCTTCCAGAATTAGGGAGTCCCATTGTGCCCAATACGACTTGATGTTAGGAGGATACTTGGCAACTTCTCACCAGGTTGGCTTCTTCTCCTCTTTCATCCAGTTTAGGACTATCTGGATATCGGGATCTTCCTCTTGGTCTTTTATAAGATCTCTATTTTGCCAAGTATCGTCGACTATGGTGGTTCGTAACAAGTCAGCGTCTTTTTCCTCTGCCCGCTGGCAAGGCTTGCAGTCCTGTGGACAGGGTCTTCTTGATAGGGCATCTGCATTTCCATGGATTCTCCCTGCTCGGTGCTCGGTGTCGAAGTCAAACTCCTGTAGCCTCTCTATCCATCTTGCCACTTGTCCCTCCGGATTTTTAAACTGAAGGAGCCATTTTAAAGCTGCATGGTCTGTTCGTAGCAGGAACTTCCTTCCGTAGAGGTACTTGTAAAAGTGCTCCATCGCTTTCACAACAGCTAGCAACTCTCGGCGGGTGACGCAGTAGTTACGCTCTGGCTTGGACAACGTTTTACTAAAATAGCCTATGACTTTTTCTTCTTGCCCATCCTGAATTTGGGACAGCACGGCTCCTATGCCCACATTGCTAGCGTCGGTGTCCAGTATAAATTTTCCTTCAGGTAGGGGATAGCTCAAGATAGGTGCGCTTATCAGAGCCCCTTTTAGGTGATCGAAAGCTTCTTGACATTCCTGGGACCACTGGAATTTTCGTTCTCCTTCGGTGAGCCTGGATAATGGTTTTGCGATGTTGGCAAATCCATTCACATAGCGTCGGTAGTATGTGCATAATCCCAAGAAGCTGCGCAGCTCATGTTTGTCATTGGGAACTGGCCAATCTTTGACAGTCTGGATCTTTGCCGTGTCAACCGCCACTCCTTGACTGGAAACAACGTGACCCAGGTACTGCACAGCTCTTTGAAATAGGTGACATTTCTTTGGGCTCAACTTCAGTGCTGAACCTCGTAGCCTCAGGAACACTTCTTCTAGGTTGCGCAGGTGGTCTTCAAACGATTTTCCTACTACAATAATGTCGTCAAGATAGACCAGACATGTCTTCCAGGACAGTCCTCTTAAAATCGTTTCCATCAGTCGTTCGAAAGTAGCAGGAGCATTGCACAGTCCAAATGGCATCACGTTAAATTGCCATAATCCAGCACCCACCGTGAAAGCTGTCTTTTCTCTATCTTCGGGGGCCAATTCAACTTGCCAGTACCCGCTCTTCAAATCCAGCGTGGAAAAGATCATCGATCCGGCCAGGGTGTCCAAAGTGTCATCGATGCGAGGAAGAGGATAGCTGTCCTTTTTGGTCACATTATTAAGCAGCCGGTAGTCAACGCAGAATCTGGTCGAGCCGTCTTTCTTCTTTACCAGTACCACCGGTGAAGACCATGGACTGCTGGATGGTTCTATGATTCCTTCCTTGACCATACTCTCAACAATTTTGTCAGCCTCCTCTCTCTTAGCCAGCGGTAGTCTTCTAGCTGTCTGCCGAATGGGACGAGCATTTTCCGTATTAATTTTATGCTGGATTATATTGGTCCTCCCCGTCTTCCCAGTATCAAAAACATCTTGATACTTATGGACCAGATGTCTCAGCCTCCTTCTTTGGTCTGGTCTTAGACCGGTGCCTGACGATGATACCAGCACTTCTAATTCTTCCGGAATGGCTTCCCGGCTGGTTTCCACGGCCGCAACCTGTCGCAGTATCGCTGAAACTCCAGAGCAGTGTCCTAACTCCGTGCCCTCCTTTAATAACACAGGATAATGATTGACGTTCATTATCCTCACAGGAATACTCCTGCCAGCCCGCACAAGGGCCTTTCCGACCGCTATTCCTCGACCAACAGCCTCGTCATGCATTACGGGTTCGAACATGACTATCTCACCATCTGTGGTCTTGCCATCAATGCAGCCGTCCAAAACTATCTCGCTCCGTTCTGGTATCAGTGTCTCCTCCGGCAGTAGGACCTGAACGCTTAAATTCTTTTGTCGGTGTAAAACAACTTCCTCGTCATCTACCCGCAGAACTCCCTGCCTAAAGCTTAACTCGAAGCCCTTGGTGTCCATTATGTCCGTCCCGATGATCACCTCATCCTCAATCTCAGCCACTATCACAGGATGGTTAAACGTGGCTTTCCCGATGGTAAACATGACGTTTGTTTCACCATGCACTTTTGCTTGATCTCCCGTTGCTGTTCGTAGACGCCATTTTGATTGCCGAACCTTTGCTGCAGGTTTTATTATGTCGGGCCTTATGATTGTCTTCGTTGCACCTGTATCCAGCAGCACAGTGCGGAGGGTTCCATCCACACACGCGTCGACGAAAACACTGTTGGCATGGTGTTGCAGTGAGGAGACCTGGGCGGTATTTGCTGGGGCTTGCTGAATACAGGTCGACGTTTGCCCCCTCGCATCGACCTTTTTTAGTTTTCCGGATTGGCGGAAGTGGGACTGACGCCTTCTGGACAGCGTCTTCTTATGTGGCCTGCCTTGCCACATTTCCAGCACTCCAACTTCCGGTCCTGGCGGCTACGTTCTCTATTGATCTCCCTGACGATCCGTTTGACTGACTCTTCGAAGTCGTCCTCTCCTGGAATCACTTGTCGGACACGAGCTTGACCTTTGTTCGTGTTCTTGGCAGCTTCGAATTCAAGGGCCCGTGTTAGTGCATCAACTAGCTTAGGTGGATGTGCTAGCAGTAAGGCTTGCTTCATTTCACCATCACGGAGTCCGTCCAGGAATGCTTGAACCGCCAAACGTTCCATGATCTTTTCCTGGGCATCTGGATATGCCAGTCGAACCAGACGTGCAATATCTGCCTCGAATTCCTGTAAGGGCTCCCCTGACTTCTGGCATCGATTTCTTAGCTGAGTGTGGTAGACATGTTCCAGGTGTGACTGGCCATAACGCGTCTCCAAGTGTCTCACCAGGTGGTCGTAGACTTCTTGCTCTTCCGGGGACATTCTTTGCAAGATAGCAGCAGCATCTCCTCTCAAGGCCAACGTAAGGGCGGTCGCCTTCTCCCTGGATGACCAACCGTTCGCTTTTGCAGCCGCTTCAAACTGACGCTGATAAACATTCCACGACGTTGAACCATCAAATTGCGGTGGTTTGAGGCGCATCAGCCCAACGGAATCCTGATTGCCACTAACTTTGCTCTTGTTGTCCGTTGCTGAAGGTTGATGGGGCAATTCCTGGAAGGTGTTGACGTCCAACGTTGTGATTTTGTTCTGAACTTCCTGGATCTTGCCTTCCAAAATCAAAAGAATTCGCTCTTCCAGTGTAGAAGATTTTGTTAAAATTTCTTCGTGTAATTCCGTTTTTAAGTTTGCCATCTTTTCTTCCAACTTGGCAGAATTCTCTCCTAGCTTTTCCCCAAGCTCGCAAACTTTAGCCTCTAGGTCGGCGGAATTTTCTAGCAATTTAGCCTCCAGGTCGGCGGAATTTTCTAGCAATTTAGCCTCTAGGTTGGCGGAATTTTCTAGCAATTTAGCCTCCAGGTCGGTGGAATTTTCCAACACTTTAGCCAGGTCGGCGGAATTTTCCAGCAATTTGCCTCCAGGTCGGCGGAATTTTCTAGCAATTTACTCTCCAAACATTGCAGCATTTGGCCGATATCACTTGCACTAGCAAAAACAAAGTTGTCCGGGTCATTGCCGTCTTCAATTAATGCTTTACGAAGCCGCTCCTGCAAGTCCGCTTTCTTCCCCGTCGTATCGCAGTCCCTTTCCTCCAGCTCCTTCTTCAGCTCACTAACTTTTAAGTCCGCTAGTTTCGCCATTTTCACGCACGTTAATTAGTCCGATTTATTTCACTTCAATTTTATTTTCACTAATGTCCAATTCACACCCCACACCTGACACCAATGTAGCGTTTTTCGTTCGTTAAGGTGTGAATTAAAACACTCGGTATATTAAAATAGTCAACTAATTTATTTAACACTATTACAGTCTTATTACCTAATTATTAAACACGAACACTAAACACGAACACTAAAAACTAACTGTCACTTAAGGCTACTATAAACATTTATCTTCACAGTATTTATTTCTAACTATTTATGTCGATCGATAATCGCGCCCGCGCTCCGACTGCACTCTGAACTATACTGTTCGCTAGCGAGCGACGGCTGGCTTATATACCCGTATCGATCCGTGCGGGAAAGCTCCAGAGTCTTCCATATTCGTTACTCGCGCTCGCTGCCTCGATGGAATTCTCCGGAATAAGATGCCTCCAGAACAAGCCAGAACTTCTGGCGCCTTCGTGGCTGTTAAGATCGTCACAATATATATATATATAGATATTTATCGACGGTAAGATATTCAAGGAGAAATGTTCGAATCCCAGGCGTGGCTGTAGTTTTTGAACTTAAAAACTACCGCCATCTAGTATTAACTATTTCCAATGTTCATATTAATGTATGCAGATTTCTGCGAGAATTCACTTCCTTATATATATATATATATATATATATATATATAGGAAACTGGTTTAATCGGTTTAAATATACTATATAGGGAATATGACGTAAATAGAATCCAAGTGCACAAAACGGTAAACGTTTGTACCTATTTTTAGATGCGTTTGATAAAATACTGTCATTACAATCCGGGAGGAAAATATCGTCATCGACGACAACAATTTTAAACAATACATTAAACCCCCAAATCACAAAAACATTTAAATGCAGCCTATGTGATTACGCAAAAGGGTTACCTTTTTATTTTAGCAATGGGGGTGTGTAAAGATACATATACAGACAACAATAAAACCATTAAACAAGGTCGAGATATACAGGGTTTCTTTACAGAATTGTTGGTAACGATTTTGTTTACAAAACTTTTGCCGAATATTTTACTACATTTTTGTTCGACAACTGAAATGAGCGACCACTAGTAGAATTTTTAATAGGACCATATATGAAGAATGGATCCTCAAATACCCTCAGTATACCCTTATTGGACCCTCAAATCTCTAGAAATAAGTATTAGGCGCGGAATCTCACAATGCTCGCTTAGACACGCAGCTGCAAATAACAAGTATATGCATACATTTGATTCCAATAGTCCATCTAAATACTTAATGTATTGGGATGCTAACAACTTGTACGGTTGGGCTATGTCGCAATAATTACGGGCTATTACACGAGCCAAATCTGTTCGCATTTAAGACATGCTGCGATATTTGTATTGATTCCTCAGATCAAAAATTTGTAGATAAAAGTCGAGAAAATTGATAAAATACCTAACAACACTGACAATAAAATTGCAAATCTATCACGGAAATAAAAAAAAAACAGTAAACGTTTGTACCTATTTTTAGATGCGTTTGATGAAATACTGTCATTACATTCCGGGAGGAAAATATCGTCATCGAAAAAGACTGCATAAAATGCAGGAACTGCTGTCTTCTGATAATTTGCATCATAACGCTGTAACAAAAGCACGTGCTTACTGCCATAAAGCTTTACTGTGCCCAGGGACAATATTTGATAATTTATTTGGTTTATGTATTGTAGTATTACATAAGTTATTACCGAAAATTGCCAAAGAAAACTGTATTAAAAAAGTTTTAAAGCTTATGTAAATTTTAAGGGCACAGAGCATGATTTTATTTACCATATTTACCAAAGTGCTTGATAAATTTATTTTTTCACATGGGTGAAAAACATAAATAAGATTCTCAAGGAAGGTGATTCGAGAAGTCAAAACGACCCCCTAAAGAAAGCTGAGTTCATAAAGTATACACAAATTCACGGGAAGAAAAGAAAAATAGCTAAATAAAAAAAAAAAATTACTGTTTATTGTAGCTATAATTATAGTTATTGTATATTATTCTCGAATTATTATCTTTACTTTATATTTTTATTGTATTAATTAATATATTCAGTATTTTATATTTTCTTAATTTATGTCGATGGTGTAGCATACAAATGAACATTTGTCAACAGTTTACGATCTAGTTTACTCACCTAAATATTTTCCATTTTCCACATTTGTCCCCTACGTTATCAAGATTATGTCTTAATCTGTTATATTATATTGTTTGTGTTGATTCTCATTTTGTTCTTATTTATTTGATTCTTATTTTATTTTTTGTTTCATAAATACAGGGTGTTTCAGAAATAACGACTAACCTTCAAGGAGCATATGCCCAAGGCCGTAATAAGCATATTTTGTCAAATAACATATGGTCTAACTTAACGCATTCTTGAGAAAATTAATAAAGAAGGACGGAGACCGTCCCTGTTCAGAGCAAGAAAATGGACTACACTCCGCCACAGTTGTGCAACTGGTAACATGTAATTATTTTGTTTCTTCTTATAATAGTTTCAAGTTTTCCGACAAATTGCTGTCCCGCGAAACGTACAATTTGAACAACCCGCAACATATAGAAGAAATAACAATGTATCTAAAAGAGAATAATGATGGTGACCCGATTTTGAATCAGGGCTTAGAAGAAGACAGTGACGTCGCTTCGAAGATGAAGTAGAAGAACGTGATGGTGACTCTGAAACAGAGCAGGAGGGTGAGACCAACGACGACGAAGAAAATGCCCAGATCAGTTTTTTTCTTTTGGGGGGGGGGGAGATAACACTACTAGGTGTAATCAAACTCCTCCGCGAGCAAATGTATGTAGAGGATCTGACAACCTGATTACTCATTTGCCAGGAGTGAAAGGGAACGCAAAGGTTGCCAAAACTGCTGTTGATTGTTGGAATAATCTGTGCACCGATGAAATGTTAGACCTTATAGTAAGGTACACTAATCAGTACATGGACACCATTAGGGATAATTATTCCAGGGAGAGGAACGTGAAACCCACGGACGTCATCGAAATAAGAGCTTTCATAGGTTGCTGTATCTCGCAAGAGCCTACAGAGGAAATCGGCAAAGTCTCGAAGAACTTTGGGGAACAGAAGGTGATGGTATTGAAAAATTCAGCCTTGTGATGAATATCAAACGGTTTAAAACTCTGATACGTTGTCTTCGTTTTGACGACCGCAAAGAAAAAAAAAGCTGATCGACTTGCTCCAGTTCGTGACATTTTCCACGTGACCATCGACGATATATATAAATATACTGGTCTTTTCGGCAGTATATTTGGCTGCAAAATTGTCCTGTTACCGGATCCTTACAAAAAAGAAAGGCTCCTCAAAAACCCCAAATGGGTGAAATGGAGACTGCTGTCGTTGGTTACCTTTCTAAAAAGGAATGAGCAAAAGCCTGATAATCCGAACCTACACTTTCTGAGGAGCATTCTTCCGAATGTTTGTGCTTTAAACAGATCACAGAAGCGAAGATTTAAGGTAGTGGTACAGCGGACATTGGAAAGTATGTTCCAAGAAACATCAGCGAGAGCTTCTCCTTTGATTAACGACAGGCCGGCCAGTAGTTCTTCTTCGATCCATTCTGCTGATGCCACAGTATCAAACCTGGCACATGGATGTAACAATCATACGGGCACTTTACCCCTAATTCTTTCACTGGAATGTTTATCAATGAACGTATGTTTTCGCATAATTATATGACTGATCTAAACGACTCCCTAAACCAGTAATACCTCTACGGTAATACATATCATGTAACTCCATTGATGGTGTCATTATAGCAACAAGCTTGTCGAATGTTTCCTTTTTCATTCTAAAAAAACTTTAAAATTTCTGAGGGTGCTTTTTTAGTTGCAGCGAGACAATATACGTACTGTGCGTATCAGCATTCTCTTGGAAGTACGGATGTATCAATAATTTCATTCTTTTTTTCTACCTGAAATTGCCGCTTTAATTGATACAGTGGTGTCGTCTTCTGACGACGACATCACGAAACTAAACTGAACACAACATTCACAGAATGAGATAAATTTGCGTGTAGCATATAGTTTTATAATTTGTGGGAATTCTCTTTTATTAATAACACCTCATACGTTTTATGAGCAAATATATTATACATTATAATTGTTTTTTTACATAGCAACACAATACAAAATACTGTGATGATCTTAACAGCCGCGAAAACGCCAGAAGTTCTAAGTTATTCTCGAAACAACTCATTCCAGAGAGATCCATCCAGCACCGAGCGCAAGTCGCGACCGTTCTGGGCGAACGTAAAAACTCGCGAAGGTTCCCGCACATCGATCGAGCGAATATATAAGAAGAGCCCTCGGTCGCTAGAGGGAGCTTTTAGTCGGAGTGCAGTCAAAGCGTTGGCGCGATTATTAGAGTGATATAAATAGTTCAAAATAAATACAGTGCAAATAAATGTTTATAGTAGCCGTAAGTAACTGTTTGTTTGTAGAGTGTTCGTGTTTAATAGTTAGGTAATAAGACTGTAAAAGTGTGAAATAAATGAGTTGACTGTTTAAATGTACCGAGTGTTTTAATTGATACCTTAACGATCGGTAAAAAAAGAAAAACGCTACATTGGTGTCAGAAGTGGGATGTGACTTGGACGTTAGTGAAAATAAAAATTGAACTGAAATAAATTGGACTTTTAGCGTGCGTGAAAATGGCAAAACTAGCAGACTTAAAGGTTAGTGAGCTGAAAAAGGAGGTGGAGGAAAGGGGCTGCGATACGATTCATTATGCGATTCGTAAAGCATTAATTGAAGAAGGCAATGACAACTTTGTTTTTGCTAGTGCAAGAGATCGGCCAAATGCTGCAATGTTTGGAGGCTAAATTGCTAGAAAATTCCGCCGTTCTGGAGGCTAAAGTAATAATAATAATAATAATTAGAAAATTAGAAAATTCCGCCGACCTGGAGGCTAAATTGCTAGAAAATTCCGAACTTATTACCAGTTTAAAGAGCGAGCTTGGGAAAAAGCTAGGAGAGAATTCTGCCAGGTTGTTAGAAAACAATGCCAACCTAAAAAGGGCATTATACAAAGAAATTTAAAAAATCTTCTACTCTGGAAGAGCGAATTCTTTTGATGGAAGGCAGGATCCAGGAAGTTCAGAACAAAATCACAACGTTGGACGTCAACACCTTCGAGGAGTTGCCCTATCGACCTACAGCAATAGACAACAAGAGCAAAGTTAGTGCCAATCCGGAATCCGTTGCGCCTCAAACCGCCTCAATTTGATGGTCCAACGTCGTGGCATGTTTATCAGCGTCAGTGTGAAGCGGCTGCAAAAGCGAACGGTTGGTCATCCAGGGAGAAAGCGACCGCCCTTACGTTGGCCTTGAGAGGAGGTGCTGCTGCTATCTTGCAAAGAATGTCCCTGGAAGAGCAAGTCTTCGACCGCCTGGTGAGACACTTGGACACGCGTTATGGCCAGTCACACCTGGAACATGTCTACCACACTCAGTTGAAAAATCGGTGCCAGAAGTCAGGGGACCACTTACAGGAATTTCAATCGCGGGTAAACAGCGGTCGTGGACGGACTTTCAATCGCTCCTCGTAAAATTCGCGCAGTTACGGTTTTAAAGTGTTTGTGGTGTTCAGCTTTTTTTGTGTGTTCGTACAGTGCAAGTGCTAGTGCCCGTGACGTTTCTTCATTTAAATTCGCGTAAGTAACGTTAATTTCATTTTACCACGTGCAAGCGGTCTGATTCCGTTTGTACGTCTCTCGGCGCCCTTTGTTATTCATTTCAGCCTTCAGCTTAACACCATCCATGCTCCCTTTTACGGGCTTTTGTTTGCCACCGGTCTCGTCAAGGGTGGCTGGGGCTGGGGCCCGAGATATTAATTTTCAAAACTTTTAATTTAATAGTCCGAAGTCATAATTTTCGTAGGCCATTTCAACAGGTGTGTGACCGGTTCTTGTTTTATCGCCGGGGTTTTTCGCGTTTCACGTTTCATCTTTTAATTTCAGTTGTTCAGTTGTGTGAAGTGTTGTAGTAAGTCAGCACTTGTGAAGCTTTTCTAAATTATCTGTTCGGTCTCTGTTCCTTTTGGACATAGAATCGTTTTGTCAATCGGGTCTTAGCAGAAATTTCCAGTTCTTTTTCAATTCTGCTAGGACTCGTAATATTTTCGGCTTCGGGACATGGCGTAATTTCTCAGTTATTTATTCATTCCATTTTATCTTGTAAAATGTTCACAAAATTTGACATTTTGAGTTTTTAATAACTGAGCGACTTGCGACCCTCATCACTTCCACCCCAATTAGTTTTTTTTTGTTGGTTGCTGATTGCTTGATTAATTAGTTACTTAATTAATTAGTAATTAACTTTTTCTTTAATTATTTATTTTTATCTTTTTTTATTTTTTTATATTCTTTCTAAAATCCCATCCCTTTTTTATGAGTTAGTTTTTTTTTTCTTTTTTCGTTTCTCCCCACGTTCACTCCGCGATCGCGCCGCGACTAGTGTCGATCTTCACCATCGACCGCCACTGTCAGGATGGCGACCTCAGGAGTCGGAGAACACAATCCCTTACATACAGAAGCCGAGTCCGATCCCGGATATCAGTGTCTCACTGATACCAGAACGGAGCGAGATCGTTTTGGATGGCTGCATTGATGGCAAGACCACAGATGGTGAGATAGTCATGTTCGAACCCGTAATGCATGACGAGGCTGTTGGCCGAGGAATAGCGGTCGGAAAGGCCCTTGTGCGGGCTGGCAGGAGTATTCTTGTGAGGATAATGAACGTCAATCATTATCCTGTGCTATTAAAGGAGGGCACGGAGTTAGGACACTGCTCTGGAGTTTCAGCGATACTGCGACAGGTTGCGGCCGTAGAAACCAGCCGGGAAGCCATTCCAAAAGAATTAGAAGTGCTGGTATCGTCGGCAGGCACCGGTCTAAGGCCAGACCAAAGAAGGAGGCTGAGACATTTGGTCCATAAGTATCGAGATGTTTTTGATACTGGGAAGAAAGGGAGGACCAATAGCGCCAGCGTAACATCAATACGGAAAATGCTTGTCCCATTCGGCAGACAGCTAGAAGACTACCGCTGGCTAGGAGAGAGGAGGCTGACAAAATTATTGAGAGTATAGTTGAGGAAGGAATCATAGAACCATCCAGCAGTCCATGGTCTTCACCGGTGGTACTGGTAAAGATGAAAGACGGCTCGACCAGATTCTGCGTTGACTACCGGTTGCTGAATAATGTGACCAAAAAGGACAGCTATCCTCTTCCTCGCATCGATGACACTTTGGACACCCTGGCCGGATCGAAGATCTTTTCCACGCTGGATTTGAAGAGCGGGTACTGACAAGTTGAATTGGCCCCCGAAGATAGGGAAAATACAGCTTTCACGGTGGGTGTTGGATTATGGCAATTTAACGTGATGCCATTTGGACTGTGCAATGCTCCTGCTACTTTCGAACGACTGATGGAAACGATTTTAAGAGGGCTGTCTTGGAAGACATGTCTGGTCTATCTTGACAAGATTATTGTAGTAGGAAAATCATTTGAAGACCACATGCGAAACCTAGAAGAAGTGTTCCTGAGGCTACGAGGTTCAGCACTGAAGTTGAGCCCAAAGAAATGTCATCTATTTCAGAGAGCTGTGCAGTACCTGGGTCATGTTGTCTCCAGTGAATGATTGGTGGTTGACAAGGCTAAGATCCAGACTGTCAAAGATTGGCCAGCTCCCAATGACAAACATGAGCTGCGCAGCTTCTTGGGATTATGCACATACTACCGTCGCTATGTAAACGGATTTCCCAACATCGCAAAACCATTAACCAGGCTCAACGAAGAAGAACGAAAATTCCAATGGTCCCAGGAGTGTCAAGAAGCTTTCGATCACCTAAAAGAGGCTCTGACAAGCCCACCTATCTTGAGCTATCCCCTACCTGAAGGAAAATTTGTACTGGACACCGACGCTAGCAATGTGGGCATAGGAGCCGTGCTGTCCCAAATTCAGGATGGACAAGAAGCAAAAGTCATTGATAATTTTAGTAAAACGTTGTCCAAGCCAGAGCGTAACTACTGCGTCACCCGCCGAGAGTTGCTAACTGTTGTGAAAGCGATGGAGAACTTTTACAAGTACCTCTACGGAAGGAAGTTCCTGCTACGAACAGACCATGCAGGTTTAAAATGGCTCCTTCAGTTTAAAAATCCAGAGGGACAAGTGGCAAGATGGATAGAGAGGCTACAGGAGTTTCACTTCGACACCGAGTAGGGAGAATCGATGGAAATGCAGATGCCCTATCAAGAAGACCCTGTCCACAGGACTGCAAGCATTGCCAGCGGGCAGAGGAAAAATACGCTGATTTGTTACGAACCACCATAGTCGGCGATACCTGGCTAAATAGAGATCTTATAAAAGACCAAGCGGAAGATCCCGAAATACAGGTAGTCCTAAACTGGATGAAAAAAGAGAAGAAGCCAACCTGGGGAGAAGTTGCCAAGTATTCTTCCAACATCAAGTCGTATTGGGCACAATGGGACTCCCTGATTTTGGAAGATGGACTCCTGCGGCGGAAAATAGTTGACCACGACGGCAAAGAGAAAAGAAGGCAAATTATTGTGCCCAAATGTGGGATTGCGGAATTGCTATAAGAACTCCATGCCGGTGTGTCAGGAGGACATCGCGGATTGACAAAGACGCTGGGAAAGGTGAGGGAAAGATTTTACTGGGTCAATAGCAATGCAGACGTAAGGGACTGGTGCAGAAAATGCGTTGTATGTGCGGCAAGTAATGGGCCGCAGAGAAAGCAGAGGGCTTTGATGCGCCAGTACAACGTGGGAAATCCCTTTGAAAGGATTGCTATTGACGTAAGTAGATTATATTCGCGGGTTCTGTATCAAGGCGGTGGAATCAACTCGGTGGAATAAATTATCGTAAGTGTATTTTAGTACACGTCGCGCCACCTGTCGTCCGGTAGCGCAAAGAGGGCGGTGCGCCATCTGTTGGTCAGTTAACGAAGTAGGTTTGTGTGTAGCCTTTATCAGCCATATTGCGAATTGCTGCGCACGCGCGCCATCTGTTGGTTGTTTTTTGTAAGATACTATTCCAGCACTACTTGCGCCATCTGGTGGTCGGATAACACATTAGGTTTGTGTGTGACATCTGTCGGCCATTTTGGGAATTATTTCAAAATGTTTGTGCACGCGCCGTCTGCCAGTCGTTTGGTGTCGTAATATTTTTACTTAATTAAAAAAATACCTTCTGAATTTTTATAATTAAAAAATAACATTGATTTTTTTGTAGCATTGTGCTCTATCTGTTTATCGTTTTTTTGTAACATACTATTAATCATTAAAAAATACCATTGAATAGGTTCGAAATATTTATAAATAATTTTGTAAAAATATTGGTTGTTTTTTTTGTAACATAGTATACATAAGTATCAATGCACTGTCTGACCGATATCTTTTACGATCCGGATGCTTAGGGTACAGCGGACCGCGCGAGGTCAAGAAACTCTCTCTTGGCGTTAACATGGTAGGTGCGAAGCGTGCTCCACATTTAATGTATATTTGCCGCAAGTTTCACTTTGAATATGTATGCAGTTTATCTATACTGATATTGAAGTAAAAAAATTTAAAATTGCATTAGAAACTCTGATTTCACTTAGAAATAGATAGTATATAAACCGAAAGCAAATTGCATTTGGTTACAGTACAATTTTCTACACTCTAGTACAGTGTTCTACCATAATGGACGCAAGTAAGAAATACAGTTGTTAGTGTTATCAACAAAGAAATCTTAAACAAGTTTTTTTTGTTATCAGTTACATCATTAGTATTATTGTTGCCGACACATTTAAGGGTATGTGATTTTTTTTATAATTTAAATATTTAACGTTGTTTTAATTAACTGAATATACATATGTAGGATATGCCAATATGTTTCCTATGTAAGGATGAGTCGGTATCAACGCCATTTCCACCGGTAAATATGACACAATTAACATCGACAATGGCGTATTACATAGAGACGGGTATTGTGTTTGTTATGGTTTACAGAAATGTTAGTATAAAAAATTCTATTCAAATTAAATCTAATAATTTTTTTTATTTCAGAGTTAGGTGTATAATATAGTTAATTTTTTTATTTTGAAATTAGGTGTATAAATAAATTAAGACATCTTCTTAAAATTAAATCGTTTTATTATTAATTTAGATAATACAAACATAGTGTTAAGCGAATAATAAAATAGATCTATATTTAAAAGAACAGTTAGTAATTTAAACAATTTTTTAAAGGTAGCAGTGTGTGTTTCAATCAAACACACACTGTAATATAACAATCATTCTTTTTTATTTCAGAATTACATAGGTGTATAAATTTAGTTATATTTTTAAATAGTATTTTCTATATAATAAAAAAATTAAGAGTTGACAAAATTGCAAAATCTATAACGGAAATTCAAAGAAAAAAACAGTAAACGTTTGTACCTATTTTTAGATGCGTTTGATGAAATACTGTCATTACATTCCGGGAGGAATATATCGTCATCGAAAAAGACTGCATGATTTTATTTACCTTATTTACCAAAGTGCTTGATAAATTTATTTTTTGTGAAAAACAAATAAGATTCTCAAGGAAGGCCGTAATAAGCATATTTTGTCAATTAACATACGGTCTAACTTAACGCATTCTTGAGAAAATTAATAAAGAAGCACGGAGACCGTCCCTGTTCAGAGCAAGAAAATGGACTACACTCCGCCACAATTGTGTTGCAACTGGTGACAAATCAATGCCTCCCTCCTGAGTCCTAACATGTAATTATTTTGTTTCTTCTTATAATAGTTTCAAGTTTTCCGACAAAATGCTGTCCCGCGAAACCTACAATTTGAACAACCCGCAACATAGATAACAATGTATCTAAAAGAGAATGATGATGGTGACCCGATTTTGAATCAGGGCTTAGAAGAAGACAGTGACGTCGCTTCCGAAGATGAAGTAGAAGAACGTGATGGTGATTCTGAAACAGAGCAGGAGGGTGAGACCGACGACGACGAAGAAAATGTCCAGACCAGTTTTTTTTGGGGGGGGGGGGGAGATAAGACTGCTAAGTGTAATCAAACTCCTCCGCGAGCAAATGTATGTAGAGAATCTGACAACCTGATTACTCATTTGCCAGGAGTGAAAGGGAACGCAAAGGTTGCCAGAACTGCTGTTGATTGTTGGAATAATCTGTGCACCGATGAAATGTTAGACCTTATAGTAAGGTACAGTAATCAGTACATGGACACCATTAGGGATAATTATTCCAGGGAGAGGAACGGACGTCATCAAAACAACAGCTTTCATAGGTTGCTGTATCTCGCAAGAGCCTACAGAGGAAATCGGCAAAGTCTCGAAGAACTTTGGGGAACAGAAGGTGACAAATGCAGCCTTGTGATGAATATCAAACGGTTTAAAACTGTGATACGTTGTCTTCGTTTTGACGACCGCAAAAAAAAAGCAGATCGACTTGTTCCAGTTCGTGACATTTTCCACAACTTCGTGCAAAACTGCCAGAAAAGCACATTCCTGGGGAAAATGTGACCATCGACGATATATAGGCAAAACCGGGAGAGCTGAAGGTTACTCATAGATTTCAGCTGTTATTTTCGACATACGTTACAGATTATTTCTAAATATTGACGCGTGTTAAAACGAAATAGCATACTTTTCATACGTCTGCTGTATAATTTAAATGGGCAAGACAAAAAAGTACGTCTGTTCTTAGAACCATAAGAACGAATGACAGCGGTAGCAACCTAACCTCCAAATTCGAGCGCGAACGTGTGATGTGAACAAGATGTTTTCGTTGGTATGTTTTCACTTTGCTTCTGTTAAACATGTAATGATGGATATATAAATTAGATAGGATATTATCACAAATAAATGACAGTATTTTTAATAATTAAATATTAATCTTTAACGAACTACCTAGTAGGCAACCTAATATACACAGCTATATAACCAATCAACGCGGTACGTTCATATCTTGGTTCATACGATTTTAAGCGATGAGTCAACTTCAGCTCTCCCGGTTTTGCCTATATATAAATATACTGCTCTTTTCGGTAGTATATTTGGCTGCAAAATTGTCCTGTTACCAGATCCTTACAAAAAAGGAAGGCTCCGCAAAAACCCCAAATGGATGAAATAGAGACTGCTGTCGTTGGTTACCTTTCTAAAAGGAATGAGTAAAAGCCTGACAATCCGAACCTACACTTTCTGAGGAGCATTTTTCCGAATGCTTCTGCTTTAAACAGATCACAGAAGCGAAGATTTAAGGTAGTGGTACAGCGGACATTGGAAAGTATGTTCCAAGAAACATCAGCGAGAGCTTCTCCTTTGATTAACGACAGGCCGGCCAGTAGTTCTTCTTCGAGCCATTCTGCTGATGCCACAGTATCAAACCTGGCACATGGATGTAACAATCATACGGGCACTTTACCCCTAATTCTTTCACTGGAATGTTTATCAATGAACGTATGTTTTCGCATAATTATATGACTGATCTAAAGGACTCCCTAAACCAGTAATACCTCTACGGTAATACATATCATGTAACTCCATTGATGGTGTCATTATAGCAACAAGCTTGTCGAATGTTTCCTTTTTCATTCTATAAAAACTTTAAAATTTCTGAGGGTGCATTTTTAGTTGCAGCGAGACAATATACGTACTGTGCGTATCAGCATTCTCTTGGAAGTACGGATGTATCAATAATTTCATTCTTTTTTTCTACCTGAAATTGCCGCTTAAATTGATACAGTGGTGTCGTCTTCTGACGACTACATCACGAAACTAAACTGAACACAACATTCACAGAATGAGATAAATTTGCGTGTAGCATATAGTTTTATAATTTGTAGGAATTCTCTTTTATTAATAACACCTCATACGTTTTATGAGCAAATATATTATACATTATAATTGTTTTTTTTACATAGCAACACAATACAAAATACTGTGATGATCTTAACAGCCGCGAAAACGCCAGAAGTTCTAAGTTATTCTCGAAACAACTCATTCCAGAGAGATCCATCCAGCACCGAGCGCAAGTTGCGACCGTTCTGGGCGAACGTAGAAACTCGCGAAGGTTCCGGCACATCGATCGGTCGAATATATAAGAAGAGCCCTGGGTCGCTAGAGGCAGTTTTTAGTCGGAGTGTAGTCAGAGCGTTGGCGCGATTATTAGAGTGACATAAATAGTTCAAAATAAATACAGTGAAAATAAATGTTTATAGTAGCCGTAAGTAACTGTTTGTTTGTAGTGTTCGTGTTTAATAGTTAGGTAATAAGACTGTAAAAGTGTGAAATAAATGAGTTGACTGTTTAAATGTACCGAGTGTTTTAATTGATACCTTAACGATCGGTAAAAAAAAGAAAAACGCTACATTGGTGTCAGAAGTGGGATGTGACTTGGACGTTAGTCAACTGGACGTTAGTGAAAATAAAAATTGAACTGAAATAAATTGGACTTTTAGCGTGCGTGAAAATGGCAAAACTAGCGGACTTAAAGGTTAGTGAGCTGAAAAAGGAGCTGGAGGAAAGGGACTGCGATACGACGGGGAAAAAAGCGGACTTACAGGAGGGGCTTCGTAAAGCATTAATTGAAGAAGGCAATGACCCGGACAACTTTGTTTTGGTAGTGCAAGTGAGATCGGCCAAATGCTGCAATGGAGGCGAAATTGCTAGAAAATTCCGCCGACCTGGAGGCTAGTGTTAGAAACTTCCGGCGACCTGGAGGCTAAATTGCTAGAAAATTCCGCCGACCTGGAGGCTAAAGTGCTAGAAAATTCCGAACTTGTTACCAGTTAAAGCGAACTTAGAGCAAAGCTAGGAGAGAATTCTGGCAGGTTGGAAAAAAAGATGTTAAAACAATGCGAACCTAAAAAGCGAATTACTCGAAGAAATTAAAAAAAATTTTCGATCTAAATTTAGCACTTTGAGGTAGAAAAAAGTTCAAAAAAAATTTACGTTGCAACCGTTGGCGATAGAGAAATTTGCCCACCACCAAATGATAGCTCTCGACGAGTACATCAAAAATATGTAGACTTTTATATGCATAATAAGTACCATTTTGAAGTTATGAGGTCCATTTCGCTTATTTTTGTGTTATTTGAAAAAACGTAATTTGAGCACAACTCGGTAACCAGTAGAGATAGAGACCAGTTCTATGTAAATTCGTAATCAGCGCACTCATTTTAGTAAGATAGCGAAGGTTTTACATCGATCCCGACCCTACATTTCGAATTAGGTGTACCACTTCAACTTTAAAGTAAAAAAGAGCGAATTATTTTGATGGAAGGCAGAATCCACGAAGTTCAGAACAAAATCACGACATTCGACGTCGACACCTTCGAGGAGTTGCCCTATCGACCTTCAGCAATAGACAACAAGAGCAAAGTGTTGCGTATCGAAATTTAAATAAATAATAGTCGTATGCATATTGAACGAAATATAATAATAGCAGAACAATGTAATTAACAACAAGTAATTAACAACAAGTAATTACAATGCACGTCTTATCTTTTTTACAAACTAGCTAAGAATGACCAATCGCCCCGGTAGACGATACAATACTCCAATATCAGAAAAACAGTCCACCAGTTAGTCAGCGTTGGGCAGGTATACGAAACAGGGTTTTTCGCCAGCAGCAGCGGAGACGACTCAAGGCCTGAAAATCGCTTACAGTCGGCCAATCCTAAGGAACTTCACGGCCCCGTGAATACTGCCCGTCCTACGTTCTTGTCTATAAACAGAAAGCACAAAAATGTTTAGTACTAAGCGTTGGCAAAGCTGATCGTAACCACTTGTATCTGAGTCAACTAGTGAGACAGTCGTGTCAAATGGTATCTCCGGGACTTATCCCTTGATATGCTATGCGCGAACGTTTCGCACACAGCATATCTTCTATCGTTACGTATAACGATCGTCTGAAAGTACTTTCTTCGTAATAACAAAAATGGGGATCCCTATATCGTAATTCGTAGTTCGAGCTCTCTACGTTGTCTATCACCATCAATATATACGACTTGCTGCCCAACAGTGAATGGGTCTGCAATGTCGTAAGGTGACATCGTATGCATCACGTCGTATCGATGCTGCCAAACATGTTGCTTACAACAATCACATGTGATACGTTATCACGTAGAGCTTGGCCAGCGACAAGTTACCTCGACAACTCTCGATGCAACCACCCGCTGGTCAAGCTACACGTCAATATATACAACTTGCTACCAAACCTCAACTGGGTCTCCAATGTAGTAAGGTGATTTCGTATGCATCGGGTCGTAATCTTTATACACAATTGTTATATACACTAAATTTTTTACACGCGTAACCAAGCAGCACTCATTTCGAAATTCATGTTTTCTATCATCTCCGGAGACGACAATGCATCCACACATTTGCACTTCTCATCTTGGAGTTAAGTAGACTGAACCCATCACCACGCCTACGTCAGTCATGTATTGCTACTAGCTAAGAATGACCAATCGCCCCGGTAGACGATACAATACTCCAATATCAGAAAAACAGTCCACCACTTAGTCAGCGTTGGGCAGGTATACGAAACAGGGTTTTTCGCCAGCAGCAGCGGAGACTCAAGGCCTGGAAATCGCTTACAAAAGTTAGTGCTAATTCGGAATCCGTTGGGCTGATGCGCCTCAAACCGCCCCAATTTGATGGTTCAACGTCGTGGCATGTTTATCAGCGTCAGTTTGAAGCGGCTGCAAAACCGAACGGTTGGTCATCCAGGGAGAAGGCGACCGCCCTTACGTTGGCCTTGAGAGGAGGTGCTGCTGCTATCTTGCAAATAATGTCCCCGGAAGAGCAAGAAGTCTACGACCGCCTGCTGAGACACTTGGAGACGCGTTATGGCCAGTCACACCTGGAACAAGTCTGCCACACTCAGTTGAAAAATCGGTGCCAGAAGTCAAGCGCGGGTAAACGGCGGTGGTGGACGTACGTTTTTTTCAATCGCTCCTCGTAAAGGTCGCTCAGTTACGGTTTTAGAGTGTTTGTGGTGTTCAGCTTTTTTTGCGTGATCGTACAGTGCAAGTGCTAGTGCCCCGTGACGTTTCTTCAATTAAATTCCGCGTTTGATTGCTAAAATTCGCGTAAGTAACGTTAATTTAATTTTACCACGTGCAAGCGGTCTGATTCCGTTTGTACGTCTCTCAGCGCCCTTTGTTATTTATTTCATTAATTGCCTTCAGCTTAACACCATCCTTGCCCCCTTTTACGGGTTTTTGTTTGCCACTGGTCTCGTAAAGATCGGTTGGCTGGGGGCTGAGATATTAATTTTCAAAACTTTTAATTTAATAGTCCTAATAGTCATAATTTACGTAGGCCTTTTCAACAGGTGTGCGACCGGTTCTTTTTCTATCGCCGGGGTTTTTCGCGTTTCACGTTTCATCTTTTAATTTCAGTTGTTCAGGTGTGTGACGTGTTGTGGTAAGTTACGACTTACCATTTTTCTAAATTATCTGTTCGATCTTTGTTCTTTTTGAACATAGAATCGTTTTGTCAATCGGGTCCAGTTATTTTCAATTCTGCTAGGACTCGTAATATTTTCGGCTTCGGGACATAGCGTAACTTCTCAGTTATTTATTCATTCCATTTTATCTTGTAAAATGTTCACAAAATTTAACATTTTGGGTACTTAGCACAAATTCCGTCGTCGAAATTTTTTAACTTGTTTTTGTCGGTTTTTAATAACTGAGCGACTTGCGACCCTCATCACTTCCACCGCAATTAGTTTTTTGTTGTTGGTTGCTGATTGGTTGATTATTTAATTAATTAATTAGTGATTAACTTTTTTCTTTAATTATTTTTTTTTCTCGTTTTATATTTTATATTTATAATCTTTCTAAAATCCCATCCCGTTTTTATGAGTTAGTTTTTTTTCTTTTTCGATTCTCCCCACGGCCACTTCGCGATCGCGCCGTGACTAGTGTCGAGTCTTCACCATCGACCGCCACCGTCAGGATGGCGACCTCAGGGGTGGGAGAAGACAATCCCCTACATACGGAAGCGGAGTCCGATCCCGGCGACCCCCCACCCCCCCCCACTGGTGGACCTAGATGGCGGTGCCAGTCCTGCGCCACTGCCGTCTTCGACACGAGGGCAATGCTGCGAGCTCACCAACGTCAATGTTAGCACAAGGACAGGACGCATTGCCGCTACTGTGACAGGGAGTTTCGCTCCTATCAAGCAGTTAGAGGCCATGAGCGCCGGGCGCACTCCGACCAGTGTCTGGCCGCCCTCAATCAGCCATCCTCCCAGCTTCCGTCGTCTTCGGAGGTTCTGGAGGCCCTAGCCAGGGCCAAAAACCTTGCCCGACGGAGCCTCCCTCATGGAAACTTTGATGACGTAGCCGCCAGGACCGGAAGTTGGAGTGCTGGAACTGTGGCAAGGTAGGCCACATAAGAAGACGCTGTCCAGAAGGCGTCAGTCCCACTTCCGCCAATCCGGAAAACTAAAAAAAGGTCGATGCGAGGGGGCGATCGTCGACCTGTATTCAACAAGCCCCAGCAAATACCGCCCTAACACCATGCCAGCAGTGTTTTCGTCGACGCGTGTGTGGAGGTTCCATCCGCACTGTGCTGCTGGATACAGGTGCAACGAAGACAATCATAAGCCCCGTCATAATAAAACCTGCAGCTAAGGTTCGGCAATCAAAATGGCGTCTACGAACAGCAACGGGAGAACGAGCAAAAGTGCATGGTGAAACAAACGTCATGTTTACCATCGGGAAAGCCACGTTTGACCATCCTGTGATAGTGGCTGAGATTGAGGATGAGGTGATCATCGGGACGGACATAATGGACACCAAGGGTTTCGAGTTAAGCTTTAGGCAGGGAGTTCTGCGGGTAGATGACGAGGAAGTTGTTTTACATCGAGAAAAGAATTTAAGTGTTCAGCTCCTACTCCCGGAGGAGACACTGATACCAGAACGGAGCGAGATCGTTTTGGACGGCTGCATTGATGGCAAGACCACAGATGGTGAGATAGTCATGTTCGAACCCGTAATGCATGACGAGGCTGTTGGCTGAGGAATAGCGGTCGGAAAGGCCCTTGTGCGGCCTGGCAGGAGTATTCCTGTGAGGATAATGAACATCAATCATTATCCTGTATTATTTAAGGAGGGCACGGAGTTAGCACACTGCTCTGGAGTTTCAGCGATACTGCGACAGGTTGCGGCAGTGGAAACCAGCCGGGAAGCCATTCCAAAAGAATTAGAAGTGCTGGTATCGTCGTCAGGCCCCGGTCTAAGGCCAGACCATAAAAGGAGGCTGAGACATTTGGTGCATAAGTATCGAGATGTTTTTGATACTGTGAAGAAAGGGAGGACCAATATAATCCAGCATAAAATCAATACGGAAAATAATGCTCGTCCCATTCGGCAGACAGCTAGAAGACTACCGCTGGCTAAGAGATTATTGAGAGTATGGTCGAGGAAGGAATCATAGAACAATCCACCGTCCACGGTCTTCACCGGTGGTACCGGTAAAGAAGAAAGACGGCTCGACCAGATTATGCGTTGACTACCGGTTGCTTAATAATGTGATCAAAAAGGACAGCTATCCTCTTCCTCGCATAGACGACACTTTGGACACCCTGGCCGGATCGCAGATCTTTTCCACGCTGGATTTGAAAAGCGGGTACTGGCAAGTTGAATTGGCACCCGAAGATCGGGAAAAGACAGCTTTCACGGTGGGTGCTGGATTATGGCAATTTAACGTGATGCCATTTGGACTGTGCAATGCTCCTGCTACTTTCGAACGACTGATGGAAACGATTTTGAGAGGGCTGTCCTGGAAGACATGTCTGGTCTATCTTGACGACATTATTGTAGTAGGAAATTCGGATTGCGGAATTGCTAGAAGAACTCCATGCCGGTGTGCCAGGAGGACATCTCGGAGTGACAAAAACGCTGGGAAAGGTGAGGGAAAGATTTTACTGGGTCAATAGCAAGGCAGACGTAAGGGACTGGTGCAGAAAATGCGTTGTATGTGCGGCAAGTAATGGGCCGCAGAGAAAGCAGAAGGCTTTGATGCGCCAGTACAACGTGGGAAGTCCCTTTGAAAGGATTGCTATTGACGTAGCCGGCCCGTTTTCCGAATCCGAAGCAGGAAATAAGTATATCGCGGTCGTGATGGACTACTTCAGCAAATGGGTTGAGGCATACGCTCTACCAAACCAGGAAGCCTGAACAATTGCCGACACCTTGGTGATAGATAGGATTGCCGATTTGGCGTACCTTTGGAGCTACATTCGGACCAAGGACGAAATTTTGAATCCAGCTTCTTCCAGAACATCTGTAAGACGCTCGGAATCAAGAAAACAAGGACTACTGCGTTACACTCGCAGTCAGATGGAATGGTGGAGCGCATGAATAGAACCATTAATCGGTATTTGGCCAAAGTGTTCTCCGGCCATCAAAGAGACTGGGATGGCTTTCTTCATTTGTTCCTCCTAGCTTATCGATCGGCCGTCCACGAAAGCACGGGACAGTTTCCGGCTCGGATAATTATGGGAAGAGAACTCCGTCTCCCATGCGGTCTGAAGTTTGGTTGCCCGCCAGGAACTGATGTTACCGGGGAGGACTACGTCAGTGGACTGCGAAGAAGAATGGATGCCATTCATGGTCAAGTTCGCATTTTCATTCAAGATGCCAGTAATCGGATGAAGGACGCATACGATGTTAATGCCAAGGACCACAGGCACAATACCGGTGATATGGTTTTGCTTTACGACCCTATGAGACGAAAGGGACTGTCACCAAAACTTCCAGCATCCTGGGATGGCCCAGACAAAGTTCTGGAAGCCATCAACGACGTCCTTTACCGGATACAAAAGCCGCCGCGGGGAAAAGCTCGAGTCATTCACTTGAACCGCCTGGCTCCTTACTACGGAGACCACGAAGACGCGAAGCTGCGGCAAAACCAGCCAGAGCCGGATTTGACATTCGACGAATTCATGGCCCGTAATTCTAATTAACATACTGCGTATGATAAAGTAAAAAAAACAAAAAAAAATAAAAAAAAAACTAGTGATGGAGAAGGGTTTTACAATATATCTTCACAACATTAGAAGTAAAATAGACGAAATGGAAGTAATAACAAAACTTGTAACGAAACTCCGTTCGTTATAAAGAAATGCATGTTTATTTTGTTAGTAATAATTTTTATGATTGTATAACTTTTTACTTGTATGCATTTATTTTGGAGAATCCTGTTTTTATATATATTTTTTTATTTCTGGTTTGCTAGGCGATTCTCGTATAGTGTTTTTGAGCCGCCCGGACGGACTTGTTTTCGTGAATAGTGGGGGTTGTTTTGACGGTATAAAAGACCGGCCAGTTCCCTCTGGAGATCAGTCTATTTTCGTTGGCCCCTCGTTGCTGATAAAATAGCTCAGAGAACTCGTCGTTGGCCCTTTGCATGCTGATACGAGCCCTTAACCCCTTCACGCGGATAAGCACCAATTGGTGCGATTCTGGAACTTTTGCCTGGGCGGTTACGCACCAATTGGTGCGCTCAGTTATGTTGCCAGTTACGCGCACAGTTTAGTGTTCTAGCTGTATTTTCTGCGTTGTCCCTACAACGGCATTTCTCTGTAACGTGTCAGATATATTCCAGCAGACGGGCGAGGGATGACGTCGAGAATAAAGCTGGAAAACTGTCTCTGGTGTAGCCCTATTGGGCTGGTGGTGTACAGTAAAGCGTCGAGACTTTGCGGGAGCGAAGGTTTATTTCTGTTTGGATTGGAGTGCTTTTGGAAAGCTTTTTTTTGTTCGAATGATTAAAAAAATTAAAATTATTCGCGGTTATATTTACATATTTCTTCTAAATTGAGTGTTTGGCGGTCTTTCATAGGGTTGGGCATAAACATCGATCTAGTCGATTGTTTGATCTGCTTATTTTAAAGATTGAATGATCGATCAGATCGAAAAGATCGATCATCAAAAGATCGATCTGATCGCTCACCAACAGATCGATCTGATACATCATGATCGATGAGATTGACCACAAATTTCCAAGATCGCCCACCCCTAGTCTTTCAACTTCATAAAAAACAACAGATGATCACCTAACGTCCACCAAAATGAATTGAATATTGAGAAGATTTTTGTTTTTTGCAATGTTGTTTTGATCTCATTTCATAATCATGAATTTTTGTCTGAATCTAACAGCAATTTCTACCATTTCCCAGTGCGTAGTTTTACTTTGTGTAGCTGTTATTTGTGTGTCCTGTGTTGGGTTGTTGTCGTTGTAAAACAATGTGGACTGTATTACATGTTTATTTGTCGAAAAAACGTTCGCTTCCAAGCCGATACGTCTTACTACTACTACATCTGTGTCCCGACTGACTCGCCTAGCAACCGCTCTCCCCACTCTCCTATACGAAGTGCGCATGAACTAGTTCTAGAATTTATACAATACTAAACATTCTGAAAATGTGGCCGCCAGCTGTTTTGAAGTGAACTTTGCACTCCTGCTCAACCTACCTTTCCAGCGCAGCCGTTGCAGTCGCAAAGCGCAGTTGATGGTTTTCGTTGTGCCGATTTATAGTGCAGTGCTATCTATTATCTATATACGAGGCTTTTGTAGCAGGTAATTATTTTAAAGCAATACACAGTACTAATTATAATCACAGCAAAAGGGCAAACGTATATGCGTCTGCATGAGTTTGCATATCAGGCTATACGTGTTTCTGGATCTGTGATTATATGTATTGTATGTATTCTGTTGTATGTATTTTTTCCTTTTTTTTAGATTTTGTATAATACAATTATGGCTAAACGCCATGTGTGTGATGAACCGACTATAACTAGCAGTGATGATACAGATACCGATTCTAGTTTTCATATTTCGCAAAGTACTAGTGATCAGCTGGAGTTGAATGATTCGGACGTAGAAAACAACTCGGAAGACGGTGAAAATTTGGAAGATGTTTGGTGCAATTCTTTACCACCGCGGCATCACTTCCCCTTTTTAGCCAATGACGGACCAACAATAAATCCGGATATTTCTGCCGATGATGTATTGGCTATTTACGAGTCTATCGTAACGGAGAAAATTGTAAATTTGATCAGCCAAGAAACTAATAAGTATGCCGTGAAGTACATCGGCGAGGCCGCAAAAATGCGAGGAGGAATTCCCAAGAAAAGTCGTGTACGTCAGTGGAACGATGTCTCAAATGAAGAAATAAGGCTTTTGGAGGGAATTTTACTTTTGATGGGCATTGTCCAGAAGCCCACATTCATATCTTATTTCAGAAAAAAACCATTACTAGATACACCTATTTTCAGGGGAATGATGAAAGAAGAAAGGTTTTTATTGATAATGAGGTTTCTGCATTTTTCTGACAGTGCAGATTCGAACAACAAGCTCTACAAAATTGAAAATTTGCTGAATTTGTACAAAGAAAGTTTTCAAAAAGCTTACGTGCTGTCAAGGGATATTTCTATTGATGAAAGTCTCTTGCTCTGGAAGGGTAGGTTGAGCTGGAAAATGTATATTCCACTGAAACGTGCAAAGTTTGGAATTGAATGTTTCATGTTGTGTGAAGCTAAAACTGGCTACGTATATAATTTTATTGTATATACAGGGAAAGGGTCCGCTATTTCTGTCAACATTCAAGCTCTCGACCCAGCTCTTCAGAACCATTCGTCAAAAATTGTTCTCTCCCTAATGGATAATTTGATGGATAAAGGATATTTTTTGGGCGTGGACAATTATTATACGAGTGTACCTCTGTTTGACTACCTTACTACTCGTAAAACAGATGCTATAGGAACTTTTAGAAAAAACCGTAAAGGCTCCCCAAAATACGTAACATCTACAAAACTAAAAGTGGGAGAAGTTGCGGTTAAATTCCGAAAAAAATTGATGGTAATGAAATGGAGAGACCGAAAGGATGTTTGCATAATGAGCACAATCCATGATGCCAGTATGAAGCCAGTGAGGGCTAGAAGAGGCGGGGAGAAACTGAAGCCAACAGTATGCATTGAGTATAAGGACATAATGACTGGTGTTGATCTGATGGATCAATTTTTGTCTGCAACGAATTGTGCAAGATCTTACCTGAAGAAATATTACCGGAAAATTTATTTACGATTTTTGGATATTTGTGTCCTAAATGCATATGTAATTCACAAGAAGTTGAATGGAAAGTACACTCTGCTACAGTTTAAATTAAAACTAATCACTGCAATTTTTGAAAAGTATGGCAATAGCACTGAACACGAAGTCGCTCGTGGAAGGCCAGCCACCGAGCCCAGCCCTGAAAGGCTTATTGGTAGACATTTCTTGGAGGAGTCTCCAATGTCAGGAACACGTCACCTGAGGAGACAATGTGTTGTTTGTGCAGCAAAAAAGCAGAAAGACCGAAAAATTGTACAGTTTGTTTGCAAGCAGTGCAAAGTTTACCTGTGCCCAACAAAATGTTTTGAAGTATATCATACAAAACAAAATTTTTCAGAATAATAGTATTTTTGTTTTCATTTAGTTATGTTAGTGTGTTAGTAGTGTTAGTAGTGTTAGTAGTGTTAGTAGTGTAGGTTAGTAGTAGGTAGTAGTGTTAGTAGTAGGTGTGTTATTGTTTTTATTATTAGGTATATAATTTTTTTTTCGATTATGTGAATATTATCTTAGTAAGAACGTTTTGTTTTTTCTTTTAATGACCTTAAAATATCCTCAAACAGTAAATTAAAAAAAAAAATGCATAGGAAAAACTTTTTATACCAAAAAGATATAAAGGTAGCCCAAGCCGGGTAACTCAACACAAAGAAACGTCATTTACCCCCAACATTCCGCCACGCTATTCCAACCAACCATTCAATTCAGCCATTCTAACCAAAACATACCTAGCAATTAACATTTACCCTCCAAAACCCGCAAAATTCCAGATAAAAATTCCCGCCCACATGAGTGATTACTGTTGACATAAATCACGTGTGAAGGGGTTAAGGTATTATGTGATGGCCCTTTGCCTGCTGGTCATAATACGTCGAACTGCTTACCTCTGCTAGCCGTAGTTGGCAAGGTAGTTTTCCAGATATGTTTGTTTCCAGATATATTACTTTTTTCCAAATAAATGTTGGTGCGTTACATAATTGGCGCCCGAGCAGTTAAATTACCGTCTTAAAGAATTTAAGATGCCGAATTCCGATGCCGGCTCGTCAAACTCAGAAAAGCCCACAGCTTCGATAGCCTGGCTTTATAACCTACCAAAGGCAGAATTAGAAGCTATTCTGAATGGGTTACAGATCGACTCTACTGGGACGCTTGACGAATTAAGAAAGCGTTTCAAAAAATATCTGAAGGAAAAAGGAGAGAGACAACGTGAAGATAATCTTACAAGAATACCGACCACGTCCACGTGCGATAGCGTCCGCAAATGGGGACTACATTTCAATGGAGACGGCGATGCAATATCTTTCCTAGAAAGAATCAACGAATTACAAGAATGCTATGTCGTCCCCGATAACGAAATGTTAGTTACATTACCCGAGTTATTCCGGGGAAAATCATTGTTGTGGTTCCGAAACAACAGGACTTCGTGGGCTACTTGCAACGAATTTATAGAAGACTTCAAGCTACAATATCTTCCGCCCCGATATATTAACATAATTGACGAAGAAATTAGAACACGCGTACAGAAGCATCAAGAATCTTTCAAAGACTACGTAACAGAAATATTGACATTGATGCGTAGAGGTCGAAAGATGTCAAATAAAGATCAACTCGAAAGGATATTCAACAACATGAAACCAGACTATAAGCTATTTATACGACGCGACGATATTACAACCTTAAAGGAGTTGTCAAACCAGGCGTCTGAGTATGAGCTTGTACGCGAAGAACGGCGAAGATATTCAAATAACAGACCGATAGCTAAAATATCTCCTGAAGTCAAACACGAATCAAAGAATATTCAGAAAGAGTATTCTGCTAGTAAACAAAGTCCGCCAACAACCATGACCAGCAACATTGACAACACAATAGTAAGATTGGCAAACCACAGACGACTCTGTTGGCGCTGTGGCACTGAAGGACACAACCGCGGTAACTGTATCAACCCTGTGAAACTATTTTGCTCACGATGCGGACGCGTCGATATTCGTAGTAAAGACTGCCCATGTCCGGGAAACGAGAGATCGGGCGGTTACCGGGGTTAAACCGTCCAACAATAGAGTGTACACCCCAGGTCTTGCAGATGCAAGAATTCCCTCACAAAATCGACGAAAGGATCTGGGTGAGCATAAAAGTATTCAACAAAAACGTAAAAGCATTGATAGATACTGGAGCAACAACTTCATTTATAGCCAGAGAGCTCGCGGAAGAATTCAGAAGAAATGGATTAGCAAAACCCAAGTCCGCAATGAGGGCAATCCGAATAGCTAATGGAGATGTAGTACAGTCCTTGGGAATTATTAGTATACCAATCGAAATAGAAGGCATTCGAATAGAGACACCGTTCACGATTATGCCACGAAATGTATACAAAGTAATCATCGGGATGGACATTCTGCGATCTTTATGAGCTATCATCAACGTGAGGGATAAAAAAATTATGGTACAGAGTGAAACATGTTTAGCCGCAATAGAGAAGAATCCCGTCCAACACGGTCACAAAGAATTGGAAAAATTCTTGACCCACGAATTGGGAAAGTTTTCTGACGTAAAAGGGCGTACAACACTCGTTCAACACGTAATACGTTTGATTCCTGATACCGTACCCGTCAAACAACGTTATTACCCATGCAACCCAAAGAAACAGGCGCTAGTTAATCAAGAGATAGAAAAGATGCTAAGAGACGATATAATAGAACCAAGTAACAACCCGTGGAGCTCACCCATAGTTCTAGTCCCAAAAAAGTCAGGAGAAGTAAGGTTCTGTGTCGACTTTAGAAAAGTCAACGCCGTTACTATCAGGGATTCGTATCCGTTACCGTATATTTCGAGGATCTTAGATAAACTCCGAAATAGCAAGTTTTTCTCCACACTGGACCTAAAAAATGGATATTGGCAGATAAATTTGGAACCGAACAGTAGACCAATAACGGCGTTCACCGTACCGGGAAAAGGGTTATTCCAATTTAAATGTTTACCCTTCGGACTGCATTCCGCCGGTGCGACGTTCCAACGCTACCTTGACCTTGTTATCGGACCCGAACTGGATAACATAGCTTTTGTTTATCTAGACGACATAATAGTGCTGGGTAGAACAATAGAACAGCACATGGAAAACCTAAGAGAGGTGTTCAAACGATTGTGCGCGGCTGGACTACAATTAAACCCAGAGAAATGCAAATTTGCTCAAACCAGTATCAACTACCTTGGTCATATAGTTACTCCAGAAGGCATACGGACCGATCCCGAGAAAATATCCGCCATCCAGAACATCAATCCACCGACAACTAAGAAAGAAGTACGAAGTTTTCTTGGAAGTGCATCTTGGTACCGTCGTTTCGTTCCAAATTTTGCACATATAACCGCTCCTTTAGTGCAGCTTACAAAAAACGATGAACAATGGTGTTGGGGTCGAATGCAGGCTAAAGCATTCCAAGAACTTAAGAAGGCCCTTACTAGAAGTCCGGTGTTGGTGTGTCCAGATTTTACACGACCATTCCAATTGCACACCGATGCCAGCCAGAAAGGGATGGGAATTGCCCTTATACAAATTTACGGAGACATGGAACGAGTGGTTGCATACGCAAGCCGCGCATTCAACAAAGCTGAAGCTAAATATTCAACTACCGAACAAGAGTGTCTGGCGGTGGTATATGGCATTAAGAAATTCCGATATTATCTGGAAGGATACAAGTTCCTAGTAATTACCGACCACCAGTGCCTCAGATGGTTAGCAGAGTTAAAAAACCATCAGGAAGACTCAGTCGTTGGGCAGTGGACCTTCAACAGTTTGACTTTACAGTCAAGTACCGAAAGGGTTCAATGAATACTCTAGCAGACTCCCTATCGCGCAACCCGTTACCATATGCCGACGAGTCCGAAGAAAACTTAGCAATGTTCGATGATGTGCGATGTCCATGGTACATTAAGAAAACCAAAGCCGTGCTGAATGATCCAGAAAATAACGCGGAATATGGAATAAGGAATGAACACCTGTACAGATATTTTCCTGGCACCAGTATTTCTGAGGATGATATACGAACTTGGAAGCTGTGCATTCCAAAATCATACCGCAAACAGGTGTTGCAAGAAATACATGACGTACCCGAAGCTGGACATCTGGGAATGACTAAAAGTATTGCAAGGACACTATCAAAGTACTACTGGCCAGGAATCATCCGGGATGTACGAGAATATGTTAGGAATTGTAGGTCCTGTAACCAATATAAGCTTAACCAGAACAAGCCGCTAGGACAAATGAAATACTCAGTTGTAGATTGTCCTTGGCAACAAGTTAGCATAGACTTGCTAGGACCTTTTCCACGGTCTAAAAGAGGTTACACAATGTTAGCGGTATTCCAGGACCGTTTTACGAAATGGGTTGAGAGCCAACCATTGCGTACCGCGACGTCACAATCGGTAATACAAGCACTGAAAGAGAAAGTTATATATCGTTTTGGTTGCCCGAAAATTATATTGGCGGATAACGGACCCCAGTTCGCTAGTCGTCATTTCTGCAACGATATGAACAACCTAGGAGTAAAAATACGCTTTAACGCACCGTATTCGCCACAATCCAATCCAGTAGAGAGGGTAAATAGGGTAATAGGCCCCATGTTAGCTCAGTACATACACGACGACCAGCGAGAGTGGGATGTGTATCTACCGCAATTCATGTTCGCCATCAACACAGCTATACACGAGACAACAGGATTCAGCCCTGCCCAATTAAATTACGGTAGGGAATTGTTACCACCTTATTCTCTAAAACAGGCAGCCGAAACAGAAGAACTGGTCACCGAATTCCTTGAAGCCGACCAGCTGGCCGAAGAAGTAAAAAATCTTGCGGACTTTTACAAGATCGTACGAGTGAAGCTGGCTGAAGGGTTTCAACGACAAAGTAAGCCCTATAACTTACGTCACAGGCCATATCGACCAGTTATCGGACAAATGGTGTATCACAAGACATATCACCTTGTGTATCACATCAAACGCCGCCAAAAAGTTTTCAGCTAAACTAGCTGCCAAATTTGAGGGACCTTCCAAAGTTATAAAAATTTTATCACCCTCAATTGTTTTATTACAGCCTCCGGCCGGACGTAAACAAGAGAGGGTACATGTCAAGGACTTGAAGCTGGTAGCTAAGGAAGAGGTTACCTGCCTCCAAGATGTTCCCATCCACCCCAGAGAGACCCCGTACACCCAAACTGGAGGGATCTCCGGGAACAATGGCTCATCTACAAACCCAGTTCCCCGGATGGTTCACCCCCACGAGGACAGCAACATTGCCAGCCAAACAGGACACATCAACTTCACTGGCGATCGACTCACCAGGTACAGAAGCGGCATTACACTTGCGCTTATTGGAGTTGTTTGGGGTCTCGCCCATGACGAAGCTCCTGAGTCCATTGGCAACTACCCCACCACCGCCTACGATGGGGTCCCCAGGACAAGAAACCAACGTGCACCAGAGGATGGTTACGCTATTTGGGATCCCGCCAACGGTGTCTGCGTCAACACCGATAAGGGAAAAAATAGTTCCCAACATCAGTGGTCCATCAACCTTAGCTTTGCGAATGAATTGGCAAAGCAACGTCAAGCCGCCCACCAAGAAGAGGAGGAAGCACCTCAACCGCGTCCGGATGGTGAAGGTAGATTGCAAAATGGTGGCCATAAAAAAGAAGGACCTCCTCCGACCCTGATAAGTTTTCCCTCCCGCGATGGTGACGTTTTACTCCCCCGCGATAGTGACGTTTTACCCCCCCGCGATAGTGACGATTCCACGCGAAAGTGACGTTTTCCTCAAGTGAATTTCCCGCGAGAGTGCCGTGTTTATTTTTTTCCTCGACGTGGGGGTGGTGTAACGAAACTCCGTTCGTTATAAAGAAATGCATGTTTATTTTGTTAGTAATAAGTTTTTATGATTGTATAACTTTTTACTTGTATGCATTTATTTTGGAGAATCCTGTTTTTATATATTTTTGAACTCGTATGAACGTTCGATATGTAACTGGTCCCGAGACTGGTTTGCTAGGCGATTCTCGTATAGTGTTTTTGAGCCGCCCGGACGGACTTGTTTTCGTGAATAGTGGGGGTCGTTTTGACGGTATAAAAGACCGGCCAGTTCCCTCTGGAGATCAGTCTATTTTCGTTGGCCCCTCGTTGCTGATAAAATAGCTCAGAGAACTCGTCGTTGGCCCTTTGCATGCTGATACGAGCCCTTAAGGTATTATGTGATGGCCCTTTGCCTGCTGTTCATAATACGTCGAACTGCTTACCTCTGCTAGCCGTAGTTGGCAAGGTAGTTTTCCAGATATATGTTTGTTTCCAGATATATTACTTTTTTCCAAATAAATGTTGATTTAGTAATATCGATTTCCGACATCACTGAATCGGGAATATTTTCCCGCCCCGTTAACCTGTCTCCTATATTAATGTTAGTTTAAATTCTACCCGAATCCCGCCGCCGAAGTAAAACATAACCGCAACCCGTCATTTCCAGTAAATGGCATTTACCTTATTTATGTAAATGATTAATGGTGAAGAATACATATATTACTTTATTAAACCATCGTATTTTATTCCGACGAACCTAGGACCTACGAGCTACCTATTACAGGGTTAAATATTGATATATTCATTGTGTAACGCCTCCACATTGCACCAGAGAAGGAGGTGCGTTACAAACTGTATGAACCAGTCGTAATTGGACTGACAGAGACATGGCTATCTCCTAACGACGAACCGCTATACCAACTAAACAATTACAACGCGGAATACATATCTCGAGATACCCGAGGTGGGGGATTGGCACTATACGTGAAAACACAAATCAAATATACTACTAATGTTAGAAAATGTGCACAGGGAATAGAGATGATAAAGATAAGCTTATCCAACACTGCTATAACCTTGATGTACAAACCTCCAAATATACCCTATAATGTAACAAAACAATTCCTCAAAAACAATGTAATGAACAGCAAGAAACATCATATAATAATTGGGGACTTGAACATAAACATTAGAGAAAAAAACGAAACAACTAAAGACTACAAAAATACTCTGAGCGAAAACAACTACAATATCTTGAACAAAATGTCAAAAAAACACTATACCCGGAGAAACCCCAACGGCAACCACACCATCATAGATCATGTTATAAGCAACATCCCGGCAGATGTAAAAAAAAATAAAAATCTTACGCACCGATCTCTCAGATCACAACGCCATCCTTGCGGTCGTCGATCTCAAAAAACCAAAACTCAACCCGATATATCACACACACACACATACATTTATACAAATAAAAACGAAATAAACAAACAAATTCAGCAGCTCGACTTTAGTAACATCACAAACTTTGAACAATTAACTAAGATAATTGAAGACACCATTAAGATCAACCAAGTCCAAAGAAGTATAAGAAAAAGAAAAGAAAACAGATGGATAACAGAAGATATTATAAAGGCAATAGAGGAGAGACATAAACTCTACAAGCGTTTCACGAAAAACCCACACAATGAGACCTTTAAGAAAGCCTATAAACAAAAAAAGCACAGTGGCAAAGCTAATCAGAGAAACAAAGACACAACACTACCAAAAAATATTCACCGTCAACAAAAACAACCAAAGCAAGATATGGGAAATAATAAATCTACAAATAAACAAAAGCGACAACAAAACCAACACAAACTTTGAAGAAATGATCGCAAAAGATGGAAAAATAGCTAAAACCACAGAAGAAATAGCAAATGTAATAACGACTATTTTTCAAACATCGGAAAGGACTTGGCTGGAGGTCAAACATCATTATACAAAAATACACAGAACCAGAAACAGAGAGAACTATGCATGTACCAAGATGCAGAACTGCCTGAAACGAACGAGGGCGAAATGGACAACGTTATCAATGAACTTCAATACAATAAAGCACCTGGATTTGACAATATTACGCCCAATCTAATTAAATCAAATAACGTTGATCCCTGTGCTTGTGAAACTGACTAATATCGTCTTTAACACAGGAACATTCCCGGATTATCTAAAAAAAAAAAAACAATTATTACACCCATACATAAAGGAGAACAGAACCAAAGTGGAAATTATCGACCTATAGCCCTAACAACTAGCTTCAGCAAAATATTAGAGAAACTCATACTTAGAAGACTAAATCAGCATATTCAAACCAACGACATCATAAATTCTAACCAATATGCATTCCAAAAGAACTCGGGCACTACATCAGCTGCAATGGATCTGATAAATGATATAAAGGCAAGGCTAGACAATAAAGAGATAGTGACCTGTATATTCATCGACCTCAAAAAAGCGTTTGATACTATATCAAAACAAAAACTTCTCACCAAACTACAACTGCTAGGCATAAACGGAAAATTTCATAATATTATTGAAACATACCTAAACAACCGACCGCAAGTCACAAGAATCAAAGGAAAGTGTAGCAAAGAAAAATTTGCCGAATATGGAATTCCACAAGGAGGTGTCCTACCGCCCGCGCCCTCACTCTTTGTCCTATACACTAATGATCTCTTGAACATGAAGATTGAGGGAACTCCATACATGTACGCTGATGATACATGCATTCTTTTCTCAGCCAAAACAAAGTTCGTACTGCAGCAGAAAATAGACAAAGATTTGAAGATAATAGAAGCATGGTTTACTGATAATCTACTAACAATAAATGAGAAAAAGACGGAATATATAATATTCTCAAACAAAAAACACAACTCAACATCCAGATACGGGGAAATGAGATTAAGCAGAAAAAGGAGATCAAATATCTTGGATTGATAATACAGGAACTCGCACATTAGAAAACTAGCAAACATCAACACTAGAATAATAGCAGCATTTCACAAAATAAAATGTATAATTCCTGAATATCTTAAGCCAGCCATATACAACAGCCTGTACACATCCAACATCAATTACATGATACACATATGGAGCAACACGTCAAAGACAAACCTAAATAAACTGCAAAGACAACAACAAAATACTAAAAATCATATATCAAATGAACAGAAGAACACCAACTGAAGACGTACACAAGAAAATCAATGAACTTACCCTAACACGACGAATAACACTAAATAAAGTATTACTAATCTATAAAATACAAAACAAAAGAATAAAAACCAAAATGAAACTTACAAAAGCAATAGATATCCACAATTACCGAACAAGGACAATATCACATATACGACCACAGAAACCGCTGACGCCGAAACATATAAAAGAGCACGTGTTAGGATCGCCCAGTCGATACCCATCAGCAATTATGCTGACACCTCATAATAAATAGTATATAAGTAATAATTGTAAGCATAGTAGATTAGTATTCATTTAGCTCCAAATCGCTGTCGTGTACTCCGTACGTCTAAACATCGTCTGTACGTTAATATTGGGATTAATAAAGCCTTTTTAAAAACAAGTGTTTTCCAAAATACTTAACTGGCGCAGTCGGTAGGAGTGTTTCAACGGAACGAATCAAAATTTTCGATTTCGGTCGGTTTTAACCGTTTGTGGGACAATTTAATACGAACTTAGTGTAGAACTTTTTTTTAAGAAAAACTTAGTGACTATAAATTCGTAAAGACTTAGTGATAGTGTCAAATACTAGACAAGCATAGGATTAACAGAGGATTACAACTGGATTACCATAGAACTACCATAGGACTACCATAAGACTACAATAGGATTACCATCTAAAGACATTTCAAGGATAGATGATCATCATTCTCATACTGTAAGTACTTTTGTTCGTATCCTCGTCTGCCGCATCCCGATCTTTCCGAACTCTTATCCCGATTAAATATCACAATATCAGAAGAACTGGAAAATCACGAATTGGAAAATCAAGCAGTAAACCAATTGGAAATTATCGATCAAACACAAGAACAAACAATGGCACCACAAATCCAATCCATCCACCTCGAGGCTGTTCCAAAATATGATGGGAGCCCGTCAACATTAGCCATCTTTATCACCGCTTGCGAATATTTGCTACGAACATTTAGCAATATTCAGGACGCAGAAGACCCAATAAATGAATATTTATTGAGAATAATCATCAACAAGCTACAAAGACGTGCATTGGTTTTAATTGGCAGCAGGGAAGACGCCACATCATGGGGAAGAATAAAGGAACTACTTCAACAGTACTTTGGCGACCAAAGGATGAACACTGACCTCATGGCTTTGAAGCCGAGTAGAGGAGAAAGCCCCTACCAATTTGGCATACGGTGCCAGGATGTGAGGAGTCTCCTCTTAACGAGACTGAAACTGCAGGAACAAGAAGCAGCAGTAAGGTTAGTAAAGACCAAATTGTATAACGACTTAACACTTCAAACCTACCTGCAAGGGCTACCAAACCATCTATGTCTGGCAGTAAGATTACGAAATCCGGACAGCCTAGAAAAAGCAATGAGCTTGGTGATTGAGGAAGAAAATTTTGCATACGCCCAGAATAAATATCCACAGCAAAATAATTACTATGCGGCATCAACCAACAAAGTGTTACAACCAAGTGCGTCTTACCAAATAGTAAACCCGTTAACTGGACCACCACCACTAGTTGCAAATTCACCCCTACTCCGGAATAATTATTCCACACCAATACAAAGATCGCAATACCCGCAGAGAAATTTGCCAGCAAGAGCAAATACAACATATATGCCAAGATATAATGGCCCACCACCACAACAAGGTTATTATAAACCTCAAATGCAAGGGAACATGGTAAGAAATTACCCACCACTACCAAACTTCAGTCAGTATACACCAAATTTTACAAGACCGAATTTTCCACCACCGCAACCAAATTTTCCACCAAGTCAACTACAAAAACAAGAATATAAACCGGAGCCGATGGAAACATCGACAATTCAAACTAGAAGATCGTTTAAACCCAAACAGTTATTGGCACATTACTATCAAGAAGAAGCAGTAGACCCCTACTACGAACCAATTGAAGAAAACGAGGAGCAATCCCAACAAAATCAATGCCAAGATGGGTACGATGACCAAGATGTCGATGCACAAGAAGGAAATTTTCAGGAGGCTTACTTCAAAGACCAACAAACATAATTAATTTAAATGCCACCACAAACATAAATCTACCGTACATCCATATACCAGAAATAAACGCTAATTTTATAATCGACACAGGATCCACGAAAACTCTAATAAGCACACAAAAGGCTCAACAATTTTTCTACGATTATGTTCAGATTGAACCCTTCCAAATTCAATCAGCACACCAAATTAGCAACCACGAACATGTAGCATTGGCCCCATTACCTTCTGTATTTAATGTAAACAAGATGCATAAATTTTACATATTCGATTTTAGCACAAAATATGATGGTTTAATCGGAGTAGATTTATTAAAAATCCTAGAAGCGGAAATTGACTTCAAAAACAAATTATTACGCACACGGTATGGAAATATACCGATACACATGTGTGAAAATAGGACGACTCCTAAGATCTATCAAATTACAGTTGGTCCTCGAACTCAGCAAGTAGTACGTTTACCCGTCGACAACAACTATAATGAAGCAATTATCAACTACGCAAAATTATGCAAAGGCGTAGAATTACCTAGTGCCATCGTACAAATAAAACACAGAATGGCTATAACAACAATTACCAATGTCAATGACCACGAGGTAACAATAGCATAAGTAAACCACTGCACGTAGAAAAATACGAGGTGAACGAATTACATTATTACGCAGAAGACATAACAATGCAAGACTGCAACACAAGGTTATCGGAAAACTTACGCAATAATTTAAATTTGGAACATTTAAACACCGAAGAAAGGAAGAAAATACTGGACCTGTGTCATGAATATAAGGACATCTTTTATTGCGATGGAATGCCGTTATCTTTTACCAACGCTGTTAAGCATAAAATAAAAACCACCGATAATAACCCGATCTATTCAAAAAATTATCGTCAACCACCTACATATAAGAATAAGAGAAATACGTAGACAAGTCAACTCCATGTTAGAACAAGGAATCATTCAGCCATCATCATCCCCATGGAACAGCCCCGTACATCTGGTACCAAAAAAAAGCGACAAATCTGGGAACCCAAAGTGGAGGGTGGTAATTGATTACCGGAAATTAAACGAAAAAACCATCAATGACAAATACCCTCTACCCAACATTTCGGATATCCTAGATAAATTCGGAAAATCACAATATTTTACCACCCTTGACCTGTGCTCGGGATACCACCAGCTAGAGATGGAACCAGAAGACATAGAAAAGACAGCTTTCAACACAGAAAGAGGACATTATGAATTCAAGAGAATGCCTTTTGGATTGACCAATGCCCCAGCGACATTCCAGAGAGTTATGGATAATGTCTTGCGTGGAATCCAAAACGAAAAATGTGCTGCTTATCTGGATGATATCATCATTTTTTCAACATCGTTACAAGAACACATTGAAAGATTAAGGGCAGTTTTCAATCGTCTCAGACAGAGCAACTTTAAAATACAACTAGATAAATGTGAATTTCTGAGCAAAGAAGTTGCATTCTTGGGACACATCATTACTTCAGAAGGCGTGAAGCCGAATCCTGATAAGATTAAAGCAGTGTTAAACTATCCAATACCCAAGACATCAAAGGAAATCAAAGCATTCCTAGGACTTGTCGGATACTACAGAAGATTTATTAAGAATTTTGCTAAACTGACAAAACCCTTAACACGTTGTTTGAAGAAGGGAGCAAAAATTGAACTAACGCCGGAATACAAACAGGCCGTCGAAAAATGCAAAGCAAATTCTGGTAAATCATCCGATTTTAATGTACCCGGACTTTACAAAACCTTTCATCCTTACAACAGATGCTTCAAATGTCGCTCTAGGTGCAATCCTGTCTCAAGGCCCAATAGGACAAGATAGGCCGATTGCTTATGCCTCTCGAACATTGAGCAGTACAGAAGAAAAATACGCAACGATCGAGAAAGAACTTCTCGGAATAATTTGGGCGACGAAATTCTACCGTCCTTATCTATTTGGCCGAAAATTTTTCATCTACAGTGATCACAGGCCCTTGGTTTGGCTTTTCGTCATGGTTTGACAATACCTCCATTATTGTTAATGTAGATGATGAAATCGAAAATCTAATCAACGATATGCAACTAGGAGATAACAACAACAGCATTGAAGAAGAAGAAGAAGAAATTCAAAAGACCATACGTGAATTATTGGACCAACCAGACGAACAAGTACATGGTACAAGGAATACAAACCAGGAAGACGAGCCGAAGGATGTTATACCAATCTTAAATGAAGGAATAGATAACAAACCAATTCAAATTATTATAAAATCAGTCATTAACGGAAAAACTAAAGTTAAAACTACTAAAGAAGAAGATAGGAAAATTTTAAATATGCTAATACCACAAGTGGACAACGAAGATGAAATTTTACAATTTTTGAGGGAATACACTGAACCAAACAATAAATACTTCATCTATTTTGACAAGGAAGCAATGTACAAAGATTTTTGTAGAACATACACCAAACATTTCAATGACGATGGACCAAAATTAATTCGATGTACTAATAGAATAACTGTCGTAACTGATCCAGACGAACAACAAGAATTATTGAAAAATTACCATGAAGGCAAAACAAATCATAGAGGAATCACGGAAACGCTTAAACATCTATAACGACTTTATTTCTGTAAAAATATGAAAACATGTGTTACGAAATACATAAATAATTGCAGTGTTTGTAAAACACATAAGTATGAACGGAGTCCACCGAACATTCCGATGATGTTAACAGACACCGCAGAAAAGCCATTTCAGCATCTTCAAGCCGACACATTTACCATTGGCGGCAGTAATTTTGTAACATTAGTCGACGCGTTCACTAAACTAGGTCAAGCAATTCCTGTAACAAGCAAAAATGCTACCGAAGTTACAAACGCTTTTATACAATATTTTACATATTATGGAACACCGGATAAAATTACACTAGGCAACGGAGCGGAATTTAAAAACGACACAGTACAACAATTATTGGAAATACACAAAATCAAACCACATTTTATTACTCCAAAGAATCCACAATCCAACGGTATGGTCGAAAGATTACTCTCAACCATAATCGAACACATCCGCATGTTAAAACAAAATTATAAGGAACCAATAGGAAATTTAATGCGGTATGCTATAATCGCCTATAACAACTCAATACATTCGGCTACCGGGCTCACCCCTTTCGAATTAACATTTGGGCACACAAACACACGAACCATTTTCGATGCCTTTTATGATAATCAGTATTAGCAGCAGTACGTGGAGAGCCACAAAAGATAACTACAACAAATTTATGAACGAATCAAGGAAGACATGATAAGTAACAAGAGGAAAACTGTGGAGAAGAGAAACAATGGAAAAAGTGACCAAACAACCTTCAAAGTGGGACAAACTGTCTACGAATGTAAAACTAGTGGAAACAGAAACAAAACTACAGAAAAATTCATGGGTCCATTCAAGATTACAAAGTTAAATGATGACAATACAGCAGAAATAAGTAGAAATAACAAAACAAAAAAGATACATCTGAGACAGTTAAGAAAACCCATTGTTTCAGATGCACCTTCTACATCGAGGGAAATGGACCAACCAACATCGAAAAAATCACCGACAATCCGGGACTTCTACCAGTAAGACTGGGAACTGCACAAAATACGATAGATTATTGGACCATAATCAAATCAATGGATCTATCGAAACTTAAAGACGAATACGAAAATCTAAAAAACAACTACATGTAACTATATGATGCCAGAGTCAACAACAAGGAAACCCAATTCAAACAAGAATTTTGGAATTACAAATTAATTTTGGAAGAAGCCATGAGAACAATAGAAAATAAATTCCAACAAATAGCACCAGGACCAAAGAAAAGCAGAAGAGGCATAATCAACGCTTTAGGAGCCATAATAAAAACAATAACGGGAAATTTGGACCAAGATGAGCCATCCGTTATAACAAAGCTATTAACCAACTCACGGAATCAGACAAAAAAATAAAACATCTCCAGAAACAACAAATAACATTCTCAAGCTCAGCCGTCCATAGTTTACAAATCACCATACAAAAATTAAGCACAAATCAATTACTCCTCAAACAAAAGATGGTAAAATTAACCGAGGCTTTAGGGAACCAAACGGATACTCATAACGCACTACTACTAAACATAATAACGGATCAACTGATGGCCGGATTCAACATAATTACCAGAGTATTGGATACCATGGAAGACGCTGTCACTTTTGCCAAACTAAGACAAATGCATCCATCAATCATGCAACCAAATGATCTTTTAACAGAATTGCGTTCAATTAAACCCTTATTACAGAGGAATAACAATTTTCCCATCGACCTCAAATTAGAAAACATTCCAGCCTTGGAACCTGCCATAAATATAAAAGCCTTTGTCAAACATCTAAATTTAATATTTATCCTCGAAATTCCTATTGTGGAGAAGACAAAATACACACATTATCACCTATATTCCCTTCCCATAAAAACTCAAAATCATTCCTTCCAAGTTATAATACCCAGAACTAAATTTCTTATCCTTAACGAACAAAAGTACGCACTAAGTGATACACGTTGTCTGGAAGTGAAACCAGAAGAATTCATCTGTACCGAAGAAGATGTTAACCCCATCAAGAAAACCGCTCCATGCGAAGTACAGTTACTGGGATACACCCACAACTACCAGAATTGTCACGAACATCGCATCCAAGTAGAAGAAAAGAAGATTCAGAAGATCAACAAGAACCAATGGTTAGCAGTATTCCCACAAGAAGTCGTCGTTTCACAAGAATGCCAAGGAAAGAAAGAAAACAAAGCCCTGGACGGCAGTTACATCATTACACTGGACGAAGATTGTCAGATCAAGATGGAACCACATACCCTGAGGTCATGCACAACCAAACAAGTAGCGGCCCCAATTATCCAACTACCCCACCTATCATTCGGCAAATTCAAGAAGGACGAAGAAATCCAACCAATCAAGCTAGAACAAGTCAAATTAGATGAACTCCAATCTCTGGAAAGCCAGATGAACCACGTAGAAGATTATTCGCAACCTACAGTTTTGAATTTCAATAAAATTAGTGGTCACTCACTGGTATTATATGTTGCATTATTGTTTTTAATAATATATGTTATAGTTAGATCCATTCGAGTGAAGAAACCCAGGATATCAGAACAGGTCCAATTACCCATCCAGGACCAACCAACAAACCCGGACTTATCTGTCGATAATATATCGTTCTGAAATCAGGATTTCAAGTATCAACCCTGATTTCTCCACTGATGAGGGAGGTGTTAGGATCGCCCAGTCGATACCCATCAGCAATTATGCTGACATGCTGACACCTCATAATAAATAGTATATAAGTAATAATTGTAAGCATCGTAGATTAGTATTCATTTAGCTCCAAATCGCTGTCGTGTACTCCGTACGTCTATACATCGTCTGTACGTTAATATTGGGATTAATAAAGCCTTTTTAAAAACAACAAGTGTTTTCCAAAATACTTAACTCACGCTTTCCAGCTCAGGGCACATTCGAGCAGCGCTTCAACTATAGGCCAGATGTTGACTACAACCATCCAGATGGTCACGATCCAGCCGTACAGCCGAACTACCGAAGCCCTGACGAATCCATTATCGAGACCGACTAGACAGCCTATTTAGAACTCGAACTCGAACGAATGTGTTTTACTTGTGTTGCGCCAAAATACCGCCTGAACAACAGTAACACCATAAAATGTATCAAGTGGGTTGATAATAGGCCTGTTTTTATGGTAACTAGTTTTGAAGACCACGACGCTGCTGTACAAGAAACTGGAAAAATCAAAAACGGACAGGCTGTAAAGAAACCAAACTGTGTTATTGATTACAATTCAGCAAAGAAAGGTGTTGATTACAGGTAACGTATTTGAACGGCATTATTTAACAGCGAAAGTAACCCATTTTTATATTTTAGCGACCAAATGGTTTTCTACCAGAATCCGGTAAGAAAGGGCCTAAAGTGGTATAGAAAGGTTACCACAGAATTATTATTTGGTGCAGCTATCACAAACTCTTGGATACTGTATAATAAGACATTTCCCACGAATCGCATACCCATTTCGTCAGCGTATAATTCAATCACTCGTGTCTGCTGATCAGCCTCCTTGACCGAGGACGCCTAAACGGGTCCACACTCTCACAGAACTTGGTCCAGCAGCACAAAACCGAAGAAAATGTGTTGGTTGCTACACAATTCTGCGTGCAACAATGTCCAGTAGAGAAGCGGATAACAAAGTAAAAAAGTATATAGTTTTTGTGAAGAATGCAATGGAAAACCTGTGTATTGTTTAAAATGTTTTAACGACAGTCACGCCAAATAAGGCGTCTCCTCGATAAACTTATTATGTGTTCCTTTAATATTATTTTATTTATATTTTTATTATTATTATATTATTTTTAGTGCAGCACTTTGAAGATATTGTTGAAAATGACACATTTCTTCAGTTGCCCTTCTGTGAGGTGTTTGAACTATGGAAATATGTTGTAATCAAGTATCTATTAACACCATTAATAAATACTTTTTAGGTGAAAGAATTGATAAAGGACAGTGAACTTATTGTTCGATCTGAAGTGGAGGTTTACTCCGCAGTACTGAACTGGGTGAAGCATGACTTAACCAATAGAGGACCAAACCTGTTGGAGGTATTCTATTCATTATTCTTTTTAATAATACATGTTAGAATAGTTAGTGGAATATTAAGTACATATTATCGTTGCTTCTTCTAGTTGATGGTATATGTTAAGTTTTCTTTGATCGACAAAACATACTTTTTAAAGAATGTCATCAGAGAACCCTTAATGAAGGACAACTTGGAGTGCTCTAAACTAGTGCTGGAAGCAACCGAATCCCACTTTGGCACGCAATGTGAGCAATCGTCAGCAAAAGTTCTGCCACGGAAATATCTTAAAGAACACTTTGTCGCAGGAGTTTGACGCGGTTCAATTGGTAACGGCAAGATTTTATTAGTTAGGTATTTAGTACAGTGAAATTACAAGAAGAATGAGATATTAGGGGAAATAATTTTAATACAGTTGCCCTTTTGGAACCCGAGGTAAAAAGTGTTGTAAATCATAATAATAATAATAATAATAATAATAATCCACGCCTTAACATCCCCCAACAGCTTTCGCCACTACGGGGGCATCGGCAGGCCCGAATTATCATTATTATGGCCCGCGTCTGTGGCACGTCTTAAGTTGTTTGGCTTTCAGCATTCGCCGTGGAGTAAGGAAAACCACAGAAAAACCTTTACTCTGAAAGCAGGGCGTGGGGTTCGAACCCACGACCTCCAGACTGATAGCCAAGCGCGCTACCACTCGGCCACAGTCTGGCATGAATACACAACTGTTTCAAGCAATATAGTGAAACGAAATAGAAATATGCTATAACTGCAGTAACTAACAATACAGAGCGGATATGGGAACGGTCACTCCCAACACATGGAGCCTACCCATCTAACTGACTGGTTAACGTCGCGTGGTACAGCGACGCGTCCCCCACTCTGGGTTGTTGGTGTGTACCCCTCTAATTTCTTCGGTGACACGGCCAGGGATACCTGTCTCTGATCTGCTGTGCCTAGCAATTTTTCTGAGAGAATACAACCGGACTAATTATCTAGTTTTTCTTTTACCAACAGTTTCAGGCACTCCATCGCTCTTAGCAAGCCCATGGGCTACTTTAACATGCAAAGAGCATTCTCATTCAATCAAGTTCAGTGGCTGTTTTTATCGATCTACATCAAGATACCACTGCTTAATTTCTTAACATAACTAACAGTCGTCTAGTCAAATTTAGAGATCACCAACTACTTTAACATGATCTAACGCTGTAGTCAACCAAATAATCTCGACTACTTTAACCAAGTTTAGAGTTATCACCAAAACTACTTTACCAAGGTGTAGAGCCGTATCAACAACAAATCCCGACTACTTTAACCAAGTTTAGAGTTATCACCATAACTGCTTTACCAAGGTTTAGAGCCGTAACAAACAACAAATCCCGACTGCTTTAACCAAGTTTCGAGTTATCACCATAACTGCTTTACCAAGGTTTAGAGCCGTATCAAACAACAATCCCGACTGCTTTAACCAAGTTTAGAGTTATTACCATAACTGCTTTACCAAGGTTTAGAACCGTATCAAACAACAAATCCCGACTGCTTTAACCAAGTTTAGAGTTATCACCATAACTGCTTTACCAAGGTTTAGAGCCGTATCAAACAACAAATCCCGACTGCTTTAACCAAGTTTAGAGTTATCACCATAACTGCTTTACCAAGGTTTAGAGCCGTATCAACAACTTTAACACAAGAGTTCAGGGACTGTATAATAGGGTGGAGCGAAAAACTCTATTCTCGAAAATCGTAAACGCTATATGCGGAAAAGTGGTTACTAAGTTGGATAAGAAACGTTGTAAAATTTGAACAAAATCGGACAACGTTTAGCGGTGCCCCCACCGTTTGAAAGATCGCATGATCATTAGAGGCGCTGCAATTGGGGTTGGCACATGGTGGGCGGTGACTAGATAACACAAACTTGGACTAGCCGGTAGACCAGTTTGCTAGTGACCATTGTCAATGTCGAGTTGTTAGTTATAACCTCAAAGCGGATTTGAACTACGTATTGTAACTAGTGTTGTGAAAATAATACTCATAATACTAATAATGCCCTTGACGAGAAAAAACAAAGAATGTCCTGTGTTTGGTGCACCTGTGCAATTCAAAGGTAGTGTGCTAGCAACTTACGCGGATGTAATGAGAAATTACTCTTGGATACGGTATGCAATACTGGATGCTTCACCTAATAAAGCAGAACCAACTTTAGCGAAGATTTCACGTACACTAACTGCGGAACTAAAGCTACTATGGGCTAAAGCTTCTATTCCAGTAGTGTCGGATAAACAAATTTTACATTTGATCAAGCAATATCACGATAAAGTGAGAAAACTTAAGAAGCCCGTGAAATCCAGGCAAACTGAGACACAAAAATAAAAATATTTCTTGATGGCGCAGAACATAAACTCTTTGACATTTCTTCATGTAAGTGTTCCGGCTATCTCTCTTGTAGCTGCCAATCTAAAATTCCGTTTAGAGAACAAGATTTTATCGTGGACCAAAGAACTGGTAGGAAAATGTTTATAAGTTCTGTTGATATAAAAACCAGTAAGAAGCTTAAACGATCGATATACCGGAAAGATTAGAGACTAAAAGTCTAGCGGCCACTTCCACATCAAAAATGATTTTGACAGAAACCAATAGTGACAGTGATGACGCAACAGCACAAAACGACCTAGAAGATATTTCTTCTGTTTGTAGCTATCATGAACATTCAACGCCTAATTTAAGACAAACGAAAGAACAAAATTTGACCCAAATGCGCATTCAACTGCCAAGTTTGGCCCAAGCTTGCGATCGTACAGGCGTTTCTGATCGATCATCCGCTATAATAGCAAGTGCGGTATTAAAGGACATCGGAGTTGTGACAGCGATAGACACAACTAAAATAATCGAGCGAAACAAAATAAGAAGAGAACGAAAAAGAACTCGAGAAAGCGCCCAAGAAGCACAGAATGAGAGTACAGTGCATGCTATATACTTTGACGGCTGGAAAGATAAAACTTTAAGGCAGTGCAAACTAGGATCAACAATGCATAGGAAAACTATTGTTGAAGAGCACATTGTATTAGTATCAGAGCCTGGCTCGAAGTACTTTGGGCATATTAACGTAACATCAGGAACAGCGAAAGAAATTTCTAAACAAATTTTAGCATTCCTACAACAACACATGGACTTGACCGAGTTAGTTGCTTTGGGAAGTGATGGAACCGCTGTTAACACCGGAATACACAACGGTATTATTCGCACAATTGAAGTACAGATCGGGAAACCATTGCAGTGGATAATATGTATGATGCATGCAAATGAATTTCCGTCGCGTCACTTAATAAAACATTTAGATGGCGAAACGAGTGGACCGTCGCAGTTTTCCGCTGATATCGGTAAAGGCTTACAGTCTTGTGAACAACTTATTATAACAGACTTCCATCCAATTGCAACAGAACTCCCACAACTGGATACAAAGACTTTAAGTACGGACCAAAAGTATCTATTTGAGATAAGCTTAGCCATCTCAGAAGGTAGTGTATCAGAAAGCTTTGCGAATAGACAACCTGGAAACATGGCACACTCTAGATGGCTAACAACTGCAAACAGAGTTTTGCGGTTGTATGTAGCTACCCTGGAACCATCTGATAATTTAAAAATTCTGACAGAATATATATTAAAAGTTTATGTACCCACATGGTTTAATATTAAAGTTAAATGCGAAATGAAGTACGGGCCCATTCACTTGTATGATATGATAGGCCGATCTCGGTATATGCCACTCCATTTGAGGAAGATAGTTGACAAAAGTATTCAAGTTAATGGATATTTCGCACATCCTGAGAATATTCTAGTGGCAATGCTGGGCGATGAAAGGATGCACATTAGACAACTGGCGGTAAAACGAATTTTAAAATCAAGGACCGATAATGTTGCAGGAATACGAAAATTTCAAATACCAAAAATAAATTTTTAAGCGAGTGAATACACTGAATTAATTAACTGGCATACACTAACTGTTTCAGAGCCACCTATTATAATGAAAATCGTGACGGATCATCTTAATGAAATGACAGTTAACGGTCATAAACAAATTAAAATTTTAAATGTTCCTTGTCATTCCCAAGCAGTAGAGCGGTGTGTAAAGTTGGTGACGGAAGCTTCATCGTCTGTTTGTGGGCCAGATGCAAGAGATGGATTTATAAGGTGTCGTATGCTTTCTAGCCAACTTTTGCCAAAAATTGACACAAAATCTGATTTTACCAATATGACAAAATAATAGTTTTTTTGTCTGGGCAGGGTGGGAGGGTGGAACTCGACATGCAGCCACCTCCTCGTAGTGAGTTCTGGGTAGTTTTTAGTAAAAACGCGCGAAGAGCTGCGTAAAATGTACGGAAACAAATTTTTTTACATTTTTGGCCTTGGGGGCACCGGAAGATGAAACCTTTTAGAACTCAACTTTTTCAGGTTTAATGGACATAGGTTCTATCCACTTTTCCGCATATAGGCAAAACAAAATTAAAACAAAACAAAATTTCAGGTGTTTCGATCCACCCTACTGTATAACGACCAGTTTAACTCAACAACCATCAACATTCTCGTATTCAAAACAATAGTGACTTTACAATTCATTTCTATATTTTCTCTTTTCGGCTCCAAGCTCAGGAACTACATGTGGCTTATTTTACATCTTAAACTCAGGAACCGTAGTTTGGCTTACACAAAATGATGTTATATTTCTCTCAAAACTAACTATTACCACACATACCTTCTTCATCTGTCCCAATGTGCAAAGACCAATTCACAATTATCAACAATTAATAATTAAATAAATGCAAAGCGTACAAATGATCCACTCCCTTTTTTATTGCGATACATAAACTAGAAAAACTTTTGAATTACATAACAACGTTCAACTTTCTTAACATGCCAACAAAACGAATTATCCTTTAATTCTGAAATTATGACACATAACGATCAAGGACATCAATGTCTGCTATTATGATACTCGAAATACACAAACGTACCATTCTCACATTACGTTAAGTATACGGAATAAGGTATTTCAATCCTCAATTTATAACACACAAATTCCAATTCATTTCACAAATTATGTTAGACAAAACATAAGGGTTTTCCGTTCTCTAATTATAATACTTAAAGAACATAAACTTATGATTCATAGATTATGAATCACAAAACATTGATAACTACCAATACTCAATTTTTGATAGACAAGACTTTCCATTCTCAAATTATAACACAGAAAGAACAGTATCTTACAAGTGTCTGGTTATTATACACCAAAACACATAAACTCCAAAAGCTACACTCTCAAATTCAGCTACACAAAGCTAATAAATTTCAACTCTCCAATAATAATCACAAGCATCAACCTTAAATTTGCAAATTAAGCCACACACGGCATAAGATACTTCAATCGTCAATTTACAATTCATGAAGAACATAAACCTTCAATTCACCAATAATGATTAGAAACGTAACCTTACTATTCTTAAACAAGTAACTTTCAATTTTGCATTATGAAATTACAAAACAAAACATTTCCTATTTCCAATTTATAATAAGCCACCTTCATATTTCTAAATATCAAATACAAGCGTAAGCTCTTCAACCGCGCCAATTACAGTACTCTTAGCAAAAGTACTTTCAATCTTTAAACAACAAATGATAGGGAGATTCTTGTTTTAAGTTAAGAAATGAATAAGTTTAAATCAGAAATTATACCGATTTTTCGTATTCTCAATGTTTTACCGATAAAACACTTTTTAAAGGCTACAGTAGTTACCTACACTTATTATGGAAAACAATCAATCGTTAAATTATAAATCACAAACCATTGAGGCATTCCACCATTTCAACTATGATCTATTAATTATCAATCACAAACATTAAAAACATTGGTTTTGATCTTACTCCGTCTCGGCACTGGTACCAACAATGCATACGTTTCTAATGTTAAAACACTCTCTTCAACACGTCTCCAAGTCGCGTATAACAAGCATCAGCAAAAACGTTTACAAACCACTCGACCATTCTGACAAGTCTGGCAATCTTGAAAACTCATCTGGCATCCATGAACTTCAGTTAGTATGCAATTCTCTCGATATAAACAAATAAAAACAACACATTAAGATCATATTGAAAATTAACAATAGTGTTATCAATCGTAAATTAAACAAACAAAAGTCGTAATCAAATTGAACGAAACACAATGATACCAGAAAAATACTAGTACAAGTGCGTCGTATCGTTGGCATCCACTCTCTAAGACTGGCGCCGCCGAGACGATGCTAGGAACATTCGACAGCGTCGAACGATCGGTAGTACACCGCCTACTTAAACCTTTGAGGTAGAAACAGTGCGGCACACCAACAGACGTCGGACACAGCGTGGCAGCGCCCTAAGAATAAGCAATCGCTCGGTACATGAAATAATAATCCACAATAGTAGAAAAACACTCCAGTTAAGTCAGGTACATGGATTTAGTGGTTCGCCGGCATCTGCGATGACTCAGGGCTCGAGGTCGCTCTACAATAGGTTTGCAATTTGCAATTATGCACACCTGTACTTGCATGATTTTGCTTTCAATGCAGTGCAAACAATTATCCCAACAAGTTATGACGCAACAAATTACAAAATCTCTTTTAACAATCACTATTAGTGTGCAACTCTCTTGGTATCAACACAAAGATAACAACAATCAAATTCATATCGAAAATAGACAATAGTTTTTCATACTGCAATTAAGCAGACCCGTACTTACATGATTTTCTATTCAATGCAGTACAAATAATTATCTCAACAAGGTATGACTCACCAAAATTAAACGATCTCTTTTAAGCATCACTAATACCTTGAAAGCAAACAATTTTGATTCCAAGTACCATAATCTCCATAATATGATCTCAAGTACTTTCGTCAGGCAGCGAGGGTTAACATTTTCAGCTGTTTCTTTGTTCTTGGATTTTGCACGCGAATTAGATCCCTCTTCTGATATTATAACTCTCAATAGTAAATCACGAATACACAACTGTTTCAACCAATATAGTGAAACCAAATAGAAATATGCAATAACTGGAGTAACTAACAATACAGAGCGGATATCGGAACGGTCACTCCCAACACATGGACCTTACCCATCCGACTGACTGATTAACGCCGCGTGGTACAGCGACGCGTCCCCCACTCTGGGTTGCTGGTGTGTACCCCTCTAATTTCTTCGGTGACACGGCCATCCTGCAAGGTGTCACGCTCTCGGGATACCTGTCTCTGATCTGCTGTGCCTAGCAATTTTTCTGAGAGAATACAACCGGACTAAATATTAAATACTAAATATTTGGCTGTGACCCTGTTAAGATAAGTTTGATTATGAATTTTACTTCTAAACAAGCTTACCTCCAACCAGATATAAAACAAGAATGTTTGCATATTTTATATTTGTAGAAGACGAAAGTGCTAAGAATAATAATATTAAAATTAGTCAAGAAAATGTTAAGGGCCATTCTGTTAAAGTACATGAAGAAAACGTAAAAAACAAGAATGCTAAGGATGATAGTGTTAAAATAAGTCAAGGAAATAAAGAAAATGTTGAGAACCATACTGTTAAAATCAACGATGAAACTATAGAAACCACTACGGACGGTACTGTCGAAATAAATGAAGAAAAATTACAGACTTAGTTAAAGTAAGTGACATAAAAATAAGATAATAAAATAACCAAAGCTTTTTAGGATTGCATAAACTACAGCCCTTGCCAGGAAATCTATCCATTAGATGAAACCCTAGCCGTCGGTAAAGTACTACCTTAAAATAAACAAATTTCGAAAATTTTAAGCAAATTTTGTATCTCATTATACAATACTTTTGTCTTCAATAGGTGATGCAGAGTTACTCCAGCAAGAAGATACTAAAATACTGACCATTTTACAGCCTGTTCCTTTAGAAAACTATAATGAAATACTCCAACCCATTAACTTATCTGAGGTAGATGTAAATTCAAAAAAGTATTCACCATCTTCGAACCGAATAAAGGTTAGATGTTTTCAATGTTTTCATGCCTGTGTGTTACTTGACAGAAATTAGAGATATTTAAGCTGCGCCATAAAGATTACGACAAACTGCTAGTTGTAGGAGACACCTAAGCAATCATTTATTGTCAATAAAGTCACATCACTTGAACAGCACTAAGTAGATACCTTAGTGCTGTTCAAGTGACGGTACATAACTCGGGCACTAGGTTGAATAAAAGAATATTTAGTTATTATTATATAATGTTTGGTTATATTATTTTAAGAGGTGTTTTAACCGTACGCTTAAATAGAAAAATAAAACATTTTGTTCGGATATGACTATTGACAGAAAAATGCTTGTTTAGGTGACTGGCCTCTATAACCCGTATCAGTTTGTAGCAATCTTTATGGCCAATCGGGTAATGAGTACAACCCGGCACAATATAAAATCCAATAGGACAATATTTGTTCTAAATGTAAAGTTTTTAGATCTTATCAAATGTTGTGCTCCAAGAAGCGACTGATACTTATAAAGGTGACAAGAAAAATAAAGAAAACGCTTTAGATCGAGTTCAAGTAAGTAGCATAGAAAATAAAAGAACAAAATTATCAAAGGTTTTTTTAGGATTGGATAAACAGCTGCTCCTTTGTCGAAATCGATTCATTAGACATATCTTATGACGGTAAAGTACTCTTAAAAACACAAATTTCTAAAATCCAGAATAAATACTGTGTTCTTTAACAATATGTGTTCATTTAACAGCGGAATGGTTACGTGATCCGGAATGGACATACGAATTAGAAGATGGTAATATAGTGACTATAACAAAACCTCTACATTTGGAAAACGATAATCAAATACAGTATCCCGGTAACTTCGCCGATAAAGATATAAAATCGGAGACAAATTATTCATCACATTTGGATCCAATCAAGGTTAGATGTTGTGACAAATGATTAATGCCCATGCGTCAATTCCATTGATTCAATTGACGCATTAGTGTTATAAGTTCCATATGTTGTATAATTTGTTATTTTAAAAATAACAATTGAACAATACTTTTGCTACATGAAAGTTTTTAGTTTATACCACATACTGTGATCCAAGAAGCGACTGGTTTACATAACATAAAATCACCCGGAAGTGAAGATTACATCTCTTCTATTGTATCTTCAAGTACCATAATCCCGGGTTCGAGTTCATCAACCAGCAGCTTTGGCACAAATAATGACGAAGAAATGATTAGCGAAACCTTAATAGACGAAATTCGAGTAAGTAGCTACAGTATCTTTGATTACAGAAAACTATGTGTCCCAGGATGTACCTAACTATATCTATAACAGTTTTTTTTTTTTCGCGAGACAAATAAATTGCTTAAACCGAGTTTTACGTACCATTAAAATTTCAGCTAATAAATTCGTTGGGCGAAACTCAATTTTAATTGTACCATTCTTACTATTGTTATGACTTTACCAAGAACTGTTCTTCATATAGGTAGTTAAGTCCGGGTATCCCTGTATCCCTGATGTTCATTACAACTATAATATATTGTGTAGGAAAAAAGAATACGTGCAAAAAAACAGGCTCGATGTAAATTCTGTGGTGAAGACGTAATTTCAAAGAATTTTTGGAGACATTTACAACGACACCACGGATCTGAAAAGGAAGTAGAAGACATATTACTGCATCCAAAAAGATCTAAACTAAGACGTGAGGCACTTAGTTTGCTGCTGAACGAGACAAATTTTGACCTTTACGTAAATGGAGCAGTGCGGGCAAACCGAATGTCACGTAAAGCACATGTTGAAGACTCAGATTATATGCCGTGTCCGTACTGTAGAGGCATATTCATGAAAAAATATTTGAGGCGCCATGCAAAATGTTGTTTGGGTATCACAGAAAATTCAGGTGTAGGCACTCACCTTTCCAAATCACAGACAGCAGTTGCTGTTGAAGTATGAAGATCCAGATTGTGTAGCGTAGCGAACATCAAATATATGTGGTTACCATGATTATGTATTAGATAGAGTGATTAATAAAAAACAATTTTTCTGACGTGTTTCATCTTGGAGTCTACGTATTTCACGTTATATTACTTCCACTGATAATTACTCCGCTAAGAGGTTATGGGCCCAGAGCAGATAGAATTCCAGAAGAACCTATCCGAGTAATCTACCAGAAAAAGTGAAAAGTAGTCCAACTTACGAAGCTTCGAACGACAGCAAGAAGAATGTCCATTAATTCAGTGAGGATTGATGTTCTACAGAAGAATAATTATGATACCTGGAAGATACAGATGGAAGCCATTCTAATCAAACATGAAGTATGGGAATATGTCAATGGAAATGTCAAGAAACCAAAAGGGGATGAAGATAATCCAGAATTTAGAGAAGAAGTGAAGCTATGGGAGAAATATGACCAGAAAGCTAAAGCTGATATAATTTTGTCCATGAGTCCAGTCGAATTGAAGATTGTAAAGGGATGCAAAACTTCAAACGATGTATGGAGAAAATTAGAAGAAGTTTATCAATCAAAAGGTCCTGCTCGAAAAGCCACCTTGTTGAAACAGCTAACACTTCACAAAATGACAGAAAACGAAGATATTCGGGATCATGTCAATAAATTTTTTTGACATTGTTGACAAACTCACTGAAATGGATATTCAAATTAATGAAGAATTATTAACCGTTATGCTTTTATATAGCTTGCCTGCTAATTTTGAAAATTTCAGAATTGCTATCGAAACTCGTGATGTTCTTCCAACGCCAGAAGTGCTGAAAGTGAAGATATTCGAGGAGAATGATGCTAGAAGAAACGGGGATCATTGTGAAAACACAAATGCTATGGTTATTTCAAAATTTGGTAAGAAACCGCAAATTTATAAAAATAAACCTAAAGCTTCCCATAGTACACAAAATGATACATTTAAGTTTAGATGTTATAAGTGTAAGGAGATTGGGCATAAAGCGATTGATTGTAAGCGCAAAGTATGGAAGAAACCTCAACAGGCCACATGTAGTGAAAATATGGATTTCTGTATGGGAGTTAAGAATTCTTCCAAAAACTGGGTTTTAGACAGTGGAGCAACCTCGCACTTCTGCAGAGATGAAGAGACTTTGATATGCAAAGTAAGTTGCAATTCCGAACGTTTAAGTTTAGCAAATAATACACACACAGTAATTGCTGCAAAAGGAACAAGTAAATTTACAACTAATTTTAATGGAAAAATTAAGAATATATCATTAAAAAATGCTCTATACGTACCAGGTCTTAGAGTCAATTTGATGTCAGTTAGTAAGATAACAGATAGAGGATATGAGGTAAATTTTAGAAGAAATGATGCCAGAATCTTGAACTCTAAAGGAGAAGTATTTTTAGTTGCAAAAAGAATTAATGACTTGTATTACATACAGAACAATGAACAGTCAGCTTGTATAATGAATGAAGAATCCCATGACATTCATAAATGGCATAGGATTTTAGGACATTTGAATTTTCGAGACTTGATTGTTGCACAAAGAAAGAAAAGTATTTTAGGATTACATTTCGAAAAACCAGATAGGAAAATAGAATGTAAAATATGCGTTAAAGGAAAAATGACTGAGTTACCATTTCCAAAGAAATCAGATAGAAATACAGAAGTGCTGGAAATTATTCATTCTGATGTATGTGGACCTGTATCTACTGAGTCTAATGGTAAGAAAAAGTACTTAGTAACATTTATTGATGACTCTTCAAAATGGACAGAAGTACGATTTATAAGACATAAGAATGAAGTTCTTAAATGCTTTAAAGAATTTGTATGTTTTGTTGAGAATTTAAAAGGTAAAAGAATAAAATACTTACAATCAGATAATGGTGGAGAGTATATCAACAATGAATTCGATAATTTTCTGAAAGAACGAGGAATTCAAAGAAGATTAAGTGTTTCTTATACTCCTCAACAAAATGGTTTAGCTGAGAGAATGAATAGAACATTTTTTGATACAGCTAGATGTTTACTATTTCAATCAAAATTGCCACCATCTTTTTGGGCAGAAGCAGTTAACACCGCCTGTTATATAAGGAATCGGTGTCCTAACAGCAGCTTAAAAGGCCGGACGCCATATGAAGTTTGGTTCGGTAAGAAACCGAATGTTGGTTACATGAAAGAATTTGGAAGTAAAGTTTACTTACTGAATAAAAATCCAGGAAGAGGAAAGTTAGATCCGCGAGGAATTGATGGAGTATTTGTTGGATATGCATCTGAATCCAAAGCATTCCGAGTTTGGGTAACAGATCGCCGAAGAGTTGAAATTTCAAGAAATGTAAAATTTTTCACTGATGGTTCTACAAGTCAAGAAATTCAACCAGTAATTAATGAAGATAAACAAATTGAGATTATGTTTGAAAATACTGGATACAGAAAGCCCAACGTTCGTGAAGAAGAATATACAGAACAAGAAAATCAAGAAAATTTTGATGAACCAGAACAATCTAATTCAAACGTTCGAGTAGAAGAATATACAGAACCAGAAAATCAAGAAAATTTTGAGGAGCCAGAACAATGTGACGAAACATTTGCAAAAGAAACTACAGTAAGAAGAGTGCCTGGCCGACCAAAAATTTTACGAACAGGAAAAGTAGGTAGACCAAGAAAAATTTTCAACTCCGTTCCAAAAGAAGCAAATTTAAATGAAAAGGCATTTGTTTCTGAAATACCATTGAAGCTTGCTATGAAAAGCAATGAGAGAAATGAATGGTTAGAAGCAATGGCAGAAGAAATCAAATCGATAGTTAAAAATGGTACATGGCGACTGGAAAAGCCCCCTGAAACAGATTTGATTGTTGGAAGTCGTATTATATTGACAAATAAATATGATACTGACGGCACATTAAAGCGGAGGAAAGCAAGACTGGTTGCACAAGGTTTTTCACAGAAACCCGGATTACATTTTAGTCAAACTTTTGCACCAGTAGCAAGAATGAGTTCAATAAGATTGGCTATAGCATTAGCAGTAAAATATAAAATGAAGATCAAACAATTTGATGTAGCTACTGCGTATTTGAACGGAACATTGGACGAAAGAATTTATATGGAGCCGCCAAAATTTTTAAAGGAAATTTTAAACATCATTATAGATGATAATGGTTGTGAAAATCATATTCGAATTGAAGCGAAAAAAATGTTAAAAGAATTAGAAAAGGAAGACGGAAAAAAATGTCGACTAATGAAATCATTGTATGGATTAAAACAAGCTGGTAGGAGTTGGTATAAGAAATTAAGTAGTGTTCTTATAAACTTAGGAGCAACTCCATCTAATGCAGATCCCTGTATATATCGTTATGGACAAGGGGAAGAATTTGCCATTATAACGACGTATGTTGACGACTTGTTGATTATGTCTGCTAACGATAATATAATTAGAAAATTCAGTAAAGGACTGGCTGAAAATTTTGAACTTAAAGATCTAGGAGAAGTGAAAAACTGTTTAGGAATTGAATTTTCCAGAATTGGGAACAAAATCAGAATTTGTCAAGAAAAGTACATTTCTGATATTTTAACGAAGTACAAGATGGAAAATGCAAATCCTGTATCGACACCTTTGGATCCCAATGTTAAATTGTTGAAATCAAAAACAGGAATTAACTCAGAAGAACTAAATTTACCTTACAGGGAGTTAATTGGAGCATTAACTTATTTGGCCATTTCGACGAGACCAGATATTAGTCATGCTGTAAGCAAACTTGGACAATTTAACAACTGCTACGATCAAAGCCACTGGAAAGCAGCCAAGAGAGTTCTGAGGTATTTAAAAGGAACAATTCATTTTGGTTTAGTTTATTCATCAGGAACGGATGATAACATCAACGGCTATGTAGATGCTGATTGGGGAAATGATGTGGATGATAGACGATCTTTCACTGGTTATTGTTTCTTTTATGGAAATGGATTAATTTCATGGGAATCTAGAAAGCAAAGAACTGTTGCCTGGTCTTCAAATGAAGCAGAATATATGGGCATGAGTGATGCCGCCAAAGAATGTATTTATTTGAAAAATTTCCTAATTGAATTGGGAGAATCAAAAAATATAAAATCATGTTTACTATGCGATAACATGGGTGCTTTGAAAATGGCTGAAAATCCCATTTTTCATGCTCGTAGTAAGCACATAGATTTACGACATCATTTTATACGAGATGCTATGAAGAATAAATTGTTTGATATTAAACATATTTCTACTAATGAAATGGTAGCTGATATTTTAACAAAAGGATTGCCTCGTATAAAACATGAATTTTGTATGAAGATGTTGAAGTTAGAAGTGGAATTTTAAATGGTATTATGTATTGATTTGTTGTTCGAGGGGAAGTGTTGAAGTATGAAGATCCAGATTGTGTAGCGTAGCGAACATCAAATATATGTGGTTACCATGATTATGTATTAGATAGAGTGATTAATAAAAAACAATTTTTCTGACGTGTTTCATCTTGGAGTCTACGTATTTCACGTTATATTACTTCCACTGATAATTACTCCGCTAAGAGTTGCTTGTGCTATTGATGCTACCGAAACAATTTCAAAATTAAATATTAAACAACAGGTTTGTTATTTTTGCCAAGTAGATGAATATCACCTTTAGATTTGCAATGTTTCCCACTTAAGGCCGCAATACCCCTATATCTATTGTAGTTTTTATCCGATGTCAACCAATTATTTTTCTAACATAGAACACACAATTTTCCACTTTCAACGTAAGAATAATTTACACACTTCAATTGCAAAACCTCCTACGATATCAAAATAAGTGAAAAAAAGAGAAATAATATTAGGGATTTTTTATCGAAAAATTTTACTCGAAATAGTTTATAACGATAGCCCCGTTAATTACGACGTTTTATGAAAATTTTTAAATATTGACATTTCCTCTAAAACACAAATTTGTTTTAAAACTGCGTAAATATTATTTCAAAGGGTTTTTGCTTTTAGAAAAGTTTTTGTTCTGACTAATTTAAAACATCAAAAGTTACAAATATCATTATTTTTAAGTTTCATGAAATTTTGTATTGTAATATTTTACGATAAAAAGTCCGTAATAAGATCTCTCGATTTCTTGCACTTAATTGATATCGTAGGAGGCTTGATTTGAAGAGCGCAAATGGCTTTTTTGGTTATAAGTAGAAGAAATAACTGGTTGAGATCTAATAAAAACTACTAAAGATTTTGGGTGTTGTGGCCTTAAGTGGGATACACACTGAATTTGCACATAATTATTTTTTGTGATTATTTTTTATTTTTGAGATTTTGAGCTTTTTGTCTTCTTATATATGTATATATATATATATATAAATATAAAATATAAATTCGTTCCGAAATATAGCATAAAAGTGAAGAGTTAGCTGTATTATTTGTGATCGAATACCCAACCATACTTACCTTACTGCACAAGTTATCGATCGAATAATTATTTATATTTATTATATATATATAGAAATATATGTTTTTGGTTCTTACTAGGTTTTTGATATGATGAAGGGGGACCAGATATCATTTGAGGCAAAGAAAGACCTTCTTATAGTCCATTTTGGCGAGTCGTACCTAAAAAAACATAAGCGAGAAAAAATGGTATATGCTTGCAGTAACAGGATGCGAGAACTGTCGCGATTAGTCATTTGTTATCGCCAAATAACCAATAAGAGAGACATCACATTTAAAGAACTGTTGCATCCGAAAAATTTTGATCTCGTTTTAAAAGCGACCAGGGAAATTGTCGGATATGATATATCAAAGAAAAGTTTCAAAACTCCTAGTTTGGCTTTACATTTAGGAACATCATTGAAAACCGCCTGTGATGAGCTTATTCATCTGGTTTTGAAGGAATCGCGTGGTTTTAGATGTAAAACCCCACATGAACAACACGACTGGTTAAAAAGTATCAAGCAGTTTAAAAAATTAGTCGAGGCGCGCTGGTATACCGAAATCGCGTCGCTAGCAAATAAGGATTTGCTAGAAAAACGTTGGAAGAAACCCTTGCTGTTACCATTAGCTAGCGACATAAAAAAGTTTCGCGAGGGATGTCTTAAAATAGCTAGCGACTGCCGAGAGTTATTTGCAGAGGAAAAGGGCGACGTGGCTACATATACTTTACTTGTGCAAGCTGGCTTAGCACTTTTGATAATATTCAATTTTTTTTTTTTTTTTTTTTTTTTTGGGGATGTTGCCATGTGCACAAAGCCAGTGGCTTGTCTGTGCGGCAATCGGGGAGACGGAGTATTTTAAAAATCCCCTGCCTAACCTGGGCTTGAACCCTGGACTTCTGAGTGGAAGGCATACGCCTTATCCACTCGGCCACCTCCGCTCTAATAGAAAAAGAATTGGAGATATCCAATACTTAACGATAAGCGACTACAACACCGTAAATAAAAGTAATCTTACCGATTTTGAAAAAGTACTCAGTAAAACTGAAAAAGAATTAGCAGCAAAATACAAGAGGGTTGTAATCAGTGGTAAGGGTTCAAAAGGAGTTGTCACATTAATACCGGAAATATTGCAAACTTATATAGAGTTAATAATTAGAATTAGAGGAAAATATATTCTGCCACCTAATGAATATGTATTTGCAATTCCGGGTAGTACAATTCTGTAGGGACAGGGGGATAATGCAATTAGGAAATTAGCCGCTAAAATGAAATTAAAAAATCCGGAAACAATAACAAGCAATAAATTAAGAAAGACTATTGCAACCGTCACACAACTTCTTAATTTATCCCCTGAGGAGACTAAGCAATTTGCAACTTTTATGGGACACACCGCAAAAACGCACCAGGAATTCTATGAGTAAGTAATAGTTTTATTTTCTGAGTACCTACATAATTTTGGCCAAACTTAACCGGGATGAAATTTACTTCTGCCGCCAGGAGTAAGGATGACTATGGGGCATTATATGCCAGTCAAACAAGAAAGCATTATCTACTATTCAAAAATAAGTTCACTTATTTTATTCTTTTATGAAGAATAAATGCAACTCTTTAATGAAAAATAATAAAATAATGTCATAAGGTTATGTAGGGTTCGATTTTCAGATTACCAATTGATATATACCAAACTGCAAAAGTTTCTAAACTACTTTTACTTATGGAGAACGGTTCGCTTCCCATAGAGTACAAGGGAAAATCACTAGAGGAGATCAATTTGGATGCGGTATATGCCGAAAGTGATAACGGTAATATTGCAGCTACGAAGCTATTTAATACTAATCATATTACTACCCACAGAAGATGACGTTGATACATTGGCTTTGGAGGAACAACATGAACCATGTGTAGCAGAACCACCAAGCATAGGAACCCCATCGCTCACTAACGATACTGTCGATACTAACGATACCATTCCTCCAGAACGTTATGAAAGTGATGTAAATTCTGAAAGTTTGCCCGAAACTAACGACGAAGTTAACGTGAGCAATGTGGCCACAAGGAAAAGAGGTAAGTTGGGGAGTAAGTAGTACAAAAATAAAGTGTACTTATGCCTCAAATTTTAGGATGGACCGATACGGAGATATCTTTCCTAAATAAAGAATTTGGTGAACACATCTGAAAACGTATATATCCATCAGGGGACGAAGTAACGAAGTTCATAAAAAAAAGAAAAATTAACAGGAGTGTGGTCGTGGTAAAAGCCAAACTGCAACATCTAATGAACAAAACAGTCAAGAAGCCAAGAAAGTAAAGTATGAAGCATTTTGGCAGGTCCCGGAAGAATTTCTCAATTGTTTTATTTACTTTTATTAATGTACTTTTTGAACTGATGTAGTTTCATTTTTATATATATATAATATATATAAATATATATTAGTTTCATTTTATTGAAGCCCTTAATTAACATGTCAGTATTTGTTATGTTTTTAAAATATCGATTTCTTATAAAAACTAAAAACAGGTAAGTAGGGATGGGTTAACGTTAAAGCGCTGACCACATATGGAGGTTGATGGCGCTGACAGTTGACAGCAGCTTTATCTTTATTTTTTTTTTTAATTTTACCGGGGACGAAATATGTATCAAATTCTAATATTTGTATCGATATAACTCAAAAACTACTTAATAAACTTGATTGGACTTTCACACATACATTCATTGTATTTGTGGTCTGCCCTCAGGGTAGGAGAGGGAGTACGTTGCAAAAAATAAAGTAAATAAATAAGACATAGTCAATAAGTGAAATAATAAAACTCGTTGGGTAGTTGTGAGTTATGTCGCGACAAAACATATAAATAGGGTAATTAGTTGTTGCACGGTAACCATCTTACACCTAGAACTTGCGTATCCGAGAAACCATTTTAATAACCTTAGAATAGCTCTCATAAACCGTGAAACCTAAAACTTATGTTTTGTTAGAAACTATAACCAAGTCCCATGTATATTGCCGTGTAATACTAAATCATCCACTGTAATATATTATACATATTAGTGGTAATACTGAATAAATAATAATTTTCTATACTATTACTAAACGTGAGCGTTTATTTTGTGAGAAGCAAGTTTAGGTCCAATCATATACATGCTATATAATAATAGCCCATTGTGACCTCCGTAGGTTTGGCAACACCGCTGGAGTTATCAGCGACGCATCAGTTACCGTTCATATATAAATTGCGGAGGTCACTTCGTACCGTTTGTGTACCTTATATATGACCTACTGAAAAATCAAAAATCGTTTCCCCTCTTTTGATATTCGTGTAGCGAAAGTTCCCCTCATTAAAAATATGCAGTCAGATCAATAATATATTATCTGGAACACCCGGATCCTAGGTCGCCTGCTCTATATGCCGGAGGTGACAACTTAACACGTATACATATATATATATATATATATATATATATATATATATATATATATATATATATATATATATATATATATATGTGTTCTTTTAACGATCGATTTAATAAGTCTGAAACGTATAGGAGAAGATTGCGCTAAAGTTTTTATAGCTAAACTAATCGAGGACGTTAAATCACTTTATAATACCCATTATAAATATATTAAACCTATGTCGGTTTTATCGACGCGAGAGCAGGATGATTATGACGCTGCTGAACAATGTCACATTTGTCGTAGACCTTTCAACGATTCTGATATAAAAGTACGTGATCATGTCAACCTCACGGGTCAATTTAGGGGGGCTACGCACTAAGTCTGCAATTTAATCACTTAAGGCATACGCCTGTGTGTCACATGGGCGACAGATACCGGCAGATTTTCGTTTGCCCGTTTGCCGTTAATAGATTTCTGGAGCAATGGGCAGGTTTACTAAGTACACTAGCAGACAAAACTCAGCAGGCTCAAATCATTTTTGAGTTTATGCAATATGTATTGCCACATTTTCAAACTTTCTACCTAATTGGAAATTTATATAAGGAATGCATCACATTTCTTAGATTACTATCATGTAATTTTGTGAAAGAAGAATACGTCAGTTCTATTGGAACATGTGACGTGACATTATAGATCCAGAAGTACTTCTTGAATTGGATAAGATAACTATTGGGGATAAAGCTCTGGTAACCTTAAATGGATTCAACAACAAGTATAATGACGAATTTAAATCAAGGTGCCTAGAATTCTATCAGACAGCAATAAGGGAAGCGTTGCAAAAATTATCTTTTCAAAATAATATCATTAAAGAATCTCAATTTATATTACCCAGGACTGCATTATATAAAATAAATAAGATTGACATTATAAATATTTGTGGGATGTATTAAAAAATAATAAATTCAGCTGTCGCATTATCAGAGTATAAACTGTTACCTTTTTATTTCTCCGAAACAGATCTTTCTTATATTGAAATTTTGACTACGGAAATTTGTTTGCAACGTATGTCAGAACTAAGAAACCCTTCACATAAATAGGTATTTGAAAATATTTATAAACTTGCTGGAATTGTCCTTGCACTACCCCATTCGAATGCTGTGGTGCGTTAGTTTTCTCTCCCCGGGTCACGAGTGGACTATCCAAGTATCCCCACGCCGTTCGTTTTGTCAGTGTGATGCTTGGGTTACCCACTCATAAGGGTACCCGAATGGCGGTAGTGTTCCGTGAGTTATCTTTGATTACACTCCTATACGAGAGTGGTAGACAGGGGACGTCATGCGCAATGCGACAACATTTTGAATTTGTGATAGTTTTGACCAACATAACCCGGCATAACCTCTCTTCGTATCGTAAATTATTATAAGAATATTATTATTATACATTTTGAACTATGGAAGAAATTACATAGTGCTCGCACGACGTAGCACGCGATGAAAACGGCGAGCCCATAACGGTCAACAATAACATTTTGATAAAGAATAAAAACTGTAAGAATTATCAAAGTTTAGTTAATGTAACTAAATAATAGAAAAATAACTAACTAATGTAGCTCACCTGATTTAATAATGTCTGTAATTCTAGCTTGGGAAATAATATCCACGCCGATTTTTAAAGAATTGTCGGAGATATTTGGTTTTCGTGTACACGACAAAGTACAAAGAAATCTGGTGTACAACATACACGAGAAGATGCATCATTTGATACATCGTCGAGGAAGTGGTTGCATGAAGCGGCAATAAACCTATTAGTTATATAAAAAAATTGCAAGAAGCTCATCTCGTCATCCGTTAAAAACGCCAAAGTGTACAAGACAATAGCTCTTGAACTCGACAAACAAAATGTACAGTATTCTGCAGTGGAGGTAAAAGACCGATTGAAATATTTAAAAATGAGCTACTAGTGGTAGCAATGTTGCAAGAAATACGAGAAGATGGGCTGTAGTAGCTTTCTATTCTTTGCTAAACATAGCCGCCATAAATGCTCAAATTGCTAATTGCTCATTTATCAAACAATTGGCTGTAGATCTGACCGAAGACCATTGTTTAACGAAGAGATTGGCTTTAGCGGGAGAACGCGCAGTCTCCCTGCTGGTCCCTTGTATGCTGGTGGGAAAACGCGCAGTCTCTCCCTGCTGACCCGTTGTATGTTGGCGGGAGATTTCCAGGTATTGTTTGATGGCCCTTGCATGCTGTTGATAATACGCCGAGGTAATTACCTCTGCTGGCCGTAGTTGGAGAGGTGTTTTTTTCAGATATATATTATTAACTATTGTAGAATTATGCCGTAACCGAATCGGGAATATTTTCCCGTCCCGTTAGTCTGTTTCCTGTACCAATTAGTTTATCTAATACCCGAACCTCGCCGCCGAAGAAATACCGAAGAAACCCGTAACAAATATGCCCTGTTTATATTTTCCTTGTGTTTCTAAATGGTTAATTGTAAACAATACATTTATTATTTTATTCCGACGAACCCAGGACCTACGAGCTACCTACAAAAGGGTTTAAATATTGATATATTAATTGTGCAGCGCAATTCACCGAACCAGAGAAGAAGGGTGCATTACAACTGTGGTACTTTGAATTATTAGATTTTGTTGGAGATGAAGATGTTCCTCGCAGCTCGCGATGTATCTAACATGTCGGATATTGATGAGAATGATTCAAATGTAAGTATAAATTAGTGAATTATTTATTTTGGAAGTTCTGTATCTATATACACCCGACCACGAACAATTACACTATCAACACCGCTCCTGTTAGTGAGTACCTAATTTTTGCAACGTAGGTCATAGATTTACAAAATGTAGGTACCTACGTAGATTGTTACAAAGACAACTCTAAAGCGGCGAGGTTGCTCATTTAGTCATCAAACAATATTACTACTGAAAATATAAGAAATATATCACATTTCAATGTAACTATCCTGCCAAGGTACTTTGGGTTCATTGACAAAGTAAGTTTGGTATTCCAGCTTGACTTTTTTGCATCATTCAGGACATTTCCTCGATTTTGTACTTGTAAATTTTCGATGTTTGAACATGAGGTACTATGGTACCCCGTGGTAACAACAGTTCCACTATCCACATTTTCTCGAAATAACAATTTGGAGGTGCATGTGAATTAGGTGTGTGCTTCATGACAAAGTTGTGCACAACACATGTAGCCATCATCACTTTTTTCTACATTGTTTGGTTCTAAATTAGTTTGAGTATGGTATATGCGAAATCTTGATGCCAGTATGCCGAAAGCGTTTTCAACTATTCTTCTTGCGCGAGATAATCTATATTTTTTTTTCAAAGCTGCTCATATCTGCTTGACGATATGGTTTCAGCATGTCGGGTCTCAACGGGAATGCACCATCAGCAACGATTACATATTGCCAACACCTTGAACTATGTTGAATCTGGGCAGACTTAAATGCTGCATTTGAAGTTTTTCAAAATGTTGTATTCAGCAAAACACCTCCGTCGGAAACTCTGCCATTGTACGAAAATCTGCTACTAGAAATCGGTTTCAACTATTGCCATAAGAATCATGCTATGTCGTTCTTTGTAGTAATACGAGCCACTATCAGAAGGTGGAACTATGTCAATGTGTTTACCATCGATGACAGCAGTGAGGAAAATTCAATCTCTCTTCGAAAAGTTGAGCCATTTTCTTCTTTTTCCAACAATTCTACAGAAAATACCAGAGCTAATACTACGAATAATGCTGCTGCTGACATACATACCATATTACGTCACTTAAGAAGACTCAATTACCTGCTACAAGACGGAAGAAAGTAAACGACAGAGCAGTTAACCACTGGCGTACTAATATTCGTTAAAGACCATTTTAAGCGTCCTGCCCTGCTCCTGTTTCGACACCAGAAGATCAGTATGATCTTTTGGGAAGATCTATGGCAATGAAATTAAGATCAGTAGACAAGCGTCATGGCTTGATTGCGGAGATGAGAATTAACGACACCCTGTTCGATGGGCGCTCTAACTACCGAAGCAATTCTGAATCGTCAAAGTTTTACTTTTGTTTCTTCACCAACTCCTACTCTCTCACGAACCGAGTACAAGTCCTTTGACCTCACTAAATCAACAATGTTATACACAACCTTAAACTCGCACCGCTTCTGTTTCTCCCCTAATTCAATCATGCGAATCTCCGATACAACAGTACATCACTCAACAACAAAGGTACGCGATTTCTTCTGCACCGCAAACTCAGCCCTGCGCATCTCCGATTCAACAATATAACACTCAACAACAAACTACTTCTCCTGCACACCAACGTCAGCCCTCACAAGCACTACATGAAGAATTTGACACACAACCAACAACAGCAACTATATCATCTTTTATAGAAATTTTAATTCAGAGTTGACTTAAATATGTAATTGGCTAATTAAACTAAGTATTAAAGCTGTCTGACGATTCTAAACTGGTTTTAATTATTAACTCACGTATAGATAGTCCTCCTTCAGAGCTTCATAAATAGCATCGCATCCTTCTGGTATAGTTCGGCCCAAAGCCTGAGGTGAAATAATAGAATATTTAAGACACTTATATGTTCTTCCTGTTGCAAGAAATGTTAATGTTGCTGCTAGTTTCTCATGTGCTGATATTGCATTTCTCATAACAGTATCTTGTCTATGTATTCACGGAGTGATAGATGATAACAGTTAGAAATAAACATTTTCATCCATTTGTAAATATTTTATATATATATATATATATATATATATATATACTATATATATTACACCATTGTCTGCCATTCGGATGTTTGAGGTTAAGTGCAGTCTGGACTTTATAATTGCTAGCTTCATAAGAAAACATGTAAGTGAGAGTACATTTTAAGTTACTTTGTATAATGATTGCTTTTGCAGAATCTTGTTCATGATTAAGGGATTACAATAAAACCCGAAACGTCGAAATGGATTAACTGTTTTTGTTTCACCGCTCTGACCCTTCCGGGATATAATTTGGTTCTTTTGTTCGCCAACAAGTGGTCAAATACTTCCACCATACGATATATATATATATACTTATTTTGCTCTAAGTCTATGAAAGACAGTTCTTAAATACACCTCCGTCAGAAATCCCTCCTTGGCAACCAATATCCACAAAAATTAAATTGTAATCGGCGCCAACACAGGCATTAACACGATACTGAATGTGGATTTGTTTATTGTGATATACACTACCACTATTTATTGGAGATTGCAATAAAACATGCTTATCGAGGGCCCCCAAGCAGTGTGGAAAATTGCACTTCTCTTCAAATTTTGTTGCAATTTTCATCCAGGAATCTGCGGTCGACGGTACATGAAATATTTAACTAAAAATATTTAACTTCAATTTCTACATTTCAGAATCATCAGCAATGTGAAGACGGCGAAAACATGGTGCCCCCAGCAATTGTTGAAAATGCAAATGAGCACAGAGATGATGACGTCCATGTCGATGAAAACGGCGAGTGTTCGCAGGATACTTCTGAGACTAACCCAGTCCGTACTCCTAAAAAGAGCCGTTCAATATATTAACAACCGCAAGACAAGGTCGGAAGGACCAACGCACAAAGTTTGGGGAGTACAATGCAGAAAAACACTTCCAGAACGCATTCAGTGCTGCAGAACCAAATAGAAAACCTTATTCTTCAAGCGGAAATGGAAGACCTGTACGCAAACCAAACGTGGTCGAATCAGTAGCACAAGTACCACGAAACAATTCTCCATCCACCTATTACCACGCTTCTAGAACGACCTCGCCCGGCATATCCGTACTTTGAACCATCTTTACTACAGTCCCCACGTGCTTCATCGCTTTTATCGATATAAGACCAGCAACCATCAGTTGAAAATTCCAGTGAGTTTAGTGCCTTGCGAGAATGTATTCTTTTGCTGGCTCATTTGATTTATTTATCAATTACCTCTATGTTGTGTGTGTGTCTGAATTGTGTTCAAATACTATACATTATGATGTTTAGTTGACTGAGTTGAAGTTAATGTTCTTTTATTTTTGCAGTCACCCCGATTTGAAGAAATTGATTGTCTGCCCGTTGATAAGTGTTCATGAAATTGCCTTAGTTTTATGGTGGGGTTATGCAACGCAATAAGCGTAACCGTAACATATGCATACGCGAATTCGTAAGAGTATTTAACCTTTGCATATTAACAGCGACGTTTAGGAAACGTTACTTAGGCGTTAGCGAGAGTTTCGCGTGAGATAAGCGTATGCCGTCAAGTTCGTAAAAATGAACTTTATACCCAGGTGCTGTGCCATCTGACATGAAGTGAGCGCTGCATCTACAGTCTGTCTATTAGTGTATTTAATACTCATAACCTCAAAAGTAAAAATAGACACGGACATAATAGAAGCTGTTCAGGAATTCCCGCATTTATACAATAAAAAACATAAATTACAAAAATAAAACAGCAGTGGATAATGGCTGGACATCAATTGCCATTAAGTTCAATTCAACAAGTAAGTTTGAAATGTTTTACCTTGAAATACTTATTTTGCTGGACTTTGTTATTGTAGAGGAATTTGTGAGTGGCCGATGGCAGAATATCCGTAATTAATATAGAATATCCGTCAAATATTTAGCGACATGAAATTTCAACCAAGATACATCCCCTTTTTCGTGTGCATAGGGTTACATGGTGCACGAAATATTAATGCTACATCCACATAATTTGTAAACAGTTTCAAAACCTTAATAATAAATAACTTTATAGCAATCTGTGAAATGGACGACTGCGGGGAGCTTTAAGCACATTGCAAAATTTGTTTACGAACAATAATTTAGTTGACTATCAATTTGAAAAGGAAGTTGTGGAAAGTTGTGCGCAAAATGAATCTCAGTAACATAGTGAGATTGCAGTTATAGTGCTTATATAGTCGATCTCACCAGTGCTGTAAATTACTCATCGATTTCTGCTGTTATTTTCCGCATACGTTACACTTCATTCGTATACATTGCCGTGTGTTAGAACGGAATAGAATGATTTTGATACATCTGCTGTACAAATTAAATGCGCCCAGCGAAAAAGTACGTCTTTTCTTAGAATGACTTTTCGTTCTACCATAACCTCTAATACTGAACGTGAACGTAAATATTGAATGTGACCGTGTTTTTGCAAAAATGTTTTCGTTGAAAGGTAAGCCGCTTAATAAAAAATCTATGGTGATGGTGATGAACGTGTTAAACTATATTCGTCGCACTACTGAGAATGTCGGAGAGACCATTCTTGTCGAAGTAAGAATATATGAGGCCTTTGATTTTACGCAATTGCTCAAGAGACTAATCTTATATTTTTATTTAAGAGAACTGCTGATGCTTGCGGGGTTACTGTAGCAACTGTGTACCGTACGCAAGCACGATTTAGAACAGCAGAAGCAGCAGGTACTTCTATATCATCTCCGCAGAAGACCTGTCATCGAGCAAAAGTCAAATCCACAGATGTCGATGACTGTGAAGGCAGCTGTACGTCGCAAGATTTATAGTAGACATAATAAATGTATGTATGAAATAATAAGTACGGACTGTCCCCGTACACAATCTGTGCACCGTTGGTGGTGTTATACACAGTTACGGGTATTCAAAATATGGAAAGTAAGATTCTTCAAATATTTTTGTAGCACTGCCTGTTACACTTAAAAGTCTCGCACGAGAGATCCGGGATGATGAGGTATTTGATTTTTCCGTGGCAAGCCTTCACCGATGCGTACAATCCATAGGATTTTCATACACTATGGATGATGACCGACGAGGATTGTTGGAGCAGCCACATATAGCCTCATTAAGAGCAAAATTTTTAAGGGAGTATACATCAAACAAAGCATATGAGGTATTTAATCCTGTATTTTTAGATGAGACGTGGATTTTTGCACGAGGTTCTGCTAGAAGAAACTGGGCATGATGATGATAAGAAATCAATTAGAAAAAAAAAACCTTCGGAGAAGGGAAAAGGTGGATTTTATTTAAAACGTAGATTGTAAACTCAAATTTTAATATAAATTATTTGTAGGTACATAGTTTTGCATGCTGGCAATAGTGACGGATTTATTAACGGTGCAGAATTAATATTTTCATCCACATCGAAAACGGCCGATTACCATGATAACATGAATGCAGATTTATTTACAAAATGGTTTCCGGAGCAGCTACTTCCTAATTTAGACAGACCGAGTTTGATAGTTCTCGATAATGCGTCATACCACTCCAGACTGAAGGAAAAACTGCCAACTACCAGTTGGCGTAAGGAAGAGCTGGTACAATATCTAAACTCGAAAAATATTGCATTTAATCCGGGCATGTTAAAGACAGAGTTATATGCATTGGCTAACAATTACCCAGCTTGTAAAGTATATGAAGTGGATGAAATCGCTAACGAATGGGGCCATAAAGTACTCCGATTACCACCTTATCACTGCCAGTTTAACCCCATTGAATTAGTATGGGCGAATTGCAAGGGATAATAATAATAATAATAATAAAGCATTTATTGATCCCAAAACCATAACTTACAAAACATAAAAATATAAACAAAAAAAGTTTGCATTTGAAATCAATAGGAGCACCACAGACAAATCTGATTTTATAGGTGCCCCTGAACTTAAAATTTACTAAAATTGACATGTACATATGTGAAAAAGTAACGAAATCATATTATATATTCTATACAAAATAACTGAACTCGCGTTAATCCGACCCTAAGCACCGTCACCGATCCCAGGACGCGATTCAAGCAAAAATAACTTGTATTTTCTTTTAAATGAGCAAGCGCTGAACGTACAATAATTTATCGGCAGACCATTGAGGACGTTTGCAGCCACATATGAGAAAGATCCCTTAAAAGTTTCGAGATGATGGAGTGGTATGGAAACAGCATTTCTATGCCTCAAATACAGATTATGAACATCAGTCCTATAAGTTATTCTTTCATTGAGGTAGGGAGGCACTTGAGTTGTTACAAGTCGCTGCAAACGACAAGCCATGTGCAAAGTACGCCGGTCACACATATTCAACCAGTTAGCAACTACCAGCTTATGTGAAATTCTCTCTCTCCGTCTTATTCCATATACGAATCTTAAGCATGAATTCTGAACTCTCTGGATCCGCCGGGCATCAAGTGCTGTCAAACATGGACCGTAAACCATGTCGCAATGACTGAACAGGGAAAGAATGAGAGAATCACACAATAACAATTTGGCCTCCCTGTTCAGCAGCTGGCGACACGGATAAAGAGCCCTTAATTTACCGTAAGATCCCCGTAGAAGACCGCTCACATGTTCTTTAAATCTCATAGTCCCGTCAAACACCAATCCCAAGACCTTTAGCTTTTCACCCTTGCTAACAGCGTTATTGTTGATCTTTATATGTAAAGCATCATTGCATTGGTCACACGCATTTTTGGTACCTAGCAGGATCATGGAGCACTTTGCAGGATTTAGCTTCAGAAAGTGCGAGTCCGATATTGCTGCCAATGAGCTGAGGTCCTCATTAATAAGTTGTACCGCTTCATCTATCTTACTAGGAGGGAATGAGTGATAAATAACCGTGTCATCCGCGTACAAGTGATACTTGCACGTCGACAGACAATCAGGAAATGATGACGTATAAATTGAAAACAGATCAGGGCCAAGGATCGATCCCTGAGGAACACCCGCCGTTACATTAGAAAAATCCGAAAACGTGTCGTCAATTTTGACGCACTGAGATCTGTCACTCAAATAGCTCTGCATCAACTTAACGGATCCATCACTCAACCCTATGTGATGAAGTATTGCAGCCATGATTTCATAGTTAACCGTGTCAAATGCTTTGGTGTAGTCTAGTGCGATTAGTACAGTAACATACCCCTTATCAGAAGCTAAGTGGATATAATCAGTCACGCAAGCAAGAGCAGTATCACAACTGTAACCGGTCCTATACCCAGATTGGTAAACTGGGAGTATTTTTTCATTAAAAAGATGCTTGCGCAACTGAGAGGAAATAACTCTTTCAAAAACTTTAGATATTGTGGGGAGTATATTAATGGGACGCAACTCTGAGTAGTGGCTCGGCTGCGGCACCTTTGGAATGGGCATAACAATTGATTCTTTCCAAGCTTGTGGAAAGGTCTCCTCCTCTATACATGCATTAATAACATGCTTAATTTCCGGACTAATAAAAGGGCAACACAACTTAATTAATTTTAAATTAATTCCGTCTGTTCCACATGAATTAGATTTGATGCCTGCAATTGCATTTTCTATTTCCAAGTCACTCGCCAATTTAAATTTCAGAATATTATTTATACCCTCCCTGACACTCTGATTATAATTAGAAAGCGTATGCCTATCGATCGGAGCAATGTTATTAATTGAGGTAGATACAGGGTGTTTCAGAAATAACGGCTAACCTTGAAGGAGCATATGCCCAAGGACGTAATAAGCATGTTTTGTCAAATAACGTATGGTCTAACTTCACGCATTATTGAGAAAATTAATAAAGAAAGACGGAGTCCGTCCCTGACCAGCGGAAGACAATCGACCACAATCCACTACAGTTGTGTTGCAACTGGTGAGTCTGGTGACAAATCAACGCAGCGGGGAACATTCGGTCTCCCCTCCACTGCGGCATTTCTCGCTGAACGTGACAATGACCTACATTCGCCAGGTTGATATGAACGTATACAAGAGTGGTCATGGTCCAACAGCTGTTTGTTGGTTTATCAACAATAAAAATCATTTGGATTTTGGAATCTTAATGTTGGTGTCTTTGTGTAGTGATTTGTGTAGTATTGAATTGCAATTCTATGGCTAGAATGCGACATAACTTTGTTCGGCCTAGACGCCTAGTTGCTGTGTTGAGTCGCTTTGTTTTGTTCGGCGATAACGCTTAATAATCACGTGTGTAAATCCGCATTATATTTCTGGATTAGGTAGGTACTAATCTCTCTATTTTTAATTGTTTGTACGGTCTTTTGCAACCGTAGTCAAGTCATGCGCGTTCGGCTATTCACCAGGGCCGGCCTTAGACGAATTTTTCAATACAATTTTGTTAGTACATAAAACTTTGAAATAGACTATAGGTTATTTGACCAAAATTGCTTCTCTGTCCTTGGTGAATATGCTCCTTCAAGGTTAGCCGTTATTTCTGAAACACCCTGTATAAAATACTTATTTATTGCATTGCAATCTTTTAGGTGATCTGCCATGTTTATTTTTTGTTTTGACTTTAATACGCCATTATCTCGCAAAAATTTCCATTTGTCAGCATTAGATTTGATAGAGAGTTGATGCTTAAAATATGCATTTTTTTCGGACCTTATGGCAGTTGTAGTTAAGTTTCTCATTGATCTATAATAGTCACCATCCACCAAACTTCCTGTAGATTTATATTTATTCAGCGCCTTCTCTCTGAGATTTCTCATTAATTTTATATTATCGGTGAACCAGGGTGCTGAGCGATTGTTATTTATATTCATCCGCTTAAGTGGGATGTGACTATTGAAGATTAACAACTTATAATTAAAAAAATTCAACTTCTCATTTACACCCTGAATATCATACATATAGTACCAAGGAACAGTCATCAATTCTGCACAAAAATTATTATAATTGAAATTTCTGTAACATCTCACCATTCGAAAGTCTGGCTCCCTAGCAGCAATCGTCACACCAAACTCGCAGTAAACCAAACAGTGGTCGGAAATGCCGTTGTCTATAACTCCGGAATCAGTAATCAATGCATCCTCAAAAACCAGTATATAGTCTATTAATGTTTGCGACTGCTCCGTTATTCTAGTTGGTTCAGTTATTATCTGCTTCAGATTAAAATTTGAAAAGGCATCATAAAGTCGTTTCCACTTGGAACACTCAATATCAAAAGCGTTGACGTTGAAATCCCCCAAGCAGAACAACTCATCAGCTACAGGTCCCACAACAGCCAGTGATCCCTCAAACTCGCTGAGAAAGTGCGTATAATTTCCATAATGCGTTCTATAAATTACCCCAACAATTATGTTTTTACCCTTATAGTTCAATTCTAGCCATAGCTGTTCCAGAGAGTTAGAAATATTAGAAAACAACCGTTTACTGTTCAAAGCATTGTGCACATAAACCCCCACTCCACCACCCGCACCATCTCGTGACTCGTGAAAAAATGTGTAATCATTTATCAGAATATTACTTAAATCAAAATCTTGACTTACCCAAGTCTCAGTAATCGCCAACAAATCAAAACCAGCCTCCAAAAGAAAATCCCTTACCTCCGCAAAATGTCGGATCAGTGACCGCGCATTCAGGTGTCCCAACTTCATCAACTACAATTTCAATATATAAATAAATATCATGTGCTTCTGCTGTTTGCAAAAACAAAACAAATGCAACTCAAACAGAATGCTCCTCTTCGTGCTAACTGTTTACTAGTAAAAAAAAAAACAAAAAAAATATAACCAATCAATGACTTATTCTTATAAACTTAGAAAAAAAAAACAAAAATTTATAAATCGTAATACATGAACTCCTACAAAACTCGACAAAAGCGGAACAACACTTTCTTATCTTTCAGAGGATGCCGTTTCCTGATTATCACTGCGGTAGACCATAAGTTTTTCCAGCTCCTCCATATTATGAACCTTGTGTTTGAATTTACCGTTTTCTATATTTATGATGCCATCATAGGTCCAGACCTTCCTTTTACCGAACTCTGTTTGTGCCGCCTCGTAAAGCTTGTGTCGTTGTTGCGTAAGATCTTCAGCAAGAAACATTTTTGTATGTTTTAGTTTAGTACGGTTGCTCAACACCTCCCTTCTGTATTTGTAGCTGGTAAATTTTACTATTATCGGACGATTCTTCATATTTAATTTGCCTAGACGATGACATCTGTCGATGCTTTCTATCGGAATATTTATATTCAATTCTTGTTGGCAGAATGCGACAACCACTTTTTCGGTATCCTCCTTCACTGTTTCAGCTAACCCCATTATTCTAATACTATTTCGGCGTGTATACTGCTCCAGGGCATCCAATTTATTAGCTAGTACATTCTTTTCATTTTCGAGAATTGTACATTTATTTCCCAACAGTTCAACCGCATGTTCAATTTTTTTCTCTAACCTGTCACCCAGTTCTTCCATAACTTTTCGGAATGGATTGTCGGCTTTCAGGAAGTTATCGAATGATTCTGCGATTAATGCCTTGATTTCTGTGACAAACTCTCGTGTCAGCACCATCCTAACGACTTCTAACGCCTTATTGTCGGTAATTCACTCAACTTTTGCACAGTATTACCACTTGAAACACGATTTTTTTGAGGAGCGAACTGTACGTGTGCTACTCCGTGTACATGCGTATATCAATTTCTATATTATAACAAATATATGGGCAGAGACGGATATGGGGACGATAAGGTTTTGACGATGTGGTCAGAGGCATTAATGCAGGTGACTGGAGAACAGTGGAGTAGATGTATAGGCCACTCGGAGAAGGAAATTATGGAATGGTGGAGAATAGAACAACAAATGGAAAGAACACAAGAACCCATTATAATAACCTTGCAACAGGACAGCAGTGATGATGAGGAGGAGGAGGAAGAAACCATTGTAGAAGATAATATTTGAAATTTTTATTTTTATATTTATATTTAAATTATAGTTTTCAGGTTTCAACAGGACAGCAATGTTGATGAAGAGGAAGAAATTGAAGAAGAGAGTATGTTTTTATTTGTATTTTTCAGTTTTCAACAGGACAGCAATGAAGAGTAGGATGATGATTTTATTTGAATTATATATTTATTTTTATGTATATGTTGTTATGTATAATTAGTATTTTACAGTTTTCGTTATGTATAGTTTTTATAATAAAGTTGTGTTGTGTTTTTTTTTCTAATAAATTTCTTTTATTTGTTGCAAGTTTGTAGTTGCTTTGGTATTCTCTAAAATTAGGAAAATATGCTAAACAAACAGAAAATGTTGTTTATGTTAAGAAGGCTTTATATGTAGTTTATTATTATTGTTATTAAAGTAGGCTAGTCATCTAGTTGTCACTTGCAATAAAAGTCATAGACGAAACGCTGTACTTTTAATATGGTAGCAGAGCGTATTCGATTATAAAATCCCAAATACATTGCAAGAGTTAAAAAAAATAGCTGTTGATCATGCAGTCAGGCGTAAAAATCGAGATAGGTCGGCTCGACGGTCCTACTAACTGGCAGACCTGGAGGTACAAAATAAGATTGCTTCTTAAAAGTAACCCAGGGACCATGGAGGCAATTGAAGGAAAAATAAGGCCTGGCAGTCCAGGCAAGTTAGCGACACCCGAGGCGTTAGAAAAATACAAATCAGACTTAGAAAATTTTCAAAAATTTGACAGTCAAGCCTTGTTAATTCTAACGACAAACATGACAGAAGAAACATTGCAAAAAGTGATGCGATGCGAAACGTCAAGCGAGATGTGGATAGAGCTTCACAGGCTTTATGACGGAGCAAAGGAAGACAGGAGCTACGATCTCTGTATGAGGTTCTTCCGCTACCAGAAAAGCGAGGAGCATAATATGGCCACACATATTTCGACTCTCAAAAGTCTATGGTACGAAATAAACAACGAAATAGAAGGAAATTATCTACCAGAGATTCTATTAATATGTAAAATTCTAGATACACTTCCTGACCAGTATTTCAGTTTCAAATCTAGCTGGTTTTTGATGAATAAGAAAGATCGAAATATTGAAAATCTCACGACGCAGTTATGTACTCATGAAAGAGCTTTAACAAATGTTAACGAAAGTGAAATGAAGGTTGAAGCACTGACAGTTATGAGGGCGAAGAAAAAAATAAAGGACAAGGATGTTAAGACCAAGTGTAAATACTGCGGTCAGCTTGGACATAGAGTAAGAACTTGTTCCAAATGGAAAGCAGACGGGAGACCACCCAAACCGAAACCTACTTCGACTCAGAGTGCGTCCAATATCAACATGAACTTGATGGCACTTGACAGTAACACAGCGGACAAGGACAGTGATAACTGGTACCTGGACAATGGCGCTACTAGTCACGTGACCAACAGAAGCGACCTGTTCAAGAGCTTTGAACACTTCACTGATGCCCATACAGTGACAACTGCCACCGGCACACCTGTTCATGCTATTGGTAAAGGAAACCTTGAAATTGAGGCTGACTTACGAGGAAGGAAGGAGCTAATAACCCTTAACGATGTATGGTTCGTACCTTCAATTAAGAGAAACCTTTTTTCGGTCTTGTCGGCTCATGATAGATTACCAAACATTGTCTTTGAGTCGCGAACCAAGGAGTGTGTAATTAAATTTGAAGGAGGTCGAGATCTATTGATTGGAAAAAGAGATACGAATGGAGGCTTGTACAAACTCGTTGCTAAAAACGTTCTAGGCATCCATGAAATCAATCAACTAGATGACTCCAACATGATGCAATTATATCACGAACGTTTAGGACATCAAAGCAAAGCGCATGTCAAGAAGGTAATAGAGAAGGAGCTGGGCATAAAGCTGAAATTAGATTCTAAGCTTTGTGAAGGATGCGTGTTTGGTAAAGCCCATCGACTGAAATTTGGCACAAGGGAGCGAGCGACTCGTCCAGGAGAGCTGATACATTCCGACGTATGTTGTCCTTTTAGATTTTCATGTGCAAAGTACAGATACTTCGTACTATTTAAAGACGATTTCACTAAATTTCGCCAAGTCTATTTTATGAAGGAAAAGGGAGAGGTTCATGAGAAACTTGAGCAAATGTTGGCAGAGACAAAGGCTACTGGACATATTGTGAAAGAGATACTCAGTGACAATGGAGGTGAATTTGACAATGAAAGAGTAAGGGAGATATTGAGAAAGAGCGGCATAAGGCAAAGACTTACAATGCCCTATACGCCAGAACAAAACGGTTGCGCGGAGCGCGAAAATAGAACGCTCGTAGAATGTGCAAGAAGTATGATGTATGGACAAGAAGAGTCACTGCCTCAAGGCTTGTGGGCTGAACTAGTCAATACAGCTGCTTATATTATCAACCGAACTGGTCCAACTCAGCAAGATAAGTCGCCATATGAGCTTTGGTTAGGTAAGAAGTCCAACATCAAACACTTACGAATCATTGGAAGCACCTGCTACTCCCATATACCTAAAGGCAATAGAAAGAAAATGGATAAGAAAGCAGTGAAAGACATCTTGATTGGTTATGATAACGACGATGGATACAGGATTTGGCGTAAAGAAAACAATACATTACTAAGGTCAAGAGATGTTTCCTTTCAAGAGAAGACACTCACATTTACTAATGAATTTCTGTTACAACCTTTACAAGAAGATCCTGTACCGTCGACATCTGCAAAAAATCAGTCAGACGAAGAAGTAGTTGAAGGTAATAAAAATGACGAAAGTTCTGAGCAGGAAATTATTTTCAACAGATCCATTGAGTCACAAAGAGAAGTTGACAGCGAGTTAGAAGGTGACGATCATCTCTCTGCTCAAGAAATAGTAGCGGAAGACAGAAGGACTCTGAGACAGAGAAATACCATCAAACTTCCCTCGAAATTCAATGATTTTGTGATGAATATTGTTGACAATATGAAGCAAGCAAATTTGGAGTCAAATAAGCTATGCTCCATCCTGACAAGGAAAGATGGATGGAAGCTATGGATCAAGAGTTGAATTCCCTAAAAGAGAATGACACGTGGGAAATTGTACCTTTGCCTAAGAATAGGAAAGCCATACCGTGTAAATGGATCTATAAGGTAAAAACCAAACCCGATGGTGCGATCGAGAGATACAAAGCCCGATTAGTCATTAAAGGATTTACTAAGAAGCAAGGAACAGACTATTATGAGACATTTAGTCCAGTTGCTAAGACAAGCACTATTAGAGCACTATTGAGTGTAGCTGCAAAAGAGAAAATGAAGCTAGGTCAATTCGATGTGTCAACTGCGTTTCTCTATGGCATCTTAAACGAGAGTATATATATGAAGCCGCCAGAAGGGCTCACCAACAATGACTCGAAAATGGTGTGTAGACTTAAGAAGAGTTTATATGGATTAAAACAAGCACCAAGATGTTGGAATGCCTGCATTACCGAGCATATTATAAAAATTGGCTTTAAGCAAAGTTCGGCAGATCCATGTTTGTTCACCAGAGCAGAAGCTGAGAGAAAGGTCATCATAGCACTATATGTTGATGACGGGTTAGTGGCTGCAACTGACCAGAAGGGAGTGGAAGATCTATATGAAGAGCTCAGAAAGAGATTTAAGATTACCACTAAACCTGCGTCATATTTTCTTGGTATTGAGATTAAGACACATGAAGACGGTTCTATCAAAATAGACCAGAAAGCCTATGCAGAGAGAGTTTTGCAACGTTTTGATATGATGAATTGCAAGCCTGCACCAACACCAATAGTAAAAGATAAGCAAAAAGTCACGACAACTGAGAACCAAGAAAAGTTTCCATACCGTGAAGCAGTGGGCGCTTTGTCATATCTTATGGTGGGTACAAGACCTGACATTGCTTACGCAGTAGGAGTAGTGTCGAGAACTCTGCAAAATCCAACTGATGAAGACATCAGACGGGTCAAACGAATATTACGCTACATTCAAGGCACAAAGGAATACGGCATTACGTACAAAGGTAATGATAAACCTATAGTTATGTACACAGATGCTGATCTTGGAGGCGACCCAACCACAGGACGGTCAACATCGGGGATGGTTTGCCTGTTCTCAAGTGGAGCTGTCTCCTGGCGAAGCCTGCGTCAAAGAACAGTAGCACTTTCATCAAGTGAAGCAGAGATCGTTGCTGCAAGTGAAGCTACACGTGAGCTACTGTGGCTGAAACGAATCATAGAAGACATGGTTATGGATGTACAAACAATAGAGCTGCTGATTGACAGTGAGTCTGCACTGAAACTCAGCAAGAATCCTATTGAACGACACCATCAGACCAAACATATGCACGTGCAGAGAAGACACTTCTACCTGCGTGAATGTCTGTTGCAAGATGCAAACAATTTGATTGCGAAGAAGGTGTCTTCAGAGGACAATATCGCTGACATGATGACGAAGCCTCTATACAGACCAAGGTTACTCAAGTTGATTGAACCTCTGGGAGTCGGGAGGGGATGTTATGAAGGCTTTATATGTAGTTTATTATTATTGTTATTAAAGTAGGCTAGTCATCTAGTTGTCACTTGCAATAAAAGTCATAGACGAAACGCTGTACTTTTAATAGTTTAGCTTTTAAACAACATTTTCTGTGTAAAATAAACAATTTTTTTAAATTAGTTTTGTTTGAAAATTTAAATTCTGCTCTAAATTGTTAATCTGAAGTTTTATTTTGTGCTGTTAAAATGTTTCCTGTTTTTAAATCGCATTTTTAGCTTTTTCTTAGCATATTCTATGATTCTTACAGCATATTTTTGATGGCCCTAAAGGATATTTAATTAGTAAAGATAATAGCAATATTAATTTAATTTCTATAATATCCGCCTCGGTAGGCAACGTATGTACAGGGATGTATGTTTGGTTGCGTAGGCATAACAATCAAGCTGCGCGTTACGTCAAAATCTTGGTTCATACACTTATAAGCGATGAGTAATTTGCAGCACTGGTGAGATCGACCATATACAGCGTCATTTTTAATGATTGAACGTCACGTAACTGGCTTTTTATTTTTGGGCACTAAGTTTGTTTATCTGGCGTTGGCAACACTTGCGCGCGCTTAGTGAAATTTACTGAAACACGTCACATATTTCCAGAGACGCGCGGTTTGTTTTTCTTCATTTGAGTGTAAGCTGTGTCGTTTAGATCTTAATGAAAAGGCTGATCAAGGTGATTCGAGAATCAAGGTGTGTTTAAAAAATAGTTCTTTTTAGGGCTCTTTATTCGTTGGGAAGGATATGAACCGTAAGTTTATTCAAATTTTGATTTTATGTTATGGTTTTTACTCCCGAAGAAGATGCTTTCATGCTGAAAGCGCACTATCGCAGTGCCACCCGCAATGTAGATGGAACGTGGAGTTATTCGATACCTTTGTGTGTCGAACAGTTTGCTGAAAAATATCCGAATGAAGTTGTAGATTATGACGTAAGCCCCGCCCACCATACCTAAACACCCGAAAGGTATCCAAGCCCCGCCCATCGTCCTCCGACAGAAGGAAAAATGGATACCCAGGCTGGCATCAGGATAATTCCAGCGACGTTAACAGACCACGCCTCCATGGTCAACCAGCTTACCACCGACGACACGGCCTACCACACTTTCTCAACTCCCGAGAATCGGGAGTTGAACATAGTGCTGAGGAAGTTGCCGTTGGAACTCCCGATAGAGGAGATTGCAGCCGACCTGAAAGACCAGGGCTTCACTCCGTCGCGTGTCCTGCGGATGAAGAACCCCGCCACGCGACGCGAAATGCCTTTGGTCTTGGTCTCAGTGCCGAGAGCGCAGCAAGCACTTTATAACATCACGGCTATCTGCGGGATACTGATCGTCGAACCACTGAAGAAATCTCCAAGTATAAGTCAGTGCCACAGATGCCAGCTTTTCGGACATGGATCCACTTATTGCAAAGCACTACCAGGATGCAATAGATGCGCCGGCGACCATCTCACGACTGACTGCAAGTCCCCCGACGATGCACCCGATAAGCGCAACTGCGGAGGGAGTCACAGAGCGAGCTACCGAGGTTGTCCGCGTACGCCCAAGCAGAAGCGTCTGTCCGCCCCCAACACCCAAACAACCCCCGCATCCAAAGCGCACCCTAGCGCCTCGAACCAGGTCACTACGGCAAAATCTTTTGCCAATTCCGTCATTGGCCACGCCCCCATACAGTCTCAAGCAATAGCCCCGCCTACTCCTACTCCTAGCATGATGCATATCGTCAGCGAACTGCAACAACTAAATGCTAAACTCGTCAGCTTGGCAGCCGAATTCAAAATCATTTGTACCCAACAAACTTACCTTGTCCTTTTTAACCCTATGTACCTCCAACACTCTCTTTCCTACCTTTTCTCCTCCGTTGTAATAAAATAACCCGTCATGTCCTCACACCAAAATTCCCCTCCATGCTTTTGGAGTCCCGTCATTCCTACCGGGGTTCACAAGTCTAACTTAAACCTCTGATCAACCAAACATCATGTACTTAGATTATGACGTTTTTGCACAACATGTACGACGAGTTACTGCCAGATTTGAGGGAAAAAATTGTATTTGAAAGGGAAAATCAACAGGTAGACCTACAATTTTAACGGAAGATGTTGTTGACAATATTCGACAACGTATGGATCGAAGCCCAAACAAATCCTTGCAACAGCTTTCTCAGCAAGCAGGTACGGTAGAAACATCGTTATAATTTGTCTGTTTATTTATTAACACATTCTCTCTCACATAACTCTTCTGTTTAGGTATGTATGCATCAACCTGTCGTAAAGCTTTACGAAAAAACCTGCATACGTACCCGTACAGAGTCAGCGTACTTCAAGAACTACACCCACACGACAATGAACTGCGACTACGATATTGTAGATGGTTTGATGAGCACTTAAACAATAACGATAATCTCGATTTAACGTTCTTCACCGATGACGCGTGGGTTCATTTGTCAGGATATGTGAATAGCCAAAATTATAGAACATGGGCTAAAGAAAACCCTCACAACTTTATTGAAACACCCCTACATCCACTGAAAATTGGCATTTGGGTGGCTATATCGAGAAGAAGAATTATAGGGCCAAATTTCTTTAATGAGACTGTTACCGGAGAACGATATCGAACCAATATTTTGACTCCATTTATGGAACAACTGCATGATGATGAACTGGTATTAGGCAATTTTCAGCAAGATGGAGCCCCTTCGCATACAGCTGGTGAGACACTGCGATGCCTTGAAGAGTTTTATGACGACCGCATTATAAGTAGATGATTATGGCCACCTTGTTCACCGGATCTCACACCACCAGACTTCTACTTTTTCGGAAAAATAAAAGATAATATCTTTAAAACAAGGATGCACGACATAAACGAACTACAAGAGGCAATAGTGCGTGAAACAGAGAGTGTAACGGTAAATGAACTACAACATGTATTTGAAAATATGAAGAGACGGGTTAATTTGTGTATCAAAAATGACGGGGGGCATTTTCAAAATATGCTGTAATTTCTATGATCAGTAAAGCTACTTTCTTTTTGTTGTGTTGAATTTCTGTTTGTTTTAAAATCACGTTCAGACCGAGATAATTTGTAATGTAACATAATTTCTTTGTTTGTATGTACGGTGAAGTGCTACGTAATACTTGTTACGTAATTGTATTGGACCACTTGTCTGTGCTACGTATCAACAAATTGAAGAAGAAAATTAATTAAATAAAAGTAAGTATTTTACAGTATTTTGTTACTGATTGAACAAACAAATGTGTTCAACACAACTAGGGTAAAAAAACATAACATAAGCTCTATGTACGCGGTAATTTTTTAAGAAATCATCATTTAATGGTTTGACCATATCCCCATAATAAAAATAATATGATACGCCACTGCCTTATCTATTTACAGAACTGAATTCATTGCTGCCAATATGTGTATATTTGGTTGCCTACATCGGTAGTCACGTGACATTCAAACATTACAAATGACCCTGTACTAGTGCTTATATAGCAGGTACAATAGCAAAATCTGTTGTTGAAATTTCCAAAGATTGCGATGAGTGCAAAAACGAATTATGTACCGATGAAAGTTTGAAAGAACTTACTTTAGGCCGGCCGCACATTGGACGCGAATTAGTACGAATTTGACTCATGCGGACACGTACGTACACGCACGAACAATCCCTACCTTTCAAGTACTATGAGAGTGCGCACACTTGGTTCGAGTTAGTCGTACGTATACGTGCGTGTAGTTACAACGTCCGACGACAATCCGAACTCGTTGGGATTTTATTACCTACAGTTTCATACGTTGGATGAATGCCTCCATTATCGACAGGATTAAATTCGAAGAAAACAAACTATTGCCAAATCTACAGTACTTTATTGTCGGTAGTTAATAAGTCTATATCACGATCGACTTCGATTGCGATTATATTCAACCATCATCAGGGGATCTGGAAAAGAGCCCATACAGTCAACAATACATGTATGTAGCTAACCACAAAGTTGTTCAGTAACTAAATAGATAACCATAAAAAAGTTTCATGATATGTAACAAAAATAAAATACAAAGTATGACACAGCTACAATCTCGTGAAAATGGTTTTACTGTATGAAAGGTTACCAATTTCGCACAACGTATATACGCATAAAACGTGGAAAAAATCATTCATGGTTGTGCCCTGGCTTAAGCTAGGTGATAAAATAAGATAAAGCCGATGTTTGTGTAGATGCCCGTGAATCTGACATTCTTCAATCTAACGATACCCTTACTAAAAACATAAAATTTTGGAAACGTTATGTGGATGATATTTTGTGCGTCTGGGATGGATCCGACGAAGATCTCGTTAAGTTCCATAACTTTATTGACAACTATTCACAGTTGAACTTTACCATGGAAAAAGAAACAGACAGAAACATAAAATTCCTAGACCTGCCAATAACACTTGAAAAGAACAATATCTCTTACGCCATTTTCCGTAAGCCAACCGCCATAGACATCGTGACCCCGACAGACTCCTTCTATCCACCCTCAATAAAGTCAACCGCATGTAACTTTCTATTTAACCGCCTAATTGACACACCCCTCAAACCCGAATGCTATAAGCGGCAACTGAAAACCATGTTTCAAATAGGACTCAGTAACGGTTATAATATTGGTGACATGAACGGTTATCTATCCCGAATAAAAAAAAATAAATTACTCTTGAAAACCTACCCTCACTCAAAGATGAAAAACGGTTTTCTATCCATCCCTTTCCAAAGCACAAACCGCTAACAACAAATTAAATAGGTCTCTTAGTAGATACATCGTGACAGCTTCTTCCTCTAATCCTAACACACTATCGAGAATGTTGATTAACAATAAAATTCACTTCGATTTTGTAACAAAATCGGGTGTTTACAAAATTTCATGTAGTGATTGCGAAGGTGTTTACATTGGCATGATCTCAAGGAATGCTGACATTCGTTTTATTGAACATACCAAAAACAAAACCACTTCAGCCCTAGGTGGACACCTCTTTGAACATGGACACGAAACCTGTACAACAAACATGTCAATACTTCATAATGTTAACAAACTCTGCTTCCTTGAGAAGTACGAAATCCTGAAACATTCCAGAGACGGCCATCAGCTATTGAATGACATCATCAGCTTCCCCGAACCGCACATCTTCAAGATGATATAAAAACGTACGAATAGATTATGCATTCCCACAGAGACCCTGACTGTGACTTTTGCCCTTCTTTGCCCTCAATATCCTTTGCTTAATAATAATTAACAGGTTTAGATTTATAATTTTCGTATTTGTTCTCGCGACCCTCCCGCCCCCTGTATTTCGACAGTTTAAGTTCGTCACTTTACATGTGTGACGCTAATAATTAAATAATTAATGACTGTTCGGGTTGAAGTTAGAGAATTTAATTGTCAGCAGAAAAATTTTAGGTGTTTTTGCAATCTCGGCTCGGGTTGCAGAAGATGCCATATTTCTTGCACGCAATCTTGACCGATAGATGACGCTACATGCACCACCCGACTAAATTAGTTTTTGCGGTGTTAGAATGTTCCTGGCTTTTCTCTATGTCCCACACTCGATTACATAGAACCACGGCTAATGGTTGAACATGTGAGAGCGAAGACTGGCTATGCCTGCCAACCAGAACGCATTTTCGTGTTTTTGGTGTTACTTAATTGAGGATTGATTGTAAAAATATTCTACCGTCACTCTCTTTGCTATAGGCTCCGACGTCTATAGCAATAAATCTGTAGTTTGCATCCACAACAGCTTGCAATACACTTGAGAAGAAGCACTTGTAATTACGGAACATGCTGCCAGAGTGCGCTGGCGCCTGTACGGTCATGAGCATTCTAGATTATGTAATAGTTCTGTGTGCAGTTCGTACTACGTATTTTAGCTTTTGTATACTTGTGTCTTATTACGTTTAACAAATTTTAAGAGGTAAGATAAATACTTTTGAGTGTAGTGCTAATTCTATTATTATTTTCAAGGCAATAGAATTTACTAAAAATATTCAAAAAATAAAAAATAGTCTTCCTTCGGTCAATCGGCAAGAGGATTTTCTATCTGCCAAAACGCCAAGATTTTCCAAAGAAACCACAAATTTTGCTGCGAAGGAAGTTATATAATATTTCAAGCAAAAGAACGATTTGGTTTTACAAATCATTTATCTGCAGCAAGATTATCTGTATTTTTTCCAATGATACGAATCAAATTCCTATCACCGATCTAAGAGAAACAGTGGACGCATACCCAACTTTAGATAACGAGAGGCTTACCACAGAATTAGATACATGTGTTAGTGTTATATGATCGACTAGAATTTAAAAATTTAAAAGGACACAAAAATATTTATGACCTAATGTACAAGTCAGAAATTCATGAATCTTTTGTGGAAGTTTTTAATTTACTTCAAATAATAATTACTACACCTATGACAACAGCAGAACCCGAAAGATGGTTTTCTGCACTGAAGACAATAAAAACCTTTTTAAGAAACACAATGGAACAAAATAGGCTAACAGCACTAGCTATGATTAGCATAGAAAAAACATAATCTCAAATGGAGATCCCAAAGAGAGAGAGCCCAAAGGGAAGATCCCCAAGGGTCCCCAGGAAGGTTGCTGAGAGGGTGGAAAGTCCAAAAACTTCTAGTGAGGAGAAGAGAGGCGTTAACGGGCTCACTGCTCTAGCGACAAGCCCAAATTCACTCATTCACTCGTTCCACTGTGCGGCGTCAACAAAGGTTTTATCGAGGAGTTCTGTGAGTGGAATCGCTTGAAGGCCGTTACTCGTAGTGGGCCTGATTGATAATCAGAGTTTGTTGGAAATCTAAATTTCTCTTTGTGCCGCTAATTTTCTGATACAAAATAAAGGCATGCCAGACAGAAACATCCAATAAATGGCGAAATATTTAAGTTATTTCCTACCCTTTTTTTTCTAGTTGTTGGATAGTCGTGGAGATGTTGATCCAGCCGATCAACACCTCCCATGGTATAGCTGTACTCTATCACAAATTGTGTGTTTTTGTTAATTTCATTCCCTTGTAAATCACTTTTTCTAGTTTCCTTTGTTTCGATATTATGTATTGTAGAAAGAATGCAAATGTCCTTATTGTCTTTCCATTTCATAATCATAGTTTTCCTCGTTGGTACCTTTTTTTAATTTTTCTGTGTAGATGTATAAAAATTATCTGTCGTCAAACAGTAACCTACACCTAATAGAGATTGTAGTAATGACCGAACCACTTGAAAAGACATCGGCATATCTTAGGCATCGCTGATTATTGTAGCTTTCCCAGTATACCGTACGTTTCCCCGAACGCTAGGCATAGCATTTACGGAAGAACGGCAACATCGCTCTCCCCACCCGGCGTATTTGTCATCGGCTAAGCGGTTCCCCGGTGCGCGCTTCGTGTGCTAGTAGCTAGTAGTTTGTTGTTCGCAGGACTGTGTGCGCTCGCTTTTGTGCTTCTGTTAAAAATGCATGTATGCATGGTGCATACATAATTTCTAAATTCTTTTATTGTCAGAAAATAATACGCAAAAATAAAAACGCTATTCTCAAAACAACAATATAAATTAAGAATATTAAAGAAATATTAAGAGCAGGACAGCCGTCTTGCTGAAACCAAACATCATCCTGATCTACTCCGGGAAGGTTATAAATGGCGGGAAATACTTGCTCTTGCAGCAAAGTAAGATACTTCTGGGCGTTAAGAGATCCATCGATAAAGAATGTACCAACTAAAGGATTGCCTAGAATACCAGCCCAAACATTTAGTTATTCGGGATATTGAGTACGTTAAGCATAACTTCGGTGCTGACTTTGTTGAGCCCAATATCGAAGAATAGAAGGATTATGTTTACCATATAACGGAAAAGTCGATTTATCAGTAAAAATAATATTTTGTATAAAATTTTCATCTGCGTTCGCCTTTTCCATTACAGTTTCACAAAACTCCATTCTACGAATGCTGTCCTCTGCGAAGGTTTCCTGAATCTCTGAGTACTTATAACCCCGGAAATCACCCTTCTTCAGAGCCTTAGCAACGGTTTTGTTACCAATACCCAATTCCTCGCCAATCCCTCAAGTGAATTTCTTATTGCCCAGTACTACAGAACCGTAGATTAGTACATCCCGTCGTTGTTTTGTCTCAATTTCTTGTGGACTTATCTCCCTTGGATGACAAGTCCTGCATCTCTTTAGACAAAGCTCTTTTTAATATTGATGCACAATATTTAAAATAGTTTGTTTGCACGGGATAGGTCTCCCTTCAAAAGTTATTGCAAACAAATCCACGCACTGTTGGGCCGAATTGCCACCGTAATACCACTTGAAGATCTGAAACTGTTCTAGCGGAGGGTACATCGCGATTGCAAAGATATGAATGTTATGAAGCATTGTTAGATCTGCGATAATTCTGCGGTTGCGTGCATATGCTCCGAAACGCAAAACCAGACTGACCTCACCAGACCTGCTCTCCCACCAGTCGGCAGCCACACTATAATTGGCTGCCCCACTCAACCGACGTTGACAGTGTTGTCGCGTGATACGCTAGTTTCTATAGACCTATTTATTAGACCTATGCCGAATTTTTGCGGGCACAATATGTATACCAAATTTTAACGAAAATATTATTGATGATTTTGCTAATCAAAAGGAACGTCGAATGGAGTTTAAATATAAATAATTGTTACCGTTACTGGTTATGTATTTAATAAAGACTCTATTTTATTTTGTATTTATATAGTATTTATGGTGTTATGATATTATGATGTTTAAATAAATGTGATGTCAATAAAAATGCATTTTTTTCTACTCGTACTGACTTTATATTAGAGTTTTTTTTTTCAGCCCCACCACAAAAATTATCCACGAGCCGCCACTAGTTCCAACTATAAGCCTTCTTTACTCCCCGATCCATCTTCGGAACTAAATTACCAAGAAACTCCGGGCGTCAGCCAAAAGAATTCAATACAAGACTATTATACCCATTTGCACTGTATTTGCTAAGCCAGACTTAACTTTAGGAATGACTTAAAACTAAGTCGAGCTTAAGTCGTCGTTCATATGCACAGCATATGTGTAGGAGATTCCTATCTTAAGTTATGCGTGATTTGGAAACAAGGAAAATTTTAGTAATTTCGAGAGATGGTACCAATCTGGTAGTGTTCTGTCAATTGTCAACTTTACAGTCTTATGTTTTCACTAGAATAGTTTGGCGGTAAATTTGAATTACTTTGATAATGGCAACAAGTACTGCAATTGTCAGCAATACACAAAATTTTACGCTTAAAATATACCAATCTATTTTCCTTTTTTTCTTTGATTTTAAAGCCTGGGAATTGTGCTAATAAATGACCAAAATAATAATAATAGCCTTTATTTCACAATTAATTTTATAAACATACAAAATATTCAGTGCTGAGCTCGGGCGAAGTCCAGAACAATGTATTGCCCTGCTCTAATACTTAACTAATCATTTGATCGGGTTCATTGAATGACAGCGGTCACACGTTCTTTTGACAGACTTCAACCTCCATTGGCTTCCATTCAGCTAATCACGAGTACGCAACCCGTTGCCTAAGTTTAAAGGTGCGTTCACAATGTACGCTACTCTATCGCATAGAGTAGAGTGGAACACAGATTTTCGCGAGATTGGCAGCGAGAGTACAGCGTGATCAAATTTGTGCTAGAGTTTGCACTCGGGCCGGCCGGAGCCAGAGTTTGTCCACTCTGGGCGACATCAAAATGGCCGTCCCGGCATCAGCTGATTTCAAAAACACCGGTTGTGATTGCGCTTTTGTAATTCATCATTTATTGCGACGACCACAATATTTTTAATGTGTGAGCATGTCGGAACGCCAATGTAATGATATTTGATTAAAATTAAAAATTATATAGTATATTTTCAAGGTTGGCAGGAAACGTGAGTTGGCAACCATTGCCAACAGACACTCACACTATTGTGAATTGTCAAATGTCAGCTTGCAAGTTGCAACCAGCGTTCCCGGGGGCGTATATTTATAGAAGGTAAACCATTCACAAACACATTATATTTAATCACTAATAGATTTTTTTAGGTGACATTAAAAGCTAAGGTTGTAGTGGTTCAGTTAAATTATAACTACCGAGAACAACATTCAAAACATACCATACCATTCGTTATTCCTATATTTATGGCCGAGGTTCGATTTTCGTGCAGGTAGTTACCAAATATAAACAACTCCAACGCATGGGAATGCTAACAGCTGTTCGGATGTACCAACCTTTCGAGGTTATAATGCTACAAGCAATCGGGAGAATCTATATCAACATTCGTCGTTATACCTACATTTTGGGTGTAGATAGTAGCAAGGAAAGTGTTTTCTTCTGTTTTTCATGCACAGAAAATGTCTACGGTAGCAGACTCTTTTATTACGCTATGTGTTCAACATTCATGGTGCGATATGCAGCTAAAATATTTACATACGGCAGCAGGGCAGGGCAGGGCCGCCACAGAATCAGATTCAGTTCAGCCGTTGAGAACCTTAGGACCTATTTACATTTTCTGATTGCGAAAAAAAAAAGATGAATCAGGTACGTCTAAATACTTTTTATCACCAATGATTTGATTTTTAATTAATAATTTATAGATTGGCAATGCTGCACTTAGCAATAATGGTTATGGACATTTATCACAGTTTCGAAGTACGCTACAGGGAATCCGGAGAATATATATATATATATATATATATATATATATATATATATATATATATATATATATATATATATATATATATATATATATATATATATATATATAAGCTATCGGTCGTTAAAATGAATCTACATACACGAACTACAATGTACAAGCTAAGGTTTGAGTGATAATTTTTTTTCTGAGAAAGGACAGTTTGAAGAAGGTACAATACTTCTACATGTGAAGGCAAAGATTGCAGTGATTAACGATGTAGCTGTTATATTCTTCAGGTAACATGCTAAAAGCTATCAAAAATTGTGCAAATGTTTTACGCCAAGTATTTTTTAGCTCACCATATACTGCAATGTTTTAGTTCGTTGTTCTGTGATTGATAACAAGCAGTATTCAAGAGATTCCTGAGTTATGGTTACCGTAGTACCATTTTCTTCAACACTTGAGTTTGTAAAATTTCATGACAAATTACTATTTTACTCCTGTTCTAAATCTATGTCTATGACAGGGATTATAACGTGTCTAGAAGTACCCATACAATTTTTGGGAGTAGCTCGTTATTAAAATTGAATAATATATCATTATTGTATTAATACCGAATGTAGATTTCGTATACTTATGCTTAAGTTATTTATTTATTTTGTATGTTAGTTAGTTAGTTATTTATATTAGTTATTACTTATTAGTTATTAATAATAGCACCATATTATTTTTATTTGTCCTTGGTTATGCCCAGGGATCAATTAAAGTAAAGGCAGATTGAAGAAAAACAATATTATTAAAGATTATTTGAGTTCTACGCAGCAAGACTTATTTAATACTATAATATGTACATATTAATGTTCCTATATAATTTATTTATTGCTGCTCGTTTTGCTTCTTTATAGCGTTATGTAATATGGTAGAAATTTGCTCTATTGTGTCATCGCATAATTCGGTACTTAAGCGTTGTAATGTCGCTTCGGTAAATAGAGCGAATGCTTTTATGTGACTAATGTGACTTTGGCTATTCGCCCTTTCAGCTGCTACAGCCAACCTTTCCACAAAATCACTTGTCTCTTCTTGTCTCTTTCTTTTTGGTACCTTCGCAGTGCCTCTGGTCGTTGGTGTGGCTGTACCCCAAAATGGCCTTTGTCTATTCTCGGGCTGCACATCATTATCTACAAAATGTTAGCAATTACAACAATAAAATGGAACAGTTTTTTTCCAATACCTCTTTCATTTCTATGTCGCCTTCTTCCGTATGTGGATTTGCTAAAAACAATTAAAAATTTTAAGTTTAAATGAAGGTTATTGTGATATATCATGTATAAAAAGCTTTAGCATTTATCACTTTGTTCCTATTACATAAAAAAAGGAAACAAATAATTGAAATTAAATTAGTGCATCATATTAATACTTTGATCAAACACAATTATTTGAACAACTATTGTTAACTCTGACATGTGTAATTTTATTTGAGTTAATTTAATAGATAATGGTATCATTCATCGATTAATGGACGTTTTCGTTAACAACATATTCGTTTACATTTTAAAATACCAGTTATTTAAAAAAAATTATTGGCTCCTTTACATGCACTTAAATTGTTTAAACTTCAATTATTTATCACTGCACCGAAACTTGTGCGTTACTTACAATTTTCACTTTCCTTTTCTAAAGCTATAACAGGGGCTATGGATGGACTAGATGTACCACTAAAGTTATCTGGTGTAACTGCAATCAACGTGGACTCACTAGTTCTTAAAATTAAATAATATTATTAGATATATAGAGGCAAAATATAGAAATACCTACTTTCTTGGAGTGTAAACACTATCCAAAAAACTTAACGTTTCGAATAGGTGCCAAGGTTCGTGCTCTATTTGGCCACTGCCACTTCTGCCACTTTGCTTAACTTTTTCCCTTCTATATTTTTCCCTTAAGGATCTAAATCGTTGTTGTACTTGATCGGCTAAAATTATTTTCATTAGCAATAAATCGATAGGTACTGCGAATGTCAGTTGTTCTTACTTGAGCAATTTAAATTAGAAGCTAATTCTTTTATGGCTGCCTCTTTTTTTATTTTATTTCTGTATAAAGTTGACCGCTTGTCCCACAAAGCCGGGCAACCAACCAGTATCTCAGCTAGCTGCGCGTCAAATTTGTCCATTATCTACAATGTACAATAATTAGAAATGTATGTAAAATGTATGTTGTTCTTTAATAAACTAATACTGTTTATATATGTGTTATTTATTATATTTCAGGCAAGCTGCATGAGTATTATTAAAATTCTTTTCATTCCCCTTAGAGGGGTACTTTATTAAAATCAACTAATCTTATCCCGCAACAGTAAGAAAAATGGGCAAAAGAAGAATTTATTGTAATTATTTACAAATTTAAAAAACATTTGAACACCTTTATTGTTGTTATAATATTCATTATCAACATATCTGTTGCTGGCAACATAAGATATACTACATTTTTCATAAAATATTTTACTTATAATATTTTATTCTTGTTGGGTCGAAGTTACATGTACATGCTTTTAGTGCAAAACTTTGTAACATAACGGCCACAACCCATTTTTGTTAGATTTCCGCCTTCTTTTATTATCGACTCATGAAACATATTTAAAAGTTAACGGTTTTAACCAACAAATTGCTTCTCAACAGGTGAATATCGACAGTAGTTTTGTTGAATATTTTCTTCCGTGAGGGATAACAATGAATTATGGATACCAAATACAAAGGTAAGTAGATAAGAGTACTTACCAACGTTATTATAATTTTAAAAACGACAAACAAATACGGCACCCAAATTAGCAGAAGTTTTTCGTACAATACTGCACCGATCAATATAAAATACGTTTATTTCACGTTTATTCATTTGTTTTATTTGAATTTCAATAATAGCGGTGGCGTTGAGCCCGTTTACATTGATATAATAATTTATTGTATACAGATCCCATACAACCAATGTAAATTGAATGGTGAAATTTAATATATCTGTAAATATGTGGTAGGAGAAGTAATTATTGGTAGTACGATAATTTAACCATGTCGTTACTTCCATAACTATAGTTGAATGGTATTTGTTAGCTATGTAAACCTGTCTTTCGCCCGGGTGGGTGGATACTACCATTGTCGCTATTACCGACAGAGTTTAAACTTCAATATCTTTCTCCTTGCGCCCGTGGTATTTGTGATTCTTGGTTATTATCGTATTTCGTTTATATATTTTTTTATTTGTGTTTGTTATTTCGTGTTGTTTCCGTTGTGTTTCTTGTTGTTTGAGTTGTGTTTTCTGTTGTTTCTATTGTTTATCTTAGTGTTAAGTAATACCTTCCAAAAGACTCATAAAATTAGGTAATTATACAAACATTAACCAATTTAGAAAATGATCTGTATTGGGCAGTGTTTATTAATGCTCCATATGTTCATACTATCGGATTATAAAGTCTGCGCGAGTGGTAGATATAAGAGAATACTATTAAAACTTCTATTTATGTGTTAATAAGCCCTCTATTTCTGGGGCCCAAACAAACATTTAATCAATTTTGTTGCAGTAACATGCAAATATCCATAAACTTTGGGTTTATGTTAGTAGGGCCCCATTAAAAAGATATTTACAATTCATAAAAAAAATAATAAGTATAACATATAGCTGTAAACTGGACCTTTCCCCTGGAATGGCCATGTAGCGCGCTCCTTCAGCCCGCATAATTAATATCTAATACAATAGATTTACTATTATAATATATGATGAGATAATCAATTAGGGGCTAAACGTTTCGAAATATTGATATGACTTATTCTTTCTAGTAAAATACATTTCACTATTTACCATTTGAAATAAAATATTTGCTTATTAATCTTGAGTAGTATTGAACGTAATAAGTACGGGAGATATCCTTCAAAAATTCGAAGCAAAATGTGTTAAATCAACATTATACATGAAGATATAACAGCGCTGACTAACATTGTATTACGTCAATAAGAAAGATCACAGGTTAGCATTGAATCTGGGAAAGTTTTAACATAGTCAATGTTGTCCAATAGAGTCTTTTGCAAAATAGTCTTTGGATCTTATATAGCTGTAGACTTTCAAATCCGATGAACAGTAGCGACTCGCATTAGTTATTTATTATTGCCTACATATCTAATTATGTTTTACGTTGTTCATTCAGGCATTCTTATCTGCCAGTTGACAAAGAATTGTCTATTACCGTCCATTTCTGCGTACATTTTTTTCCATAAAGGTAACTATAAATAAAGGTATGGCTATGAAAATATTTCATAGACACATTAGAAATTGTAAAATAATTACTCAGGAAATATGTTTTTAGAAAAAATGGACCCAAATCCTATTATGCCTCTGCTGTTAGGGGCTGCAGGATTGCTCTTGTTGCAAAACAAGCAAAAACCCAAGCGTCGGTGGTGGGTACGCCCCATAAACCAGCGGAGATATTCGCAAGGTGCCTACAACTGCTTGGTGAATGAAATGAGGCTCCAGGATACTGAGATGTTTTTTAATTACACTCGGATGACAGTAGAGGTGTATGACCTGTTGTTAGCGCGTATTGGTCCATCCTTAAAAAAGGCTTCCATACGACCTTCAATTTCTGAAGGATGCCGTTTGGCAATAACATTAAGGTACATTTTACTTTGTTTTTATTAAAGTTTGTATTTGCATCTTTAAAATGCAAAGACATTGCTATTTTTCAATATCTTCGTTTCCTGTATAATTCATTATATTGTTATAACTGTAGATATCTGGCGACTGGGGAGTCAATAGCTTCCATTGCTCTGGCATTTCGATGCGGAAAATCAACGGTGTGCGAAGTATATCGTGAGACCACACGGGTTATTTGGGATGTTTTGAGGGACGAAGTGATGCCAGCTCCAACAACCCAAAAGTGGAAAGAGGTGGCAATTGGCTTTGAAAAAACATGGCAATTGCCTAACTGCTGCGGGGCCATTGATGGAAAGCACGTAGCTATAACGTGCCCAGCTAATTCTGGTTCAAGCTTTTTTAATTATAAAAAGTTTTACAGCATTGTTTTAATGGCTGTTTGCGATGCAAATTACAATTTTGTGTATATAAATTCTGGCGCACATGGCTCTGAAAGTGATGGTGGAGTGTACCAGAGATCTTCGCTTGGTCAGCATATTCTGAGCAACACATTGAACTTGCCGAAAAGTGCCCCACTTCCGGGAACCAATGTACCCTTCGCCTATTTCTTCGTAGGGGATGAAGCGTTTCCACTGCATGAAAATTTATTAAGGCCTTATGGTGGAAAGTTCTTACCAATTGGAAAACAAATTTATAACTACAGGCTCAGCAGAGGGAGGAGATGTATTGAAAATGCTTTTGGGATATTGGCCAGTAGGTGGCGAATACTAAGGACCACCATTGCTGGACATCCAGAGTCAGTGGATGGCATAGCACAATTACGTAAAGGCGCACAATGCAGAAATGTACTGCCCGCCAACTTTAATGGACAGTGTTGAAAATGGGACTTTAGATGATGTTGGGGATGAACAACCATTAAATAGGAATGATGAACAAGCCATGGTAAATCAAAATGCTCGCACTCAAAGAGATGCCATGAAAGACTACTTCAACGGCACGGGTGCGGTGCCATGGCAGTATGACAGATAATTTTTAAAAACTGTACAGGAAAACTATTAATTGCAACACAATGGATTCAATTGATATACAACCACACGTAAAAATACACTAGTAAGTATTAAAAAAATGACGGAATATCATTTAATGCAGTCATCTAACAACCGACAAAAACGACAATTCCTAACATCCAACTAATACTTGTTACTACAATAAACAGCAATTTTACAACAGAAACGAAACTTTTTACAGTAAAAACATGTGTAGAACAATAACTTGCATGTGAAAAAAAATCTGAGAAAACAGTTCATTATAACTATACTAAAGAGAAACAACCCAGTTCTGGACCATAATCGTAGCCATAGTTAGTATACAAGAGTAGTATACAAGAGTAGAACCAAAGAGTGTTTATCAATAAATAATAAACAATCAAAAAGTCAGGATCAAAATTATCAGACAGAATTCTTAATTATCGTTAATATGTACCACAAACATAATAAATACTACTATGTACAGAAGCAAAAAAGTATCGTAAATATGTTTGAAATATTGTCCAGTAGATGGCGAATATTCTAAGAACTACCAATACTGGACATCCAGACTCAGTGGACAAAATAAAATCCTGGTATCAAAATGATATAGCCAAGGAATAATTATGACGAAAAGAAAATAATGCAAAATACACGAACACAGTTAAAACAAACGTCCGTCAGGAACATTTAAAAATGTTATAATGTGGACTTTACATTCATGACGAACCTCCTGAAGTGGAACTGGAAGTATGTACTACGCTTCTACTGTATCCAAAATTGGAACAAGCTGACGATAAGAATCGTATATGGTGGCCTTAGTAATAGAGATGACTACTAAAATGAGTTACTTGCTGCCATCACTGGAAAAAATTCAACACAAAATACCCGGTGAGCCTGTAGGACATTTTATCGAACATCACCACAAGTATGATTGGCCAGAAATTGGAACACATGCAGTGAAACGGATCGTACGTGGAGTTTGGGGTTGCAGGTAAATACGCACGACCGAGAGAGAACACTTTGCCATTATTACAAGCAGTTACCACATTCAATAACCCAATAACCCACCTCTGTAAACAAAAAAGACCAGGTGAAGCAATAAAAACGAAAACATTTAATTAGGAAGATGGAGTTTAGATCATAGTTTATTAAACTCGATAAGGTTTGAACTATGAACAATATGCCAAGTAAGTGTGATACTACAAACTCATGTTGTATATTTAAAGACCTACCCAAAAGTTTTTTTTATTTTTATTTAAGGCCTTAGAAATAACCCAGAAAGAAAGAATAGGGACAAATATGCAGTGGAGCAGATCTTTGGCAATTTGAAATTAAAGATTTCCTACCGAGAGGACAGGCCGAAGCGACTGGTAATCGTCGTATTCAAGGTGAAAAAGCGAACAAGAGAGGCCCGTCAAAATGTCAAGAAGCATCCTCAAACTTCAGAAGTGGATTTAGTGCAGTCCAAGTAGATGAAGTTGAAAAATGTTGCCCTATTTGATATAGTTATGAAACATGTGTGGGACTAATGTCCGGTATGAACGCTACAAACCTTTTAATCAGAACATTTATTTTAGTTAAAATTGTAGGTATAGTTTAGCTGCTATTTTTGAGGAGAAGCTAGAATGAAAATAGGCAACATGTTTGCAAAATATCAACCAGTTAGTTGATATCTAAAGTACTACTATACACTATATATATATATATATATATATATATATATATATATACAAGGAAAAAGGTTATTTATCGGGCAATTCCGTCATTCGAAGAAGCAACCGTAGACACGTGTTTCGGACTATTAGTCCTCATCAGTACCGTATAGCCAAGGAGTAAGATGGACACTCAATGGAAAAAACACTCAAATGGAGACCATAAGGGGGGTGCCCAATGTCACCAATTTGGTGCTTCAGTCACAACATCTTCAGGATTCGAAGACAATTTGCCCGATAAATAACCTTTTTCCTTGAATATCTTACCGTCGATAAACCTTTTCCATCTATATATATATATATATATATATATATATGTTTCCCGTTTTGGTATACGTGCGTACTGCGCATGGTTCCGAAAAATCTTCTGCTGCCGTCTTGTCTAGCAGGTCATAGTTCCGAGTCGTACTTTTAAAATGGCTGCGCGTAGTTTTTAATTTTGTTTGTGTTGACGTGTATGTTTCTCCTGTGTTTGGAGGATTTGAATGTTGCACAGCACCACGCCGTAGTTATGTTGGTCACCGTTAATGCCACTCTACATTAATTACATAATTGTAAGTGTATTTTTATGTTTTTTGATTTCGTTACGTAAGATGAGTGGTAACACGAATATTTGTATATTTATATATTTGTTTGTATCTTGTAGTTTGCCTGAAGAAGAGTCTAATCAGACTTGAAATATAGCAAAGATTAAAAGTAGTTGCTTAATAGTTTTATTTGATCGACGCCCGACTAAATTATCTGTTTTTTAATATCTTCGATCGACGATTTATGAAAGAATTTTTATTTCAACCATGGGCTTTTATCAAGAAATGTCACGCGTCTACGGAATGAACATCGTGAGACTGATGAAGAATATATCAAACCATAACATCAGATTGGCAAAGATGAGAAACCGACTAACTTTCCTGGTGAAGTGCAGAAGGGCTGGAATTACACCTAAACACGTGCTAGACGGATCAAGGAGGGCTGTGGCATTGTTGGACACAATTTCTCAACCAGACTTGAAACATCAACCTTGAATCTTGAAATCCAAATTACCATTAGTAATATTACAACTGTTAGCAATGATCAGTCAAATTTACAAAGACAAGTTGATAATTCCTTGCCGATACACATTTTAACCAAATTTTCCGACAACTTGAAACTTAGTTATAAAAAATGTTTTAACAAAGTGAAAGCTACTAATATTAAAAAATTTAAACACTTGGTCACTTCTAGGGAGGAAGAGGTTGTTGATTTGTTTAATAACAATGGTGGGTGGATAAAAAACTTGTCCTCTGTGTCGATACCTGTGGATATTTTGAATTTTCTCTCTCTTGGTCCATCTTTTTGTTTAAGAACCGATAAGCACAATTTAAATTTGAGGAAATTATTAATGGAAGTTGAGTGTGTTATCACCGATTGTCGGGAAATCGACAGAGACTTGTTGAGGGCTAGAGCCACTAATTGTATTACCAATTTCTTGGTGGGGCGTGGTAGTTGGACGTGGTTGGAGAATTACATTAAGGTTTTAAGCGGCAGGACATCACGTTATTTGAGTGAACATCCTGAAATTGTGGTTACTAAGGCTGACAAGGGTTCTGTCACAGTCATCATGGATAGGGAACCCTATATAAACAAGTCATTTGAAATGCTCGCTGATGATAGTGTCTACAAGAAAATTGACATTAATCCTCTACTTAAAAACCAAAAGAACCTGTCCCAATTGTTGAAAACTTTAATGAACAGTAAAGACATAACCAAGTCTGATTTTGAACATCTGAATATCAAAAATTCCGTACTTAGCAAAGCGTATTTTTTACCTAAAATCCATAAACGTGATACGCCATTAAGACCCATAATCTCAGCTAATGGTTCAACAACGTATGGTTTATCCAAATTCATTTCTGACATTCTAACAGTCTCGCTAGGTAACAAGACGGAATATAACATTAAAGATAGCTTTCACTTTGTGGACAAAATAAGAGAGACAACCATACCAGATAATTGTATGTTGATTTCTTTGGATGTTGTCAGCCTTTTCACAAATATACCGGCTGAACTTGTTTACACTATCATACAGGAGAAATGGGATTTGATTGAACCAAATTGTCGGTTTACTTTAGGATCTTTTTTTAAACGTCTTAAGGTTTATTTTTTCAAATAATTTTTTCACATTTCAGAATCAGGTTTTTTTGCAAAAATTCGGTACACCTATGGGTTCTCCAATCAGTCCCATTCTGGCAACCATCGTGATGGATTATGTGTTGGACCAGGTTATCCCTTCTTTGAAGTTTCGTTTACCGTTTATTCATAAATTTGTGGATGATATCATCACTTGCATTCCACGAGGGGATGTTGAATACATACATGCATGCCTTTAATAACTACTCTCCATACATACAATTCACTGTGGAGGTTGAGAATAATGATAGCTTGCCTTTCCTAGACTGTTTAATAATCAGGGATTGTCATGGGGGGGTCAAGGTTCATTGGTATAATAAACCCACATATTCGGGACGCTACATAAACTTTAAGTCGGGCCATTCCTTGGGCCAAAAGGTAAATACGGTGTGCGCAATGAAGAATAGAGTAATACAAATTTGTGACGCCACTTTTCAAAAATCGGCACTTAACAAATTAAAGAGTGTTTTTCTTCGTAATGGTTACCCCAATAAATTACTAAACAAGATTCTTTTTTCTGCGTACACTGGTTTACAAGCCTCCAGCATCTTTGATGCTCCGAAACCCCCAACTATTTATAAAAAGATCACGATGGTGCCTGGATTAACACACACCCTTAAGCATGTATTGGGTCGGTCCCTACCGGTTAATGTAAAAATCGCTCAACATTATCCTAATAAGGTCGGTAAGTTTTTTACAAGGATTAAAGATCAGGATCCGATGGATTATAAATTGCACATCATTTACAAGATCAGCTGTAAAGATTGTGATGGAGAGTATGTAGGCGTAACTAAACAATGGTTAAAGAACAGGGTTTGTTTACATAACAGCGATTGCCGCACGGGGAAAACTAGATGTGCCCTAGCCTCACATGCTCTCCAAAAAAATCATACTTTTGACTACGAAAACGTAAAAATTCTGGATACTGAGAGAGATTATAGGAACCGTTTGTTTCTTGAAATGTACCACATTAAGTCAACAGAAAATAGTATAAACTTCAAAACCGACCTAGAGGGACTGAGTAATATCTATTCTTACATTATGAGTTTGGATTTTGGGAATAATAGGACTAATGACACCGCCGAACACAGTTTGGTTTTCTGATGTTTCCCGTTTTGGTATACGTGCGTACTGCGCATGGTTCCGAAAAATCTTCTGCTGCCGTCTTGTCTAGCAGGTCATAGCTCCGAGTCGTACTTTTAAAATGGCTGCGCGTAGTTTTTAATTTTGTTTGTGTTGACGTGTATGTTTCTCCTGTGTTTGGAGGATTTGAATGTTGCACAGCACCACGCCGTAGTTATGTTGGTCACCGTTAATGCCAGTCTACATTAATTACATAATTGTAAGTGTATTTTTATGTTTTTTGATTTCGTTACGTAAGATGAGTGGTAACACGAATATTTGTATATTTATATATTTGTTTGTATCTTGTAGTTTGCCTGAAGAAGAGTCTAATCAGACTTGAAATATAGCAAAGATTAAAAGTAGTTGCTTAATAGTTTTATTTGATCGACGCCCGACTAAATTATCTGTTTTTTAATATCTTCGATCGACGATTTATGAAAGAATATATATATATATATATATATATATATATATATATATATATATATATATATATATATATATATATATATATATATATATATATATATATATATATATATATATATAAATTTTTTGTAATGTTTTTTACAGACAGAATAGTGAATGTAGCAAAACTAATGAGAAATATATATTGGAGAATATAACTAGCAAAATGAATGCTGAAACTTCATCAGAAGTAAATTTAGTGCAGTCCAAGCAGATTAAGCGTTACGAATGTTGCCCTATTGGATTGTGGTATGAATACTTCAAACTTTTTGATCTGTAAATTTATTTTTATTTCAATTTTAGGTTAATCAAGCGTTCTTCAGATGAGAAGCAATATGTCACTGTTATAATTTTTTTCTCAGTATGTTGATATGAGAGATTCCCCCTAAAATATAAAAGAAGGAGAAAACAACTAAATTCCATACTTACCTATATTTAGTTTTGTCATCTCATTTATATCTCACATATATATATAAGGAGAAAGGTAGTTTGTCGGGCAATTCCGTCATACATAGAAGCAACCGTAGACACGTGTTTCGGACTATTAGTCCTCATCAGTACGGTACAGCCAAGGAGCAAGATGGACACTCAATGGAAAAACACTCAAATGGAGATATATATATATATATATATATAAACCAGTATATATATATATATATATATATATATATATATATATAGGGTTGGGGTTGAAAGTCATGGCAAGTCAAGTCTACTATGCCTGCAGAACTTTCACACGACACATATACGTTTGTGATTGCCATGACTTATGCCCCAACACATGTATATATATTACATTATTATATACATTACAGGATGAACAGCAGTGAATAATTAGTTTTTATGAAATTAGAATGAATGAGCAAGTTATTATATTTATTATTATGAAGGTATATTGTTTGCGAGCTTCACGAGTTTGAGTCTGCGGTATCAGCGAAGAAAGATCTGAAAAATATCCACCTGTTGCAAGTACATATATCAAAAAAGTATAGCACCTATACAACCGGGAGTTATATTCCTACTAGATTTTGCTAATTATTTAAATTAATATTATGTGCAATTTTATTATGTACCAGTAGTAAATTATGTTGAAATTATATGGTCTCATATTGTACAAAATTGTTTAATGTTTTTATTTTGTCACAAATGTCATGTAAATTGTTTGAAATCTACAAATTATATTACTTTAAATAACAATAAATATTATGTTTTATTCCTGTTTTCCAAGAATTAATTAAATAATTAAAGCTATATATATAAATAAAAATACATTTACCTACTGTAGATATTAACTGCATAAAGCTAACAGTAGTAATAATGAAGTATGTGTATGCTACATCCAAAATTATTCGCAGATCAGGTATACTTATTCTATCTAAGTGAAAATGATTATGACATTACAAGTTAGAATTACCAAAATGGAATTTGCCAATATTATGGCATTGAAATTTTAAATATTTGGCAACAGTCAAATAACAATTTTGCAAGCATGATCATAGTTACTTTAATTATGCTTACCTGTTGTTTTTGTTTGTTTTACTTTGTCCGTATCAATTCAATACAATATAACCTTATTTATTACGTTATCTTATTTATTGAAGAAAATTGGAATATATAAAAGACTAAATACCTTATATTAGGCTTGTTTGAGCAGTGACAAAACCAGTTTACAAACAGTGCTTTTGTGCCAAATCAGATACCGTGTCATTGGCAGTCCATCACAAAAGCACTGTTTGTAAACTAGTTTTGCAACTACTCGAACAAACCTATTATAAAATAATCTTATATTATAAATGTACATTTATTAATTGGAAACAGAATAAAATTTATGCAGGATGTAAATATTTTAGCAGCTTATCGCACCATGAATATTAAAACACATAGCGTAATAACAGGTTCTGCTACTGTTGATATTTTCTGTGCATGAAAAAATAGAAGGAAATATTTCTATACTAGTTTCCTTGCTACCATCTACTTCTGGTACGATGCCCATAAATTAGAGTTGTTACCTCCTTCAAACACCAAAAATATAGGTATAACGATATGGTTACTGCTTTGAATGTTGTGACTGGTAGTTCGTGTATGTAGATTCATTTTAACGACCGATAGCTTATATATATATATATATATTCTCCGGATTCCCTGTAGCGTACTTCGAAACTGTGATAAATGTCCATAACCATTATTGCTAACTGCAGCATTGCCAATCTATAAATTATTAATTATAAATCAAATCATTGGTGATAAAAAGTATTTAGACGTACCTGATTCATCTTTTTTTTTCGCAATCAGAAAATGTAAATAGGTCCTAAGGTTCTCAACGGCTGAACTGAATCTGATTCTGTGGCGGCCCTGCCCTGCCCTGCTGCCGTATGTAAATATTTTAGCTGCATATCGCACCATGAATGTTGAACACATAGCGTAATAAAAGAGTCTGCTACCGTAGACACTTTCTGTGCATGAAAAACAGAAGAAAACACTTTCCTTGCTACTATCTACACCCAAAATGTAGGTATAACGACGAATGTTGATATAGATTCTCCCGATTGCTTGTAACATAATAACCTCGAAAGGTTGGTACATCCGAACAGCTGTTAGCATTCCCATGCGTTGGAGTTGTTTATATTTGGTAACTACCTGCACGAAAATCGAACCTCGGCCATAAATATAGGAATAACGAATGGTATGGTATGTTTTGAATGTTGTTCTCGGTAGTTATAATTTAACTGAACCACTACAACCTTAGCTTTTAATGTCACCTAAAAAAAATCTATTAGTGATTAAATATAATGTGTTTGTGAATGGTTTACCTTCTATAAATATACGCCCCCGGGAACGCTGGTTGCAACTTGCAAGCTGACATTTGACAATTCACAATAGTGTGAGTGTCTGTTGGCAATGGTTGCCAACTCACGTTTCCTGCCAACCTTGAAAATATACTATATAATTTTTAATTTTAATCAAATATCATTACATTGGCGTTCCGACATGCTCACACATTAAAAATATTGTGGTCGCCGCAATAAATGATGAATTACAAAAGCGCAATCACAACCGGTGTTTTTGAAATCAGCTGATGCCGGGACGGCCATTTTGATGTCGCCCAGAGTGGACAAACTCTGGCTCCGGCCGGCCAGAGTGCAAACTCTAGCACAAATTTGGTCACGCTGTACTCTCGCTGCCAATCTCGCGAAAATCTGTGGTCCACTCTACTCTATGCGATAGAGTAGCGTACATTGTGAATGCCTCTTTACCCAGCTTTAAGCCGCTGTTTTTCGTCAGCCTAAAGGTCGGAATTGTTCGCCGCGGCAGCGAACGCGATCAAACGCGTCGTCCCGTATTCAAGGCCAGCTGCCTTGTCGGGCAATCTGTCACTGCTTATTGTCTTTTAAATGTCAGTCGTTTCCTTGACACGTTGCGTCCCATGGCTTAGCAGGTTGCCTGCTTCAGACGGCTAGGATTCATACTGCTGAAATACGAGTACGGTCGCGGACGCGTAGCGGCTTTTCGCTATTTGTTGAGAAAGTGATATTTATTTTCGTTGAAGAGGGTCAATAATTAATATTATCGATATTTAGACGTTTGTTTACTGGTATTTCATTATATTAATGTGGAATTCGAGTATTGTATATATATATATATTTTTTTATATAAGTGTGAAGAACAAAAGGCCGAACATTATTATTTTGGTAATTTATCTAAATTAAGCTGAAGATTTTTTCAAGACTTTCCAAACGTAAGTTTCGCTAAAAAGTACAAAAATAACTGCCGAGACGCGCACGCCACTAGTTGTGCAGTTTCGTAGCGTCGTCCTGCGTTCGCAGCTAACAACCAATAGCAACGTCCGGACAATTGTGAACCATACGGTTTGACGTACCGACTCGTATCTCAGCAGTGTCACCACTTGTCACAATTAAAATCATTATAGCCATCTAAATTTTAGTGCATTTAAAAAATAAAATCCATTTCACACTAGGAAAAACGATCAAAAATGTCACCAGATATTTTAGCGGTTAATAAATTTGAATTTCCGGGCCGAAACGGCTGTCTTTTAAATGCATTGTAGCAGTGCTAGGCAACCGGACGTGGCCGTGGCCGTGGCCGCGGACGCAGCCGTCGCTACAAATCTACACCTTAACTTAGATCGTTCTTAACCTTAGTTTGGTGACGGTGCAAATGAAATCGATGACTTAAGTACGACCCCATACTTAATACATACGGTGGAAACGGGCATTAGAGATTGAAGAGGAACTGCGAATGATCCTGATGCCCAGTTTCTAATGAGGCATCTACCATTTTTAAAGGGTATTCCTAATCATCGAGCAAAATTACAGAATGTTCTTATAGATGAACAAAATGCTAGTTATGCAATACCTACTCCGATACTGTTTGATGGTTCTGGTGATGCGACTCAGTGCAGTATTGATTTCAGTATGCAAGAAAATAATTCAACACAAGGACAATCGCAACAATCTTTTAATATACTGCCACAACAACCGTCAGATGGCGCTCTCGGTCAATATGTCATACAATTAAATCCAAAGACAAATAATTAATATATGTATTAGTTTGAATAAAGAGATCTAAATAACAAGTATGGAATCCAAAAAGCGCACTTTTTATTTCCTTACTATTCGAATTCGAATTATGCGCTACGCCGCGCCACCCCCGCCAATGTTGAGCGCCATCTATTGATTGTTGTACAAGTCAGAAGTCACGAGCAATACCGGAATGTGGCCGGTAAATATATAGCTTGTCTATAATTGGAACAAATGCCATCGTTTATACACTGACAACTGGTATACCAGCCCCCTATTATACGATATCTATTCAATAAAAAAATTAACTGCTGTGGTACTGTAAAAGCGAATAGGCAGTTTATGCCATTGTTCGAAAATAATAAGAGAAAGGAAAGGGGATCTTGCAGTTATTTTTTTCACGGATCGATTATTGGCCCTCAAATGGACAGATATCCATATGTTGTCATCAATTCATACAAACGCAATGAAAATGACTGCAACGAGTCGCCATCAAGAAATCGAAAAACCAGCATGCGTAATCAATTACAACGCAAATATGGGTGGAGTAGACAAAACAGATATGCTTCTGAGTCCCAGAGAATCAGTAAGAAAAACCATCAAGTGGTACACAAAGGTATTTTTTCATCTATCAGACTTTGCTGTTTTGAACACGCATGTTTTATATAAGAGACATTCCATGACAAGGTGCACCTTGATGTAAAATGAAAAAGTTTCACAAAACTACTAACTGCCTGATAAATCATAAACAAAAACCATGAATAAAACATAATTTTCAAAAAGAGAATAGAAAGTTTGCAAAAATCGTTTGTGTTTGACATTTCACATGTTTGGTGAGAAAAATAACTACAAGGACCTGTCTGCTTTTAAACAAGTGTAATTGAATTTCAGGAAGGTAAGTAAGCATTTTGATTATAGTTTAAAATGAACGGAACAGGGGTTGCCTTGTCCCACCCGTTACAAAAATAGGTAAAAGTTGTATTTCTTAATTGTTGACTTTGACGTTATGTGCGGAAGTTGTTGAATAATGGTAGAACTCATTCGAAAGACATCTTTAATTTGTTTAGTATTTTCTATAGGGTTCATCAAGAGTTTTTAAATATTAAATAATGTCCCACCCGTGACTGTCACGAGTGGGACACTTGTGACGGAAGGCACAATAGTGTTGTTCAATGTTCGATGTTGTTCAAACGTAAAATTTTGCCATGTAGCGCAATAATTTCATATAAATTCACTCGTTTACAACAGTTAACACGCTTAAATCTGAAATCATACATCACACCAGGCATGTTTATTTTTGAAATTTTAGTACGATGGGTAAAACGACATCTGCAGAGCGAATGAGAAACTTTAGACAAAAATTAAAGGAGAGACCTGAAGATTTTATGAATCACTTGCAGAGAGAAAGGGAGGAGAGATAAGAAAAGCCACAAAGAAAGGAGCAAAAGAGAGAAACTTTCTAAAAGCCTATTAAATGAACGGCGATGCAGGGAAACTAAAGGAAAGAGACTATACAGAGAAAGGAAAAACTTGTTACGCAAAGTACAGTGCAGGAATATCAACAATCACCCTCATTTTTGGGATCATACTCGTGTGGGCAGACAGAAAAGCAGTAAACAGGATAAAACGATCACTTCTTTCTAGCCCAGGCAAGAAATTAGCAGTTATCCGCAGCCAACTGTACGATAATTATCGTACTGGCACGGTAATCTTGTTAATTGTACGTTATACTATCCAGACACATTATCCTACCACAATAATACGGTAATTTGATTTACAAACAATATAAAAACTTGTAATGTTAAGAATTTCAGATAAAAATAGATAATTCCTTGCTTAATGCTTGTTGCCCGTGCGCCCTCTATCTCGTAGTAGTGGCACTAGCACTCCGGCAGTTACACTTATGCAGCTATTCTTTTTCAATCACAGTTTTCAATCATCTTGATGCGTATATGTACATTCCCGTATTCGCTGTATGTACATTTATTATTCACATTGCATACTCGAGGTAGAGGAAGAGATTAGAGAATAAAAATTAAACTAGATCTGCTGTATTGAAGTTGCATTGAAATGTCGTCTAGTGAGAGTGAAATCGAAACTAGTGCCTCTAAGACACGTGCCCACAGAAAGCAGTTTATATACATATAACTTCTTTTGACTACAGAAATTTCGTCCAGCTTGGGTACATTTGATAGAATTTAAAGGATGGTTCTATTCTGTGGACGACTCTGTCAAAGCACAGCGTGTTTGGTGCAAAAAATGTATCGGAGGTAACGTGCATAAAAAACCATGCCAATTCGGGGCAACATGAAGCCAACCGAAAAATTAGACTGGCCACAAAAACCTCAATTATTGACAAATTTTTGGTTCCAAACTCACATACTTAGACAAGCCAGGATGAAGTTAAGGCAGCGGAAATCAAATTATGTGCATTTCTGGCAGAACACAATTATTCCTTCCGAGCCATGGATCACCGTTGTACTGTGTTGACCAAAGTCTTCCCGGATTCAAACATTGCCAAGAACTTATCGGTAAAACGTACCAAAGCAAGAAATATTATAACAAATGTTATTGCAAAGAGCCATAAATCCGAGTTAATTAAAAAGTTAAAATCTTCAAAATTTAGTATATTAGTGGACGAATCAACAGATCTCTCGGTAATAAAAACGGCGTGCATTGTAGTTTTTTTTTTTCGGAAGAATGTGAAAAAGTTCAAACATTATTGTGGAAAATTGTTCCCACATATACAGATGAAGTGCCATTGTAGAAAAATACACAGAGCTGCTGCTGTACTTTTTAGATAATAAATACGTTAGATCAACACCTTTGGCCTATATAGATCCCGAGAACAGCTCCTATTCTTTACCAAATGCAAATATATACATTTTCATCGAGTAATCAACTAAAGAAGCGAATGATAATTAACCCACGTGAGGATAATTTTTGGAAAAAACACCTCCGTCTGGATTTGAACCAGGAACCCTCCAATTGCCGGTCGACAGCTCTCCCAGTTCAACTACAGAGGCGATGGAAATTAATAGGAATAAACATTTAGCGATTCCTAGTTACCAAACTTCCATCTAGCCGCAATAGGTGTCACGACGGGTTTGTTTAATTCGAAAACTCGGATTGCAAGTCCTGAAGTGACAAATAAAACCTATTAATTTCCATCGCCTCTATAGCTCAACTAGGAGAGCTGTCGACCGGCAATTAGAGGGTTCCTGGTTCAAATCCAGGCGGAGGAGTTTTTTCCAAAAAGTATCCTCACCTGGGTTAATTATCATTCGCTTCTTTAGTTGATTCTATATTACTGACGAGTTTACGTAATAACCATTTTCCCTTGAATTTATTCAGAGTAATAAATATGCTTTGCAGTATTTTTATGAACACATTCAGAGTAATAAATATGCTTTGCAGTATTTTTATGAACGCTGTAGAGATTTCTATTAAGTCTTATGTAAGGAAATTAAGAAAAGGTTTAATTTTGATGACATTATTCTGTCTCAATTATATACAGGGTCTCCCACGACGAGCTGCCATTAGAAGTATATGAAGAACCAAATGAAATGAGAGATTGAAAATTTGTGAACTTATATTGCTGGACACGATCGTCTCAACTAAAATATTTTGAGTTTTCGATTACTTCCGGTTACACCGGAAATGATGGCAACTTTTCTATTTCAAATGGAATACCCTGTATTTTATTGCATTTTCGAAATCTTCATTAAATTTTAGATCAACTTTATGTTACATTCCCTATACTTACCTGTGTCATTTTTGAGATATGCATACTTTTCCTTAAAAAATGACAGCTGCACGGTTACTTTCAATTACTTATAAACTAGCCCAGTTGACCGTTGGAAAATTGTTGTCCGGCAAAATTGTTTTGAAGGTAACGTATTATCAACACATCGGTAGAACTCTTGTAAAAGTTATACAGGGTGTTCAAATTATAAGATCTAAGTGGAATTCGAGAAAAGTACTAAAAGACGATTTTTTTCAAATGGCAACCCTAACATATGAATACATTTCTCAATTCTATGGAAAATTTTACAATTTTATGTACAATGTCCTATATCTAAAATGTACTTGTACCTACTGAAATCGATTTTTAATCATCACAGTAGAAATTGCAAATATTGCCACATCTACATTGCTTTTAAAAACAACTGAACAATTTGGAAGAAACAAAACTTTTTTAAACAAGTTTTTTTCGTCATTTTTCTATATAATTAATTAAGTATTGATAAAATTATAAGCCTACAATAAAACAATATTAAAAATAAAACAAAATCCTTAAGTAAATTAAAAAAGAATTGCTTAATTCAATTTCAGTAACCCTTAAAAAACGTTGACGTTTTCCGCTAAACATGCTTCAATTCTTTTTAACCCAATAACTGATGAGGAGAAAATGAAAGATAGGGTTCGAGGTGCATTCAACGGGTTATGTGCGAACTCTATCAGGGACGCCACCAACAATAGTATGTTAAAAAGAATTGACGCATGTTTAGCGAAAAACGACAAGGTTTTTGAACAGTTACTGAAATAGAATTTAGCAGTTTTTTACTTTTCTTTACGATTTTGTTTTATTTTTAATATTGTGTTTTAATGTAGGCATACAATTTTATAAATACTAATTATAACGAAAAATTACCTAACAAAACTTGTCTATTAAAGTTCTGTTTATTCCAAATTGTTGAGTTGTTCTCAAACATAATCTAGATTTGCCAATATTTGCAATTTCTACTGTGATGTTTAAAAATCGATTTCAGTAGTTACAAGTACATTTTAGGTATAGGACATTGTACACAAAGTTGATCTAAAATATTCTATAGAATTGAGAAATGTATTCACATATTAGGGTTGCCATTTGAAAAAATCGACTATTAGTACTTTTCTCGAATTCAATTTTGATCTTATAATATTAACACCCTGTATAACTTTTAGAAGAGTAATACTGATGTGTTGATAATTCGTTACCCCCACAACAATTTATCAGGACAACTTTTTTCCAACGGTCACAGAAGATCATTTATAAGCAGATGAAAGTAACCGTGCAGCTGTCAGTTTTTAATGAAAACAATTAATATGCTTGGTGGAAGTATCGACCCACTTGTTGGCAAACAATCAAAGGAATATCCCGGAAAGGTCAAGTTCATAAAAACAACTGTTTTTTCAGGTCGACGTTTCGCTTTATTAGGTTGTTAAAGCTTAATCATGACCCAATAAATGTTGTGTGATAGGAGGCAAAAAAGCGTACATAGATTGAATTATTTAGTTCCACTGAGGCACAGCGCCAAAAACAAACCACCCAAACACATCGGTGACGACCTCTCGTACATTTGAGGAAGTTAGGCTCAATAATAATTACATTTAAAACTATAATTCTACAACAGAACCAACACACAGCGTGAAGAGACGCCGAGAAAATGGCGTGCCATGAAAACAACTTTTTGTACTGAACGAACGTCAAGTGGATAAAATGGTTAACTGCACATGCAGGTAATGGCGGCAAAATTATTTGAAATTTGAAATTTGAATTATGAAATTTTGAAAAGTTTACAACTGCAAAACTAATAACATAATGAAAAAGGTTACAAATATGAAAAATTAAGTAATTTAGGGGTTAGTTCTATGACCAGCTCTATACAATTCAATCAAATTAGCGTAGACATTACTTATGCCCGCAACGTCGGTGCGATGATTAACAGTGTTTTCACTCACTTTAATGTAAAACATTTCCAGGAAATTAATGGAAATTAGGAAATTAATTAATTAATATCTCAAAAACGACACATGTTAGGTGTAGGGAATGTAACATAAAATTAATCTAAAATTTAATGAAGATTTCAAAAATGCGATAAAATCCATTTGAAATATAAAAGTTAACATCATTTCCGGTGTAACCGGAAGTAACCGAAAATTCAAAATATTTTAGTTGAGACGATCGTTCCAGCAATATAAGTCCACAAATTTTCAATCTCTCATTTCATTTGGTTCTTCATATACTTCTAATGGCAGCTCGTCGTGGGAGACCCTGTATATTCTTCCCCAAAAAACCCAGTTTGAAATGAAATACGAATTAAGTATCCTTCATTGTTTCTATTGTTTGTCAATTTAAATAGATTTCATGAAACTGAAGCCGCCAGTCAATTGATGATGAATGGCGACTTCTACAGAATTAGAGTTTCCCTTCAGATGCACTTAATATGGAAGATGATATCGACATGTTCTGGGGGAAATTACTAAAATTTAAAAATTAAAATGGCACTGTTATATTTTTGAATTTAGCTGGTTTTGTTTTAAATATTCTCTCATTACCGCATTCCAATGCAGCTTGTGAGCGGGTTTTTTCAGAATCTAATGCTATCAAAACAAAATCCCGGAATAAACTTATTACGAAAACATTGAATGGTACCCTGTTAAGTAAACAGTATGTAAGGATTTCTAGAAATTGTACACATTTTCATGCAAACCAAGACTTGTTAAGTCGCATGACTACCAGTCAATTACATCCACAATACAAAATAAGCTCTACTATCACTACGTTGCTGTCTACATAGTCTACCAATCCTACCACTGCTGGTACTAGTACTGCTACGGTGTCATCTGTGGGTAAAGACATTGATGAAGATGACGAATTTATTATAGACATTGAGTAGTTGTTTTTTATGTCAATAAACGGTTATGATTTGTGTATTTGTGCATTTGTGTTTAAGACTTCATTTCTCATTTCTCCCTCTCCATTGGTACGATACTTCGGTACGATAATGTTAATGCTCTTGGTACGGTAATTTCCAGGGCGGTACGATAATTTAATGCGTCTGGTACGGTAATACGCTCGCGATAAGTCGGAAACCCCGGTTAGATGAACTGATAATAAATTGCATTCGGGATAACCCGTGCATTGGTAAGCCTGCATTTAGCGTGTCCAAATCGGGCATGCGCCGAGCACTAGCGTCCCTGGCTTTGAGAGTACGCAGGCTCTAAGAGTACGCAGTTGGTAAAAATCTAAGTTGGCAATATTGCACAACAGCGCTTTTATAATCCCGAGGTTAGCCACAGTTGGTAGCAAATGTGGGTTTGTCAGTTGTGACGATTAACGTAAGCACGGAAGTGTAGGGTAAGTAAAACAAATTTAGTTCAATGTTCCGTAAATTTTTACGGATGCGGAGTAAGCTTTTATACAGTGGCAAGTGTTACATTTAAAATATCGTGTGATACTTCAGAATAGGCGTTTCATCAGGCGCTGAATCATGGTTTAACATTATATATACATTACCCGAATTGCTATAACCCCAATTTGCGTGTCAGAGACAAGTTTGTACATTTGTTGACAAATATTTTTGGTATTGGTCAAATATTTTATCAAATGCTTGGAATAAATGCACGTTTTATTTTATTTATTGCTCATGTAATTTGTACTGTAAAATAAAACTGTTGCTAAGTTTATGCAGGACGCACGTGTTCTGGTGTGCGGATGTTTCGAGTGCCTTAACAGTGCTTCAACTGCGGCGTGTATTCCTGGGAATTTGCGGGCATAGATAACTTGATGTGGTGAATTTTCCCAGTAGCTTATTACTACTAAAGGTTTGTAGGTCTGAATTTCCCATTTTTCTTCCGTTCGCTGCACTTGCCTGCTTGCGAGAGTCCAAGGGTCATGCCATCCACATGTACTCACTGCGCGCGGGTCCTTTCGAGGAAGGCACCGGGTCTAGCGTGTGACGATTACTCTGCCGCATACCACGCCAAATGCGTGGGACTATTGCCGTCCGAAGTCGCCACTTTGACTGCTCTGGGCTCCAGCTGGAAATGCATGGATTGCCGGTTACCCGCGTCCGGACGCTCGTCACTGTTGGCCACAACTGTGGATGGTCACAACCATGGACCGTTGCAGTCCATTGATAAGCAAATATGGCCAACTTATGGCTAAACATGAGCTTATGATAACGAAGTATGATAACCTATTCGATTCTGTTACATTTTGCTCCGATAAAATCACCGACTTTCAGAAGACCCTTGCAATATTATCCAACAAATGCAAGGGCTCTGACGCGATCCGAGCCGAGAATGCTGAGCTGAAGGAGGCCGTTACCAGTCTGCAGAAGGACATTGACGAGCAGGCCCAGCATAGTAGCTCCTTTAACATTGAAATACAATGCGCTACAGTGTCCAATGGACGAAGTAGAGATTGAGATGGCCCGTCGTAATCCTACCAGCAAGGACTCATTTCATCTAGTGTTGATGTTATCGTTGTTGTGAAAATGGTTAGTAATAAATGGGATTGTGACACAACAGTACAATTTATTCAAATGTATAAGTTGGGTCCCCGTAAAAATTACATACATGTTTATGGAACTTCAGGTCTTCGGACTACAGAAATAAGCAAAAACGTGACGCGGCATACCATACAATTGCGGAAGAAATTAACATTGCTGGATTTGGTATAGAATATGTCAAAAATAGAATTAAAAATTTAAGATTGACGTACAGTCTGGAAATGAAAAAAATTAATGACAAAGAATTCGGGTGCTGGTCTAACCAACGTGTATGGTTCAAACATAAAATGGCTTAAGGAGATGAAAGAGGTGTTTATGAATGATCTAAAGAGAAAATATATGAAAATGTAAGTATTTTACTTTATAAGTAATTTATTTATGTAGATTATGAAATCATTCTGTCTTGCCATGAAACAGCACCTGCCTCACAGCCTCACTAAAGTATTCAGCATATTTATCTCGAAGCTCCCTTGCAAGTCATGCTGCATTATTGGTGTTGTGGTCGGTAATGAGTTCTCTTCGCCAAGTCCCCTCAATAATGGTTCCTGAACCAATATCTTTGTCAACGCAGCCTTTTGAAAAGTATTGGCTAGAACTTGTGAGTCGTAACCAGTTATGGAGAGTACATGAGGCGCGAATAATTTTATCGGTTGTATTCACATTCGTTGGTATTGCTTTTTGAAAAATTCTTAATCTACTTGCCAGAATACCAAACCCATTTTCAACAATTCTGCGTGCTCTCGATAATCGATAATTGAATATCTTTTATTTTTTCTGTAAGATTTATACCGCTGTATGGCTTCAATAAATACGTTTTTAAAGCAAAAACATCATCTCCAACAAAAAAAAAAAACACCTTTTGGCAACATGTTACTTGCAAGGCCGGTACGTAATCCACGTTGGTGAGTTTCTGAAAATTCTACCATCTGAGTTTCTTCTTTTGCTCCAATATGTACGTATTGGAACATTAGAACAACACTGTTTTGGGAGCTTTTGTAATTAAAAAAATCACTGCCACAATTAGGATATGCTTTAATCATCACCTGTTTGCCATCTATAGCACCATAGCAGCCAGGAAAATTCCATCTAGTTCTAAAGCCTTGCTCTATTTACTGCCATTCTTCACTGTTCTTTGGTACCTAAAACAATCGCATTATTTTGTTATTTTATCGACGAATTACGCAACTAGTGAAAACGCTGGTGCTGTACAACGCGGCTTTGCTATGTCCGTACAGTCACCTGAGAAGTTGTAAATAATAACAAGGACATCAGCACTGCGGGTTCAACTGCTCTAGTTACCACTAGCAGTACAAGAAGTGCTTCGCGAGGAAAGAAGAGAAGCAGGCATATAGTGAAAGCAATTTCCGATTTGAAAGCTTTGAACGAAAGTAAATTCTACAGAAGAAACGCCATTTGACGTGTTTGGAAAAAGTTTTGCGATTCAACTCAAAACGTCATTCACAGTCATAGTAGCCAAAGACCACCTTCTGCTAATTCAAACGGCACTGACGACAGTTTTAGCAAAAGTCATACTAAAGGAACTGTCAAAAAAGAAGTTTTTTTCACGCCTCTTAAATCAGGCACTAAACAGAGTTACAGAAAATAGTGAAAATAATACCAAGTCTGGTTTTGAAGTGACAGGTATAATACCATTAAACAGGCACAAGGTTTTAAGCAAATTACCACAGATATACACGCAAAAATTTCAACAAGAGACGGCAATTATCGAATCACTTAAAGAATCACTTAAACAAATACAGCAATGAGAGAAGATGAGCGCAGACAATCAAGGTTAACAATAAACACGGAGGGTTCATTGAAATAAACATTGAGGTTCATCGTTTTCCTAATTATGTCGTTTTTTGATGTTAGATTTGTCGGCTGATGAAGAATCGTGTGATTCGAAACTAGTCCCAAGTAAAATAAAATTTATATGCAAATCCAAGAGGCTTTTCTGTGAACACCTATTTATTTAATATTTGCATAATGGATTTCAACTTTACTAATAATGATGCAAGCTCGTCTATAATCCATAAGTTTAGACGTCTGCGTACAAGAACCTACATAACGGAAAACCACATCAATTTCTTGAACATCTGTCTGCACGAGGGAATCACACCTAACTTTGCAAGAATTAAAATCCCACACCTAAGCACTGCAACCATAACCAAGCTGGAGAAACGTACATTGCAGCAAGGCAAGAGGAAACACCACAAACGACTGGCCCGGGACTATCACGAATTAACCCACCTACACAGGAAACTCTGAGAATTTTTTCACTACCTCGAGTTGGAGAATTCATCACCAAAACCTTGGATGAAGCTTACAACCAAGGCAAGGACGACTGGAACAAGAAATGTGCAAAGCTTAACAACCTCCGCGCTCAACGCATTCACAAGATGCGAAGCAAGGTGAGTGACCCAGACAACAATAATTCAACAAATTCAGATTTCCAATATAACTTAACCAATATCAATTTTTCTCCGGAAGAAAGTTCTCTCCTCAACAAAGGACACAAATATGCTCTGACCTCTCGTAACAATCTCATTATGTCTACTATCGAAATGGATACAGCCATTCAAAGACATACTAAACACAATGACATCACTAATGATTTAATACCGTTCATTTGAAACCAAAAGCGTCTATCACAGACCTACAATACCTTTCCTTCTCCTGAATGGAAAAGCTTAAAAACCATCAAAGAGAAGTTACGAGAGAACAGAGCATGTTACCTTCAAGCTGATAAAAATGCAGGTGTCGTTATTATGCCCAAACAAACTTACATTGACAAAACTTTAGATTTCCTTCAGAATAATAATTACATTTTAATTAATAAAAGCCCTCTTAACAATATCATTTGTAAAACCAAAGAATACATCAAGCAGTGCAGAGGCACATTGACGGAGTACTCTCCGCATCAATTCTCCTTTATTCCCATGAACCCTTCTGTCCCACACCTTTACGCCCTACCCAAACTCCACAAACAAGGAATGCCTATCAGACCCATCACCGCTTTCTACAACTCCCCTACAATCCACTTAGCTAAATTCATGATCAATATTTTTAATTCCCTTAATTTTACCCCCGTTTACACCGTCAAAAACACTCTCCAATTAACCGAGTGCCTCAGAAACTTCAACCTTTCGACATCCACACTTGTCTCCTTCGATGTCACGAATCTTTATACTAATGTCCCTATTGATCTCACCTTACAACTTGTCGGCGACCTCTTCAACGCCCATTTCAAAAATGATACCACCACCGACATCTAAATTCAATACTTGAACATATTGTCAAACAAAACTTTTGCACGTTTAACGAAACATTTTACAAAATTCAAGACGGCCTCCCTATGTAAACCCTTTATCATCTTTTCTCTCGGATGTTTTTTTGAATCACATTTAAACTAACTATATTCTTAACCAAATCAATCCCTGTTTTAACAACATAGGAAAATGGGTTAGATACGTTGACGACGTGTTCTGTATCTGGTATGGTAATCACGATTCTCTTCAAGACATGCTAAATTATATTAACTCGCTTCACCCAAAACTCAACTTCACCATGGAGATCGAATGAGACAAAACCCTTAATTTTCTTGACCTTTCTATAACTTCCCTTAACGATTTACCTTCCTATAATATTTACCGTAAACCAACCTCAAAACCCTCCATTATACCTTATGACTCCTACCATCCCATGTCACAACGACTTTCTTCCCTCCGTTATTATTTCCACAGAGCACTTACTTACCCTATCGACCACGAAGCCAAAATCAATGAAATCAAATACATTTTCCAACTTGCTAACAAACACAAATTCCCCAACAAATTAATTCACAAGGTCCTACATAAAACTTCACTTAAATTAGACCCCCTTTACGTAAATCAGAGTAACCACATTCCATTAATTTACAAACCCTTTTCGTACAACCCCATCAACCAAAAACTTCACAAACTCTTTTCCCCTTATAACATCATCCCCGCTTATAAAACTAACAACAAACTAATTACTTTGCTCTCCACCCATCGCCAAACACCACAATCCACCCTTGACAGATGCGGAGTCTACTCCGTCAAATGTTGCAACTGTAACGCTGTTTATATTGGTCAAACTGGCCGTAAACTTTCTAAGAGAATTGCAGAACATAAAAACAAAACTAATTCCAACATTTTTCGAATTCAAACTGGCCATGTTATTGATTTTAAAAACATTAAGCTTATTCATAATTGTCAAAAGGGCCAAAAGTTGAATTTTCTTGAATTACTTGAAATTGAAAAACACAAAAACGCACCTGGCATTAATTTAATTAATGATAAAATTAATTCATTTACAAAACCTTTGTTTACTTACGCCATTTAACAAAACCTTTTACATTTTGCAACCTTGTTACTACTATTTTTATTTTGTTGTCTGGGTCACTCATTAATTTTTCTTGATTATTTGTTGTTATTGTTTAAGGATTTAGTATCTCACTGTGATTTTGCCTGTTTATTTTGAATTTTCACGCGGCGCTATATTGGTTGCCTACCTTACACTTATACGAACATTTATTGCTCCTACGCCACAGCACGTTTTTGTTTTTACCTTTTAAACTGTTAATATATTGTACTTTGCTCCCCGCTTCAAGTGATTTCAAGTTTTTTCGTTCTTCATGTTCCCGACTTTCACGTCTCTGTAAGCGTGATTATTTGCTTGTACATGTTTATTTCAATGAACCCTCCGTGTTTATTGTTAACCTTGATTGTCTGCGCTCATCTTCTCTCATTGCTGTATTTGTTTAACTTCCCGATCTCATTTCACACCAATTGCCAACTTAACCCCTGCACCCATTAATTTGACATACTCCATACTTCCTATTTCTTATAATCCGCAAGAATTCACATAAATAAGCCCCTCTGTCTTCCACTCATTCTGTTTCTCCTGTAATGTGCCCTCGACACCTTGTTGCTGTCCATTTATTGTCCTCGTGTAGAGATGATTGAGCGCAGACAATTAAAACTTTGACCTTGACTGTAAGTACATTTTCTTGATATTTGAGGTTCATCGTTTTCCTAATTATGTCGTTTTGTGATGTTAGATTTGTCGGCTGATGAAGAATCGTGTGATTCGAAACTAGTCCCAAGTAAAATAAAATTTATATGCAAATCCAAGAGGCTTTTCTGTGAACACCTATTTATTTAATATTTGCATAATGGATTTCAACTTTACTATCATTATTGTTTCAAATTTAATTTGCTCGTAATTCGTAATACTATTGGTCGTTGAGAGGAACGGTTAATTTTTCGCGGTAGTGTTTCAGGCCGTTTTCACAATGGTATTGCTCACAAAATAAATAAATAAAATTAGTATTTCGAATAAATACACCTTGCGGCACGAATGAACGGCGAAACCAGTACTTGGACCGGTACTTCAAGCGCACCTCCACAGATGGCGCTCGCCCTGCGCCCGCCTAAAAACCGTGATACCTAACCTAAGATATTGTACGGAATTCTACCGTTTGTTATCACCGCTTGATCACCGTTAAAAAGGTTGGTTTTGTACTTTGCTCCCCGCTTCAAGTGATTTCAAGTTTTTTCGTTCTTCATGTTCCCGACTTTCACGTCTCTGTAAGCGTGATTATTTGCTTGTACATGTTTATTTCAATGAACCCTCCGTGTTTATTGTTAACCTTGATTGTCTGCGCTCATCTTCTCTCATTGCTGTATTTGTTTAACTTCCCGATCTCATTTCACACCAATTGCCAACTTAACCCCTGCACCCATTAATTTGACATACTCCATACTTCCTATTTCTTATAATCCGCAAGAATTCACATAAATAAGCCCCTCTGTCTTCCACTCATTCTGTTTCTCCTGTAATGTGCCCTCGACACCTTGTTGCTGTCCATTTATTGTCCTCGTGTAGAGATGATTGAGCGCAGACAATTAAAACTTTGACCTTGACTGTAAGTACATTTTCTTGATATTTGAGGTTCATCGTTTTCCTAATTATGTCGTTTTGTGATGTTAGATTTGTCGGCTGATGAAGAATCGTGTGATTCGAAACTAGTCCCAAGTAAAATAAAATTTATATGCAAATCCAAGAGGCTTTTCTGTGAACACCTATTTATTTAATATTTGCATAATGGATTTCAACTTTACTATCATTATTGTTTCAAATTTAATTTGCTCGTAATTCGTAATACTATTGGTCGTTGAGAGGAACGGTTAATTTTTCGCGGTAGTGTTTCAGGCCGTTTTCACAATGGTATTGCTCACAAAATAAATAAATAAAATTAGTATTTCGAATAAATACACCTTGCGGCACGAATGAACGGCGAAACCAGTACTTGGACCGGTACTTCAAGCGCACCTCCACAGATGGCGCTCGCCCTGCGCCCGCCTAAAAACCGTGATACCTAACCTAAGATATTGTACGGAATTCTACCGTTTGTTATCACCGCTTGATCACCGTTAAAAAGGTTGGTTTTATCTTTAGTAGGTTTTTGGGATAAAATAAATAAATTCTATTTATTATTTTACAGATACAGTTCGAGTTCAATCATGCCTCGTGGTAGACACGGCCGCCCATACCGCCAGGCGGATGAACAGAAAATCGTTGACTATATAGTCAGGAATAATGCATATTACAGGGTTAAGGGGAATAAATTATGGGAGAAGATGACTCAATCGCGCATTTTAAAAGAACGTGGCAGAGTTTAAAAGAGCACTATAAAAAGCAGATGTCTGATGTATTGACTGCTGCGCGATTCGAGCTCACTCGTCAACAAATTCAGATGTGCCGAACAAGCTTAGAAAGGGACTCAAGCACGCCAACAGCGCTGAGTAGGCGGACATGTCAAGAGCCGGAAAATACAAAACCGTTTGCGTGGTACAATGCGGATCCGGAATTTCCCCTGTCGTCTGAAGATGCAGATGTTATTCTCTCTCCAGAATCGGAGGGAGTGATTGAAATTGTACATACGTCGGCCGATTCGTCAATAGACGAAACTCTATATATACAGTGCTTCACAAAAGTAACGGATAAATTCTATAAAGTCTTAAATAAAAATATTTCAGGAAAATGCTCCGACACGTCGATTTTTATTTTTAAATTACTATCCTGACATACACTTTTCAATCCCCCACGCATTCATCCCTAAGGGGTAGTAACCCCAACTTTAAAAATTCAAATAGCAAAGTACCCCTTGCGATACCTCAATTGATAGATTCTTTTATTCTGAATATAACACAAAAAAAATATCAAAATCGGTTGATAAATAACGGTGATATTTAGCAAGATTTATTTATACACGAAATTGAGGGAATTTCAAAATTTACTTAATTAATCCTTAATTAATTGTTCAAAGTGCTGCCCGTTAACGACGAGACAATGCCCTAGTCTATCCCCAAAAGCTTGTTGAACATTGTCTAACATTTCTGGAGTGATTAAGTGAATTTCTGCACGAATTCTTTCCTTTAACGCATCAATATTTGCAGGTCTATTCAAATAGACTTTTCTTTTTAAATACCCCCAAAGAAAATAATCTAGTGGGGTTAAATCTGGCGATCTTGCTGGCCATTCAATATGTCCTCGTCTACCAATCCACCGATTAGGAAATACTTGATCGAGGTATTCTCGAACTGGTCGCGCATAATGTGGAGGCGCACCGTCTTGCTGTAACCAAATTCTGTCACTGTGTCTACCAGGACCTTCTGCGTTGGGAAACAATACCGCTAAAGTAGGTAGTAGTTCATTTCGGAGAAAGTTCAGGTAACGTTCACCATTCAGTGTTCCGTCGGAAAAATATGGTCCAATAATTCTTGAACCCACCACACCAGCCCACACATTAAGTTTTTGAGGATATTGTGTGTTCGCTTCCATCATCCAATGCGGATTTTGACGGGCCCAGTAACGGCAATTTTGTTTATTGACGGTGCCATTCAGACAAAACGTTGCCTCATCAGAAAAAACGATGTTTCTAATTAAGCCAGGATTTGCATGAGAGAGTTCCATCATTGTCTCACAAAACTGCACTCGTCTATCAAAGTCATCATCGGACAATTCTTGTACCAAGTGCACTTTATACGGGTGAAATTTCTGTTTTCGAAATAATCTGGATACTGTACTTTTTGACACACTAACTTCTGAAGCGACCTCTGCAAGGGTTGAATGTGGATTTTCTTGCACCATTAGAATAGCATCCAATTGTTGGTTTTCATTTAAGGCCAATGGACGTCCTGCCTTAGGTTTATCCCGTACATGACCGAGATCGCGAAATTTGTTTTCGATTCGACTTACTGTCGATTGCGATATTGGCGGACGGTCCGGGTGCGCTTCATTGAACAAACCACGAACTTCTTCATGCGTCCGGCATCTATCTCCAAAACCAATGATCATTAAAACTTGGATTCTTTCGGTTTCAGTAAGTCTCATTTTGCTGCTATTTCCTTAATCACGAAAAACTCGGAATTGTGCTTGACATAAGTAAAAACAAGTTGCAATTGTTTGAACGGTATTGCTATGCCCGCTTCAATAGCGCTTACTCGAATATTGACGCTCTTCTTTGAATACATTTTGGTAAATATCGTCGTTATTTATCAACCGACCTTGATATTTTTTTTTTGTTGTTTTCAGAATAAAGGAATCTATCAATTGAGGTATCGCAAGGGGTACTTTGGTATTTGAAATATTAAAGTTGGGGTTACCACCCCTTAGGGATGAATGCGCAGGGGATTGAAAAGTGTATGTCAGGATAGTAATTTAAAAATAAAAATCGACGTGTCAGAGAATTTTTCTGAAATATTTTTATTTAAGGTTTTATAGAATTTATCCGTTTCTTTTGGGAAGCACTGTATATATATATATAAGGAGAAATATGACGTAAATAGAATCCAAGAGAGAAGTAAATCTGCATTGATTGACGCTAATATCTTTGAATTCATTGTCGAGCACACCAATTTATATGCAACGCGAACTGTTTTTGCTGGTGGCGATGTTACGGCACATTCTAGATTGCATGATTGGATTCCCGCAGATATTTACGAAATAAAGCGTTTTAAAGCGGATTGCTTTTGTACATGGGAATAGTTCGTGTGCCAACAATTGCCGACTATTGGAGCAAAGAGCCAATGTTCAAAAACGACTTTGCTCCAGCGGCAATGACTAGAAATTGATTTGAACTGCTTTTGAGAATGGTTCACTTTGCCGATAATGAGGAAAATTTCAATAATGATAGACTTCATAAAATTCAGACATCGATAAATAAAGTAGTTCACAACTTTCAGTCAGTATTAGTACGTGGTGATACTGTCTGCATTGACGAATCATTGATACCATTTCGTGGTAGATTGATAATGCGTGAATGCGTAAAGAACAAACGCCATAGGTACGGCATCAAGATCTTCAAGCTATGCTGTGATGGAGGCTTTACATACAATCTTGAAATTTGCGCTGGCAAAAATCTAGACCATAATAAAACAACACAGTAGGCAGTGGTTATAAAACTTGCTGAACCACTATTTGATTGCGGAAGAGCCATGGTTATTGATAATTGGTAGGTACACAAGCCTATCATTAGTAGAACAGGTCATGAATAGGCAAACGCATCTCATTGGTACATTGAGAAAAACAGAAAAGGAAACCAGAAAGACGTAATAAAAAAATCTCAAAGTTGGAGAATATATTGCGAGAGAAAATCACAAAGGAATTACCGTGCTTTCGTGGGGAGACAAAAGATATATTCAACAGTTAAAGTAAGAAACAGTCTAGGACCAATAACAGAAAACCCGGAATCAGTTAGATCAAATGACCGCATACCAGTCGCCACTTAGGAAGGGTATAAAATGGTACAGAAAGCTAGCTTTCGACGTTCTGCTAAATACGGCTGCGGTAAACGCAATAACTGTTTTATATTGAGCGGAGGTGGCCGAGTGGTTAAGGCGAATGCCTTCCACTCAGAAGTCCAGGGTTCAAGCCCAGGTTAGGCAGGGGATTTTTCAAAAACTCCGTCTCCCCGACTGCCGCACAGACAAGCCACTGGCTTTGTGCACATGGCAACAACCCCCCAAAAAAAATAAATAAGTGGTGGGTAATATGATCCCAGGGGGATCGTTTTGTACACCCTAGTGTACAAAATGATCCCTTTGCAAGGTTGCAAAGGTTACCTTTTACCATTTTGCGGTGAACAATTCACTACATTAGGAAGTGAATGTAAATGAGTGGTACTACTTAAACACCAAATTATTTTTATTTTGAACTTGTAATTATGAGTTTTATGCTCTATTTCCTTTAGGGGGATCGTTTTGTACACCATTCCCCTACATTTCTGCAAATCATAAACGTTACAGACTGGCTTTTTCTGGCATTCTAATATTTGGCGCTTGGTAAATTTCTGATAAACATGGTCCAATTGTGTTCGAGCCGATTTCTTTAAATCTGTTGCGTACAGCATGGTTGAACCTCATATGAAACGTAGGGCCTGTAATCCGAGGATTAGCAGAAATATACGTTTTAAAATCTGGCTGAGTATAGAAACCGAAGACATTACTAATCGCCCAACCACTGATGAACCGCCTAGGAAAAAAAAATTAGATACCACATGTGCGCTAGAAAAAATGACAGGAAAACCAATAACAGTTGCGTCAAGTGTAACCGACCAGTATCCAAGGCACACGAAAACCTGGTTCGTACTTAGCTAGGTATAACTCCATGTTCACCGAGTGGTGTATAAATAAATTAAAATCCAATAGATCTCGGTGAAGTATTTATTTAATAGCTATCTTGCGACGTACTTCGTGTTAGGTATAGACATTTTAAGTTGTAGAATCAATATTAGGTTGGCAACACATGTATGATAGATGACAAGTAAGAAGAAGAAGTATTATGTGTAGTATAACAAGTTGCAAGTCATTGTACGTTGTTCTTTGTATATATTCAGTTAGCAGTTTATTATACGTTTCATAGTGAAAACGGAGTTTCAATTAAACATCCACATCCCATAACAGGTTATGGGCCCAGTCAAGATAGTGAACATTGGCCGCGATCAGCCAGGCTAGCGCTATTAAGTAGCAGTAGCGCATTTATGCCATGGCTATATGGTAGCGCTAATATCCGGCCGGACTGGTAAATTTCGCTTGACACTTGACGAAGCGCACTTGACATTTAACATAGCTGAGCAGTAAGAATATTTAAGTATGGATTTGATTCATCTTATGGAGGACGATGAAGATATTTTGCTTCTAATGGATCCTAATATTCTTCTAAATGCCAACTTAAACATCAATGCAGAAAACATTGAGGCGTTAAATTTAGTTGAAAATGCAGATCCTCCACCTCGTAATCAAGGGTATTTCGAAGATATCGTACCACGCTATCAGCCAGATGACTTCCATGCACATTTTCGGATGCCGCGTCACATTATGGAAGTAAGTTTAAGAATGTTCAAACATATCACACATATAAATTATTTTTTTTTAGTTATTAGTACAAACTATAGCAGGGAAGCTTGGTAACGAACTTTTAGAAGGTATCGACAAAAAGGTGTCTTTTGTTATATGGATGCTAGCCAAACAAGAATCTTTCCGAGCCTGCTGTGATCGATTTGATTTGCCCAGAAGTTCTGGAAATGTAGTTTTTCACCAATTATGTAAAATAATTTGTAATTTGATGCCAGACTACATTGTATGGTCAACTCCAGCTGAAGCTAATATAAGTGCATTGAAATTTGAACAAAAATATAAATTTCCGGGAGTAATTGGCGCTATAGACGGTTGCCATATACCAATAAAGGCTCCCGCAGGAAATGCTAATGATTACTATAATAGGCATTCAATTCATTCCATAATTCTACAGGGAGTATGCAATGAAAGTTTAAAATTTATAGACGTGTTTATAGGTATTATTTTTTTCTGTTAATGAAATAGTATTTTAAATATATTATTATTATCAGGTATGCCTGGACGATGCCATGACGCTCGTGTTTTTCGAAATAGTCCACTGTTTGACAAAATCACCAATAATAATTTAATAGCCCCAGCACAGCATTTATTAGGGGATACTGCATACCCTCTTATGATAAATGTTATGACACCATTTAAGGATAACGGTCATTTGGATTTGTTACAAGTAAAGTATAATACCATATTAAGTGGTGCACGGGCTAAAATAGAACAGGCATTCGGTCGACTAAAAGGCAAATGGAGACGTCTGAAATACCTCGATATGAACGTGGAAAACATACCCACCGTGATAGCTGCTGCTTGTGTTTTACATAACTTTACACTCACTGATATGGACATAGATGAAGAGCTAGAAGAAAATAATGTACAAGAAGATAACGACAATGAATATTTTCAAGATATAGTTCCAGGTCAGAATGCTGCACAAGAAAAGAGACGTAATATAATGAATAGGTTATGGGTCTTATTTTAAAAAGTTATAGCAGACGTTTTTTTTTGTTGACAAAAATTATTATATAAATAAACATGTTTTCCAAGACATGATATTCTTTTAATAAATGTATCGTTAAAATGATGTATAAAGTAATAAACATAATGACAAATACCGTATATTAAAGCAAATAAGCTGTAAAGTAAACTGTTTAAATATTTATTAATTATAAAATAAATATTAACTTCTTACTAATAATGACAAGAGAAATCACAATATATAACAAACTAAAGTAAATATTCTTTGTAAGAAACAAAACAATGAGTACAACAACAATATACATAATATATCTACTGAATAATAAAAAAACACAACTGAAACAACACAAATATTTTTCAAATAAACAAAAAATTCACAGTTTCTTCTTCACTCCTTCTCTGTAGTTTTTTGTAATGTGCTTATTAATTTGTTCCTCTCTTCTAACGCAGTTGCTATTCTTGAATACGCGTTTGCTATTATGTCTAATTTTTGGACTTTTTCCTTTTCGATACTCAACAGTCCCAGACGAAATTGTTGGAAGTTCCCTATTTTTAGTTTTTAAAATTGTTTTTTTTTGTTTGGCATGTTTGGTGATTCCAGCTTGAGGAACTTCTTCCTTATTCAAATCATCTGTATTACGTATATCAGAATGTGCTACAGTCAATGTGGCATTTTCTTCAACGTTTGTTGGTTCACCCTGTTTATCATTATTGAGCGGGAAGGACGCTAGTAGTTCAATTTGTGGGTTGATTGTAGCATCATCCAATAATACATCATCCATAGCTTTGAAAAATTCCCAGTGCGTTCTACACTCGCCAGTAGATTTTATTTTTATCTTTAATTGTCTTGTATCGTACTTTTAAATTTCTAAATTTTTTATCACACTCTTCTGCTGATACCTTATGACCTTGTTGTCCCATTTCTGCAGCGATTCTTTCCCACACACACTTTTTTTTTTGTTTTGGATTTCTGTGGTTTTCCTTTTCGTTATCAAACAACGAAATTAATAATTTAACATTGTCCGAGTTCCAATTAAAACTCTTTTGTATTAATGAATTGTCTACATTCGAATTATCGAGAGCAATTAATCCCCTTTCGTGTAAATACCTCAGCCGAAAGTCTTCATCTGCAATGTAATACACAAGATAATATAAAATAAAAACATTAACATAACAATAACATACCTGCATATATTGTGGATATTAAATTCATCGGCACCTCACAATTTATTACAGTATCATTAATATTGAACCTTAATTCAACACTTTCTTCCATTTTTCGGCGTTTACTTAACCTCTTACGTCAAATTGACGGATTAGAATCTCCCACTAACCTATCCAATCCTAGCGGTAGCGCATAGCGGAAAGCATATCGAAATTTCGCTACGAAAGATGGCCACCGCTACTCCTAGCGCTATATGGTAGCGGTTGGCTTGGACAACTGTAGCGATTAACGCTTCGCGAGCGCACGTAGCGCTACGGTAGCAGGTTGCCTGGCTGATCGCGGCCATTGAGTGAACAGTAAAATCGCGCTAGATTTATTAGTGACAGAAAAACTTGATAAAGACAAAGTGAGGTTATATGAACTACAACATAATGTCGAACGCATACGTGACGGTACCGATTTTGACGGCTAACAATTTCAACAACTGGAAATTTCGTATAATGGCTAGATTAAACAAGGAACAGTGCGCACAAGTTATCGACCAGGATCCACCAACGGATTCCGAGGCAAAGAAGACATTCCTGATATAAGACGCTAGGGCACAATCATTTATAATTCAGGGGATATCGGATAAGCACTTAGATATCATCAAAGACTGCAAGTATGCTAAGAACCAAATGCAAGCACTCAAGGATGTATTTGTTAGGACAAGTTCATTTACCAAATTGACATTGTGGAGGAGGTTATTTAATATAAAATCAAGTAAATATGAGAACTTAGAGGACCATTTCCTGAAATTCGACACAATCATTCGAGATTTACAGGATTTAGGATCAACGATTGATGAGACTGATCGGGTTTGCCATCTGTTATTGTCATTACCCGAACAATACGACACTGTTATAACTGCATTGGAAACAGTATCTGAAGTAAAAATGGACTTTGTTAAGGCACGTCTACTGGATGAGGAGTTAAAGCAAAAGGCAAAAGGAGAAGAAAAATCAAGTGAAGCGTTTGGTTTCCGAGCAGATACAGGATGTTACATTTGTGGAAGTAAGGATCACTTTAAAGCACAGTGCCCAAAACGATTTGAAGACAAAAGAAGAGAAAATCGAGGAAGAGGTGGTTATCGACGAAGAGGTGGCTTCCGAGGAAGAGGTGGCTTCCGAGGAAGAGATGGTTTCCGAGGAGGAACTTATCAGTTATCACAAGAAAGAGGAAGCTAACACAGCTAATGGTGATATAGTACTGGTGGCAAGTAATTTTTGTCATAAAGAGGAGATAAATAAAAACAATGTATTTGTTTTGGATTCTGGAGCGAGCAACCGTTTTGTCAAAGAAGAATTGGAAGTATTTATGAAAGATGTAGCCGAGCTTGAGCATGAAATTACAGTACATATAGCCAACGGAGAAGTTTTGAAAGCTTATAAAAAAGGAAAAATTCAAGGTATGTGTGAAGGAAGATTAATTACTATAGAAGCTATAATAGTTATATATTATAGCTATTATAATAGCTATAATAGTGCAGGAATTAAACATAATCTGCTTTCTGCAGCAAAATTAACATCAAGAGGTTACAAAATAATTGTTGAAAGTACACATATGTCGATTTGTGGTAAAGATTTTCAATTGACTTGTAATAATTTAAATGGATTATATATTCTGAAGATGGATACTTTTCAAAAGGAACAATGCAATGTTGTAACTGATTTATGGCATAGAAGGTTGGGACATGCCTCGTCAAAAGCATTAAAGGATCTCGGTTTACCAGCTCCTTTGCCAAACTGCAACACTTGTGCACAATCAAAAGCTGTAAGATTGCCATTCCAAACAAACGAAAGAAAAACCAAAGCTATTGGTGAGTTAATTCACAGTGATGTATGTGGACCAATAACACCACAAACCAAGAATGGTGAGAGGTATTTTCAAGTAATTCTTGATGATTTTTCCCATTTTCTTATGATTTATATTCTAAAGAATAAAAACGAAGCTGAAAACAATTTGAGAAATTATATAAGTGGAGTAAAAAGACAGCACGGAATCAAAGTAAAAGGAGTGAGACTAGATAATGGTGGAGAATTCACTTCAAATAATTTTAAGAGCTATTGTTATAGAAATGGAATTAAAATAGAATATACAATGAGTTACAGTCCTCAAATGAACGGGAAAAGTGAAAGAATGAATAGAACGTTATTGAACATGATTCGCGGAAAATTAATAGATTCAGGGTTACCTAAATTTCTCTGGGATGAAGCATTAAAACCATCTACTTACGAACTTAATCGAACACCAACCACAACTTTAGAAAAAGGAAAAACACTATCAATGATCTGGCACCGAAGAAACGACTTATCTAAAATCAGAATTTTCGGTTGTCAGTGCTGGGTGACAGTGTTACCCAAAGGCGATAAATTAAATCCAAGGGCCAAAGAAGCAATAATGGTTGGATATTGTGGTGGCGGTTACCGAGTATGGTTACCAGAAGAAGAAAAAGTAGTAAAATCCAGGGATGTAAGATTTGTCGAAGAAATTATGCCATATAAACAAAATATCAATGGCAAGGAAGAGGAAGATTTTCCTAAAGCAGTGGTAGTACCTGATGACGACAAATATGAAGAAGGACAGACGAATGAATCGGACGAAGCAGAAGAAATCGATAAACTAGAAGAAAGTGAGCCGGAGGAAACTATGGTAAAGACATCTGCATTTGGAAGAACAATTAAGACACCGCGGAATCTACAAGATTATGAAATATATACAGCTTATTGTTTATTAACCCAAGTTGAAGTACCAAAAAATTTCACGGAAGCAATGAATTGTAAAGAATGGAAAAAAGCCATAAATAGAGAACTTGAATCACATCAAAAGTTATCAACATGGACAGAAAAAGATTTACCAAAGGGAGAAAAAGCAATAGAGACCAGATGGATTTTTGTGAACAAGTGCGATGGTACAAAGAAAGCAAGATTAGTTGCAAGAGGATTTCAAGAAAAAGTTATGAATGGTTTAGAGTTTAACTATGCACCTGTTTGCAGAATTTCCACAGTAAGGTTATTTTTGTCGATTGCAATACAAAATGATTGGAATTTGCGTCAGATAGACGTTCCGACAGCATTTTTGAATAGTAATTTAGAAAAGGAAATATATATATATATATATACTTACCAGAAGGTATAAATTCGAAAAAGAAAACTGGTAAATTGAATCGAGCATATGGATTACGAAGTTCACCAAAGGTATGGAATCATAAATTTACAGAGATTATGACAAAATTGGGATTTTATAGATCAAATTACGACTTTTGTCTATATTGTAAGAAGGGAGTATACCTTGTATTATTTGTTGATGATGGACTCATTACGGGAGAAGATGAAGAGGTAGAAAACTTGATAACTACTTTACAACTGGAGTTGAACGTTAAAGTCTATAAAGATAATCTATCGTTCCTAGGAATGGATATTAGGAAAACTGAAAATAGTCTCAAAGTGACTCAATTCATCTGATCAATCCAAGGTAATAAATCGATTATTAAAAGAATTTAATATGGAAAATTCTAGAACTGTTTATACACCTATGGAAGAACACTTTACCCATGAAGATGATTTGATAAATTCAGATGTTCCATATCGTCGCCTAATATGTAGCTTAATGTACATTGCAGTAACAACACGACCAGATATGTCTTATGCCATTTCATACTTAAGTCGATATTTGGATAAACCAACAGATAAACTGTGGCAAGCTGGAAAAAGAGTTTTACGATATTTGAACAGTACAGCACATATAGGAATAAACTTTACAAAGGGACTTAATCATTTAGAAGCATTTAGTGACGCCGATTGGGCAGGAGATAAAAAAACCAGACGAAGTGTAAGTGGCTTCATGTGTTTCCATGCGGGAAATCCTATCGCGTGGCATTCTAAGAAACAAAATTGTGTCGCGTTATCATCGATGGAGGCTGAATATATAGCAGCGAGTGCAGCAGCACAAGAAGTTATCAACTTGAAAGGAATTTTGTCAGAATTTGTGAATGAGACCTCTAGTGTAATTCTTAATGTTGACAATCTTAGTGCAATATCCATGATGAACACTTATGAAAACTCGAAGCGTGGTAAACATATAGACATACGATATCATTTCGTTAAAGACTTGTGTGAGAAAAAGAAGATAATTGTTAAATACGTTAGTAGTGATAAAAATGTATCAGACATATTGACAAAACCGTTAAGTAAACACAAATTTGTTAATTTCAGAAAATCAATATTGAAAGATTAATGTAGCAACATAATAATTACTATTCTTATAATTATTTATTGAGGTGGCGTGTTAGGTATAGACATTTTAAGTTGTAGAATCAATATTAGGTTGGCACACATGTATGACAGATGACAAGTAAGAAGAAGAAGTATTATGTGTAGTATAACAAGTTGCAAGTCATTGTACGTTGTTCTGTGTATATATGCAGTTAGCAGTTTATTATACGTTTCATAGTGAAAACGGAGTTTCAATTAAACATCCACATCCCATAACACTTCGTACTTGTTTGACGTTTGGATTAGGGTTGTCATCTGTCCCGATATATCGGGACTGTGACCGTTATTGACCCACTTGTCCCGACAAAACCGTGTATAGTCCCGATCGCCCGATGGTACGTTGAATCGGTAACAGCAAGAGCGAAAAATTAGTCAGGTTGCGCTCATAGGCAGTCATAGTCCTCATTGCGCACGTGCTGAATCACTACCCTACGATGTTAGCTATGTTACCGACAAGTCTGGCATAAGTTCACACAAGACGGCCGCTGAGTATTATTGTTCAATTATTGTTATTGTGTTATAGTTATTGTGTTATTGCTTATTGTTATTGTGTTATTTCTGAGTGTTGTTTATTCGTGAATTGTATTGTTTTGTTTGCAATGCCCCCTAAAAGAAAATGCCACTTTTCGGATGAATATACGAAAGTATGGAGTTTCATAAAAAAAGGCCGTACAGCCGATGAAGCTTTATGTTCAGTTTGCAATACGTACATTTCAGTTAGCCATGGAGGGAAGTCGGATGTACAGCACCATATAAGTACAAAAACACATAAAACGAAATTGACAGCGGCATCAACGTCAAGATCCATTTCAGAATTTATGATTCGTGAGGATACACGAGAAGAACTTTTGATTGCAGCATCTGAGCTTACTACTGTGTACAAAAATATAAAACACCACCAAACTTTTAAATGCACATCAAAATTAAATAGCGATATGTATCCGGATTCAACAATTGCTGCAAAGCAGTCAGCAGCTAGAACGAAGGCTGCAATTGCAAAATATATTCTAGCTCCACACTCTGTAGCCGAATGCAAAGAAGAAATAGAAAAAAATCTATTTTACAGTATTGCAACTGATGCAAGCAACCACAAAGCGGAGAAAATGTTTCCCTTGCTTGTGCAATACTTTAATGAAACTAGCGGAATACAATCAAAACTTTTAAATATCGCATCCTTAGATAATGAAACATCAGAAACAATTTCTCAGTACTGCCTGGACACATTGACGGCCTTATGCCTTGATTACACGTAACGAGTACAGTGGCGAGACAGCGTTCTCGGCCGAGTGCTCGTTCTGTGTAAACAAATTACCGAGAACTCGGCCGAGCGTTCGGCCTAGTAGTGTGGCAAGACAGTCACTCGGACAATTTTCTATTTACTAGACCGAGTGCACAACCCCCCCACCCTGTCGTCGCTAGCTCGGTATGCCCGCTCGGCAAGTTTAAACAGCGTACTCTCCACTCGTTTCGATATGCGCGCGCCCCATTCACTTTACTTCATTTGATCTAGTGTTTATGTTTATGGTTGGTGTTGATGTTGATGATTGTTATTTTGAAAAATGGCTAGTAACAAATGGGATTCTGATACAACTATCAAATTCATTCAACTGTACAAATTATATCCATGTTTATGGAATTTCAAGTCTTCGGACTACAAACATTAACGAAAACGTGACGCGGCATACCATTCAATCGCTGATGAAATGAACATTGGTGGATTTACTATACAAGATGTAAAGAACAAAATTAAAAATTTAAGGTCGACATACAATCAGGAAATTAAAAAAATTCAAGACTCAAAGAAATCAGGGGCTGGGCTAACAAACGTGTATACATCAAATATTAAGTGGCTTAAGGAAATGGAGGAAGTGTTTATGAACGATATAAATAGAAAAACATACGAAAATGTAAGTATTTAACTTTTATTCAGGCACGTTTTGCATGTGCTTTATAAGTAATTTATTTATGTAGATTATGAAATCATTCTGTCTTGCCATGAAACAGCACCTGCCTCACTAAAGTATTCGGTATATTTATCTCGAAGCTCTCTTGCAAGTCGTGCTGCATTATTGGTATTGTGGTCGGTGATAGAAGGCCAGGCGGCTATGAGTTCTCTTCGGTAAGTCCCCTCAATAATGGTTCCTGAATCAATATCTTCGTCAACGCAGCCCTTTGGAAAGTATTGGCTAGAACTTGTGAGTCGTAGCCAGTTATGGAGAGCACATGAGGCGCGAATAATTTTATCGGTTGTATTCACATTAGTTGGTATTGCTTTTTGAAAAATTCTAAATCTACTTGCGAGAATACCAAACCCATTTTCAACAATTCTGCGTGCTCTCGATAATCGATAATTGAATATCTTTTGTTTTTTTGTAAGATTTGTACCGCTGTATGGCTTCAATAAATACGTTTTTAAAGCAAACGCATCATCTCCAACCAAAAAAACACCTTTTGGCAACATGTTACTTTCAAGGTTGGTACGTAATACGCTGTTTCTGAAAATCCCTCCATCTGAGTTTCTTCCATTTGCTCCAATATGTACGTATCGGAAACCATAATCATTATCCACAATAGCCATTCGAACAACACTGTTGGAGCCTTTGTAACTCACTGCTACAATTAGAAGGTGCTTGAATCATCACGTGTTTGCCATCTATAGCACCATAGCAGCCAGGAAAATTCCATCTAGTTCTAAAGCCTTCCTCTATTTTCTGCCATTTTTCACTCTTCTCTGGTACCTAAAACAATCGCATTATTTTGTTTTTTATAGACGAATTGCGCGACTGGTGAAAACGCTGGTGCTGAACAGAATGACTTTGCTATTTCCGTACAGTCACCTGAGAGTGAAGAAGTTGTAAATAACAACAAGGACACCAGCACCGCGGGTGAAACTCTAGCTACCACTACCACGAGGAAAGAAGAGAACCAGAGATATAGTCAAAGCAATTTCTGATTTGAAAGCATTGAACGAAGAAGTAAATGCAACAGAAGAAACGCCATTTGACGTGTTTGGAAAAAGTGTTGCAATGCAACTCAAAACTTTGTCCATGGAGAATGCGCTATTCGCCCAATGCAAAATTCAAAGCATTTTAACCGAATACGGTATAAAAGACCATAGAGAAAGGACTAGGGCATCCTGTTCTAGTAATTCCAGTCATAGCAGCCAAAGACCATCTTCTGGTATTCCAGACGGCACTGATGATAGTTTTGGACCCGTAACGAGGTACGACTGAACACTCCTCTATGCCATCTTCGTCACGTCTTACACCATTGGATGATACCAATGACATAATAACATTGGCATTGACCAATGCTTTTAAATAAGTTCAAGTGTAACAAGTGTAAATATTTACAGGAAATAAATTAAATGTTTAAGTTTTGTAACTGTTTTACTATAGACTTATTTGTCAAACTGTGTTTTTATTTATTAGTAGCTAAATGTTTTAAACCTATGAAAACATCACTTACCTTTAAAAAATTTCTAAATACGTATATATTGCATCCATTACTTCTGGTATAAATAATGATATTGCAGCCCGAGATATTCGATAAAAGGCTTGTAAATAATGGTAGCTAAGCCCTGTTGCCAAATAGCTTAAAGCTACTTGTAGCTTCATCTTCGCAGGTATTGCTTCTCTCATGACAGTATCTTCTCTTTGTATCATCGGTGTAATATTTTCTAGCAATCCATTAAAACACTCTACATCCATTCTCATGAGCGCTCTAAATTCACCAGAGTCTTCGAACTCCAGTTCACTAAAAAGAGTGTATGTTGCACCTCGATTTGGTCTCCTTAAAATCCACTGTCTTGTCCAAACTCGTTTATCTTCTTCCCGCAGTAATTCGTTCAATTCTTCTATCAGGAGTGGTATGAGCAGGTTAGTATATTTTTTAATGTACGCTTTTCGTTCCATGTTTCCGTATGCAAACCTAGCCTATATTTTGATCGAAAGTGCACTGACTCGCCAGAAAAGTCGAAAAGATAATAATACGTGTAAACCGTCTCTCGCACACACTACTCTCTCGGCTTAGCGATATTTTACTGTCTCGCCACTGTACTCGTTACGTGTAATCAAGGCTTTACAGATGCCAGTGGAAAAATTAATCGCGTTTTGTGGCGATAACACTAATACAAATTTTGGAGGCGTGGAAAGACGAGGTAAAGTAAATGTTTTTTCAAAATAAACAGTCAATTGGGACGAGATATAGATGGCGTCGGCTGCCCTGCACATATTTTACATAACACCATATCAAGTGCTGCTGATGTGTTATCCATTGATGTAGAGGTGATTGTTTTGAAGATTTTTAATTATTTCTCTACATATACTATAAGAACAAATAAGCTCAGACTTTTGTGAATATGTGGACGTTTATATAGATAGTTGTTTATTAAGCCATTCGAGGACGAGGTGGCTGTCACTGATGCCCGCAGTTGAAAAAATTCTAAAATTGTGGACCCCTTTAAAAAATTTCTTTGAGGGAGAAGAAAAGCCACCTAAAATTATTAAAGATTTTTTAAGAGCTCTATTAGCAAAATTTATTTTATGTATATTTATTCCAATTTATCGATGTTCGACGCAAATATTAAAAAATTGAAAGGGCTAAAATATCTGTAATGGAGGTAAAGCATGTATTAGATAATACTCATAAATCTCTGGTAGAACGAAGAAATGAAAATTTTATAGGTATCAAAATTAAATCGCAAGATAAATATGCGTTTAAATAAAATGTATCTGTTTTGTTTACTGTGCACAGTAAGAATGTTTTTGTTAGAATGTTTAAAATAATTTATATTTCTTATAGGTGTGTTGTTTTTTAGAAAATGTTGTTACGTAAATATTCATCATTTATAAGCATATGTGGTTTATATCGTTTCTAAAATATTTTAAGATGGTTGTATTGTTCTTAATATTAGTGCAATGTATTTTTCGTGGGCAAGTATTGTTTATTTTGCATTTATAAAATATTGAAAGAATATTATTATTATTTATTATACAGATATTGTTTATTTCGTTATAACACATTTCAGAGTGATTTTTTTAAATATACGACTGCTATTAACTGCTACATTTTTTATTATAGGTATCTAGGTACACTCTCATAAGAAAGATGTATCAATCTTGCTTTCTTTGCGGCTCTATAACACAAAAACTATCCAATACATTCTTGTTTTTGCTTTTTCTTTTCATGACTTCCCTAAAATCCAAGGAATTTCTGGGTAAAAGATCGATTAAAATTTGTTGGGTAGTTTCTGAGTTATAATGAAAAAAATAATAGGATGGATACATATTTATCTCCGCGACTGGACCTACATATCTACCCCCCCCCCCCCCCCCCCCCCCCGCAGCGATCAAAAAATGTCCCGATATTGCCACCACAAAAGATGGCAACCCTACGTTTGATACACATGATACACAAGTGATATAGAAACCGAGAAGACTGAGTTTGCGGTATGTTTTGTATGTACTTACATGACGATAATTCTGTTTTTGATTTAGAGTTATGCCTTGAGTTTTCACTAAGTCAAGATGGATGAGTTTTCATTAAGTCAAGATGGATTTATACTTTCAAAATTTGATTCTTTAGTTGTCAGTTTTATAACAAGTAGATTGAAAAATATGATTCTTATTTTGTTCCGTCAATTTTATAATACATTAGTATGTTTCTTCTATTGACGCTTTTGATTTCCAAGTTTTATATTAATTTTATTTACTGAAAAATTCTAAGTAAATATAGTATGTTTTCAATATTTTATGTTGAAGAAATATATATATATATATATATATATCTTAAAGATTAATGGAGAGAGAAAAATCATTTGTAAAAATATTTGTATAAATGTTAATGGCATTATACACAATGTGCTCGTTAAATAATATACTATTAAAAAGCCTTTGGTATTTCCATTCGGATACATCACGTCTTTAATTTAACATGTTTTTTTATATTAACATACACGGCGCGGCGCCACCAGTTTTGTACAAGTCTATCTTTCGGAAATTTGTGATACGGGGTTTAGCACCCTCACTACCCTGGTAACACTAGAATAATTTATACTTTTATTTAGTTTTTAGCCGCCCTTTCCATATTTAAACTGACCCTTTCGTTCGTTGAGACGAATTAACGTCATAATGAAAAGATTTCAAATGATATAAATAGATCTGACCATGTAAACCACTCATATCTTATAGAAGGGGTAAGGCGCCCTGCAAACAATATTATCGTGTAGTTGGCAACACTAATTTAGCAAGTTGACTTGCCCACTCTCCCCAACACTCTCCCGTTCTGACGTCTATTACTCTTCGGTGATTGGGTTAGCCGAGGGTTAGCCGATCACGTGGTCAGATGGAAATTTGAGCATATAAAGTTTGGTTAAGTTTGGTTATGTCAATATCACAGAATTAGTTATTATTAGTAACTCTGTGGTCAATATTATGATATGAAGCAACAGCAAGAGGCACAAAAAAATGAAGTTGAATAGTGATCAGATTAAAATAATCTTGATGACATACCGAAAGTACGAGATACTGTGGGATATTAAGCACGTTGACCACACCATCAAATCTGAACGTGAAAAAGCTTTTGAAAAGTTTTTGGAAGAACTTCAAGGCGTGGAAGGTTTTCAAACAATTGATATGGTGACTCAGTAGATATACACAGAGGGTCTTGGATCACTTAGGTACCTGAGCCTGCCTGCTCCAGAGGGTAATTAAAATTAGGTGTTAGAAATGAAACATCAATAATTATCATATGTAATAAATTGTATAGTTTTATTGTCAACTCAAATCAATTAATTTATATAAAAATAGAATTTGCCTGTTAAGACATGATCCCTCGGTATATTAAAAATGTCATGTGAGGTGAATATCCTCCATTAACATCAAGCAAGTTCATTGCAATTTTATCAAGGTCAATACAGCCAAGTTAATATCTTTTGCGTTGGTGATACATTAGATGCAATAATTTTTAGAATTTGCCTATTAAGACATGATCCCTCGTTATATTAAAAATGTTGTGTGAGGTGAATATTCTCCATTAACATCAAGCAAGCTCATTGCAATTTTATCAAGGTCAATACAGCCAAGTGAATATCTTTTGCGTAGGTGATACATTAGATGCAATAATTTTTATGTAGCGTGCATTAGTGTGTTCCAATTATACTTTGTAGTTGGTAATTTGTATTTATGTCATGAGATAAATTTGCTGGTTATACTGTAATTTTACGGACGTTGTGATGGTTCAAATGCATGGGGAACGCATAAATTTGCAGGTAGGCTACTATAAGATCATGAAAAATAATTTAGAGGTGAATACATTTTCTAAATGATTCCGACCATGAAAGCCTACGTAGTTATTTAAAGACTAATTATTTTTATGTATCCTCATATAAGTTGCATTATATCGGATAGAAAAATATTTGTAGCCAGGTATGCAGTGTTTATTATGAGATAAATTTAAGGACTTTACGTGACAATGCTGTTACTGTAGTAATAATGAGGAAAGTGGGTATATAAATTTGCAGGTAAGCAACAATATCTGTTAAAGAACATTAAGTTTAACCTCGTCTATTTTTAGCGCGGTATGCTGGTATTACAGTACATATGATATAAATTTTCAGACTTTACGGTTTAGTGTGATTATAATGGTCAAAGTGGGTATATGCGATTTGCAGGTATGTAATTATATCTGTAGCGAAACAAATATTAAAGTTAACCCTCTGGGTAGTAAATTACTTTTTATGTATTTCCCATATATAAGTTTGAATGTGTTCAATTATATATAGGAGATGAAAAATGCGATTTAACCTGACTGATTATTTTTATGGATGAGATATACCATAAATTTGCAGTCATTACGAGCTATTATTGGTTGAAATGGTGGTGGAAGTTGGTATAAATATAGTATGATCCTGCCGATATAAAAAATTTGGGTGAATATTCCGATATATATCTAAAAACAGATGTACTTCTATTAGCTGATGTATTTGAAAATTTTCGTCATTTTAGTATGAAAACATATAGTCTTGATCCTGCACATTATTACTCATTACCTGGTTACACATGGGATGCGCTTTTGAAGTTCACTGGAATAAAATTGGAGCTTCTGACTGATATTGATATGTTGTTGTTTGTGGAAAAGGGTATTCGAGGGGGAATGTCACAATGTTGCAATAGATATGCAAAGGCAAACAACAAATATCTTCCAGATTATGATCCTGCTAAACCAGACTCATTTCTTTTGTATTTTGATATTAATAATTTATATGGAGCAGCAATGTCTTCATATTTACCCTATGGATCATTCGAGTGGATTAATGTGAACTGTTTTAAGATGTCAATACAATTTTAAATTTAAGCGATAGTTCTGATGTTGGATACATATTTGCAGTAGATTTAGATTATCCTGAAGGGTTGCATAAAAACCATAAAGATTTTCCTCTATGTCCAGAACGACGAATTCCACCGATGCAATCTTCAAAATATTCCAAACTACTAACAACATTTTATCCAAAAGAAAATTATATTATACATTACGCAATATTGAAGATTTATTTAAGTTTAGGTATGAAATTAACATACATAGATACATAGATACATAAAATTTTAAAATTTGCTCAGTCTGCATGGTTGAAACCATATATTGATTTAAATACTCAACTTCGAGTTAATGCAACCAATAACTTCGAAAAAGGGCTATTTAAGGCCTTTATAAATTCGGGATACAGGAAGACAATGGAGAATGTCCGTAAGTATAAAAATATAAAATTGGTAAATAAATGGGAAGGCCGTTATGGTGCAAAATCACTAATTTCAAATCCTAGATTTCACAGTTCAACAATATTTGATGCTGAAAAGGGAATTGTTGTTATTGAACTGAACAAAGAAAAAGTCAAATTTACGAAACCGATTTACGTTGGTTTTTGTGTGTTAGATATTTCAAAAACCTTCGTCTATGATTTCCATTACAATTATATTAAAAGGGAACTCGGATCGAAAGCTAAGTTAATGTATACCGATACTGACAGCCTAATATATGATTTCAATTGTGATATATATGAAATAATAAAACGTGATATTCATAAATATGATACTTCTGATTATACTGATAATAATGTTTATGGAATACCTAGAGTGAATAAGAAAAAAATTGGAGTAATGAAAGATGATATTATGTCGGAGTTTGTTGGTTTGAGATCCAAACTGTACTCCTATAGAACCGTTAAAGAAGAAAAGAAAAAAAGTAAAGGAGTTACAAAATCTAGTTTAAAAACAATCACATTTAACGATTACATAGAATGTTTAAACAATCAACGCACATTTTCAGCAAAACAACGTTTAATTCGATCAAATAAACACACCATTTCTACCATCGAAACTGATAAATTAGTATTAACACCATATGACGATAAAAGAAATATTAATTACTTTAACAATGAATCTGTTCCATGGGGGTACTTAGAAAAGCATTGTAGTGGGGGAGAGAGTAGTGGTAGTGGTGGTATCAGTAAAGGAGTCTAAAAAATGTTAGTTGTGCGTTAAGTTTTATCAGTTAAACATGTCCTCTGATTTGGTTTATTTTAATATTCAATATGATGTTTTTAAAAAGCTTAAATATACTTATATTGATCATCTAAAAAAATTTATTCGTGAATCTAATTGTGAGGGTGTAGTGTATTTATTAAAAAAAGTGTTTGTGCCGCAATAATTATTAGTTTATAGATATTTACATAATGCATCAAGTGAAATACTTGAACATTTCTTCGATTCAATGAGGCAATTGGATACTCTTGCTGATGAAACATTAAATCTTGTTACACTGTTTGATGAAATTTCATTTAAAGATATTGATTATTTATCTAAAAGAGTTGACTGTAAATTCACGGATGAAAACTATAAAATGTATATAATTTTAACTTTACTCAGAAGCGATGATTCATATTCTGTCAGTAATCTTATCTGTAATTATAAAAATACACGATTCTTCTTTGATAAAATAATGTGTGATGCACTATATTATGCCGACACTTTGTTTGTACACAAACTATTACAACTTGGTAAAAACAAAAATTATGAATTTAGATTTGAACCGACTACTCGAATCTCACATAAAGATATTATGAAATGGTTGGCAACCAATGTAAAAAAAGCAGAAAGGGGTGAACAAGTTGGTTGGCAGTCTGGGCCAGATTCAGGCAGATGGCCATCTCATGATGCGCAAGATTACATAAATACTCTTGCTTTACTTGAATCATTTACAAATTTTTAAATTTGGCAGTCTGGGCCAGATTCAGGCAGATGGCCATCTCATGATGCGCAAGATTACATAAATACTCTTGCTTTACTTGAATCGTTTAAAAATTTAAAAATTTGTAAACGATTCAAGTAAAGCAAGAGTATTTATGTAATCTTGCGCATCATGAGATGGCCATCTGCCTGAATCTGGCCCAGACTGCCAACCAACTTGTTCACCCCTTTCTGCTTTTTTTACATTGGTTACCAACCATTTCATAATATCTTTATGTGAGATTCGAGTAGTCGGTTCAAATCTAAATTCATAATTTTTGTTTTTACCAAGTTGTAATAGTTAAGATTTATCTTACATTATAAATTAATAATATATGCTTTCCGAATATAATATTCTCACTACCAAAATTGTTTTATTTCTTTACCTTCTTTTAATCCCTTACAGGTCTATATTGATAGAGACAAGGTAGGTATAATAAAACATATTAATGCTTCTAGAACAGTTTTATTAAGACAAATATACATATCTATATAACATTTAGTAGTTATCTTGCAAAAAAGTAGTCACATATTCTTCAGGAAGTTCAACAGGATCATTGCAGATACTGTTGTTGTTATTGTTGTTCCCACTGTATTGAAGTTGATTGGCTGCATCCAATAAATTTGTACTTATATTTATTCGATGTAACCATTCCATTTGTAGAGTCAATAGTGAATCTAGCGGTTGCGGAGATTTCGAGAAACACTCAGCCAATTTTAGTATATCTTGAACGCTGAGAGCTACCAGAGCTCCATATGATGTCACGTAATACAACCACATATTGAAATGCTTAAAATTATACATAATCATCTTCTTTATAGTATATTGGTGACTGAGCTTTCAACCAATCACGAATCAGATGTACATTTTGATGTGCGCATTGTAAATTATTAATTGCATGCTTGCAGCAATGCTATGTTTTAACATCATTCTTCAATTTAGAAAGCGCAGGACAGCCTATATCTTCAATATTGAAAATAGAAATATCCGGTAGTAGCTTTTCCAATCACCGTTTCTTTTGCAACCCTTTCACAAAAATATGCGATTTTTTGGCAATTCCAGAATTTAGTAATAATGTAGACAAGTTTGCGTATTCTTCATCTTCCAAATCACAGTCTTTGTGATAATTTTCTCTTTGTTTTCGCCAAGTTAGTCCGTGGATATATGTAGTTAAGTATTGTACTTGCTTTTGTAACGATTCCTCCAAGTGATTAAATTTTATAAAGTATTTAAAAAACTTATGTACTTCACAACAGCAGGAACTAAGTCTCAACAATGCCAGTTCTTTACAAATAAAATCACTATCGTTTAATTGAAAACCTTGCACGTCTAGAAGCCAAGTGTTCGACATGATGGTCGATAATCAACTGAACTTACATCGATCTAACCGTTCCAGTTAAAGGAGTATATTTTAAAACACGATCGTGGAGAATTAAACAATAGAGTGATTAATAAATTCTTCGGTGTCCAATAAGGTGTCGATTAGATAAAAAAGCCACGTGGTATTCCTTATTAATTTGGTTTATTTTATGGCCGCTACATGTTTCGCGTCTTACTAGACGCTTCTTCAGGCGATATCGTCAAAAATTGCAGAGGTCACATAAAACATAGATGAAACGAATACAGCCCCAATTGTGTATCGGTAGTGGTTTCTTAACAAATCGTATAAATTCATCAAATCTGGGGTTGAGGTCAAACACACTAGCACACAACGTGGTAGACAAAACGGCGACGAGTGAAGTATAATAACACACTGTTATCAATACTTATTATACTTCACTCGTCGCCGTTTTGTCTACCACGTTGTGTGCTAGTGTGTTTGACCTCAACCCCAGATTTGATGAATTTATACGATTTGTTAAGAAACCACTAGCGATACACAATTGGGGCTGTATTCGTTTCATCTATGTTTTATGTGACCTCTGCAATTTTTGACGATATCGCCTGAAGAAGCGTCTAGTAAGACGCGAAACATGTAGCGACCATAAAATAAACCAAATTAATAAGGAATACCACGTGGCTTTTTTATCTAATAGAGTGATGTTTTGTCTGCAATATCATCACTAGCCTCAAACTCTAAGCGAATGTTAACTGTACCAGTGTTTAATATTTCGTTTTGTTTAGAACAATCAATTATCATTATTGTATGCTCACCAACATATTTCTGAGGTGTCAATAGTGGTTCACTTTTTCGATTATAATATGAAGCTTGGAATTTGGAGTACATATCATAGAGAATAATAAACTGCTTCTGTTTAAAATTAGTATTGACTGATTCATATGGATATGATTCACTATTAAGAAATAATTTGATATTAGTCAAATTACAATGATCAAACAGACTATTATTCTTTTGGAAGCTATTTTTTCTGTCTGTCTGAAATGCTACAATTACATATCGCGGTTTTTCCAATTGTGAGCTAGATTTTATCGTCCATGTATGTTGTCTTGATTTTGGAAGAATCGGGTATTCATATAGATCCCAACTGCGGAAAGCAAGATCCAGTTCTGCACCACTCGATATGTAGTTTAAAAGATTTATACGTTCTGAGTCAGCTACTGTTATGTGAGGTGCTCTCCAAGTAATTTTACTCAATTTAATTTTTAATTTTTCAGCTGCATCATTGCTGTAAATAGCATTTTGATCTGTGCTACTGCGTACCAACACTAATTCTTGATGAACGTTCAAAAGAATCTTCTCAAAATCCTCCATAACACCGAGTAAATATTTTAGAGGTATGCAAACGTTAAAAAATCCAGTTGTCTCATCCATTTCATCATATAGGTTAAATTTAAAGCCAGACATAGCTGCAACATCCATTTCATTTTTATTGAATGATGCAAGAGCTTTTAGTGTGCTTGTAATACCAGGATTTCTAACGCGATCAACAACTTTTCCACCAATTTCATAACGAATCTCTTGAAATAAGTGTGCAAATCCATTATTAATTATTTTGGCTGTAGGTGATGGCTTACCATCAGCTCTCAATAGTTTACCTTCAATGTAAATGCAGCTCTGGCTAGAAATAGTATACAAATCCTGATTCTGTATCGGTATTCGAATTTCATCGTTTAGATCGTAAGAATTTGAAGAATAGGGTAAATGAGAAAAAACCTCTGCTTTTGCAATTGAATTATCGAATTCAGCTGATTCAGTGACGTTTAAAATATCCATTGTTAACCAATCGGAAGCCTAACGATTCTAAAAAATGTCTATTTCTTGGTGTTTCAATGTTGACGGGTAACTGATTGTTGTTGATAATTTTTTGGGTTTTATATAACTATTAGTAAGTTTAAGAACCATTGCTATCTTGTAGACGTAAGTGTAGTCTTATCGTCACGACTTCTTCTCTGAAATTAACCATTTTCCCATCTTGATCGAGTATTTTAAGGATGATATTATCAATACAGTTGGTATTTAGTGGCATATAAATGACATTACGTGGTGTTTCAATTATTTTAAAACCAGGTGGTACTGAGGGAAAAAACTCATGTATTGTATGAGCAGACTGACTGTTATTGAATGCACCATGTATTATATTACATTCGATTTTAATAGTATTAACTCTAAGAATGTCGACAACATGTTCAGACACGTGTGGTGACTCGACTGATTCAAGTAGCGTTTTTGGTTTAAATCCAAGTAAAGGTCCTATTGAATTATTTACGTTAAAGTCAATATTTTTATCACATTTAATTATACACTTTAAAGTATTATTATTGACAGAAATATTAAACTTTACATTTGCTTTATTTTTTTGGAGTATTATATTAATCGTGCTACTAATATTTGAAAGTTCATAGGATCCAACTGGAATTTCAATTAAATCTCCATCTATTTTAAGCTTATTATTATTTTCATCAACATTTGGAATCGCATTAAAAAATTTATTAACCCTAGCTCATAATTACCATCTAAGTCAATAGGAGGGTTATAGTGAGCTTGCAAAATAGACGTTCGAGCAGAGAGAGTAAAGGTATGCATTGCAACACTGTCTATATACAAATGGTTAAATTACTCACTTTGAAGAAATTTTAAACACAACTGACCACAGTTACTGGTATTGTATGACTGATAGGATTTGTGGTTATATTTAATTATAACATCATCGCCAGCACTTTTAAAATAATTTACAATTTCAGTGCTTGGTTTTAAATTACCAAAACTATCAAAATATTTAACAAGTTTTCCTTTTTTAATGTAAGCAATCCAATGAGTACCTGATCCTTCTGTAACATCTAAATTAATTATACCACGTTCATTCTTTTTAATATGTTTGGGTAGATTATTGCTCATAAACACACCACGAAAATTTAATATTCCCCTAGCGTACTTTTCTAAATCAAAGTTTGTTAACGGTTTCGAGGATGACGACGACGAAGAAATTTTTTTTTGAAACACTACTACTCGTTTTTAAACCACTACCTTTTTTATAAGGTTTCAAGAACAATCCTTTACCCATTGCAATTGCCTCCATAGTCTTATTATGACGTTCATGTTCCTTTTGCTGAGATTTTAAACCTTTGTTTTCATTGACTGCCTTACTAATTGCAGCAGCTCCACCTGCAAGAGTACCCAAAGCACTCAATCCTGCAAAAAGTGGTATTAGAGGCAAAAATCCTCCTATTTTTGGGGTTGGTATTATTCTCTTCCTCTTCACAACCATCTTCCTCTTTCTTACATTACAATTACCACGAGCTGTCATAACTAAACTAGTCACTTCAACAGTTGAAAGTTAAATAATGCTTTTAAAATAATCATCAAATAAAATATCAATTCAGTGTTAACTTGAACATGAAGCTGATCAAACAAAAGTGCTGTCTTCATGTGAATAATGTTGACGTTGTTAAACCGGATGCCTGCCGAAAACATGATGAACTTTTACCATCAAGTATTCGTTGTATAATTTGCGGCCCATCCAACTGTGGTAAAACAAACGTCATGATTAGTCTTTTAGAAGATCTAAATGGGTTACGATTCGAAAACATATATGTGTATTCAAAATCTCTATATCAACCAAAGTATGAGTACTTGAGAAATTTGTTTCATGAATTGTCTCCTGCAATTCGCTATCATGAATTCTCTGATGATTCGGAAATAATTCATCCATCAAATGCGAAAGAGATATCAATATTTATCTTTGATGATGTTGCATGTCAAAAACAGTCCATTATTCGTGACTTCTTTAGCATGGGTCGACATAAGTCAATAGATAGTTTCTACTTATGTCAAACTTATGCACATATTCCAAAGCATTTAATACGAGATAACGCAAATTTGTTGATAATTTTTAAAATCGACCAACTTAATCTTCAGAAGATTTTCTCAGATCACGTACTTGGTGACATAAGCTTTTCAGATTTTAAAAAAATTGCTGCATTATGTTGGAATGAGAAGTATGGTTTTTAGTAATAGACAAGGATAGTGATATAAACAACGGACGCTATAGAAAAGGTTTCCATTTCTATATAAAGTCATCGTAATATGATAATCAATTAGTGTAACAAAACCTTCATATCTATGTGGTTATTAACGTTTCATAAGCAGTTGTTAGCGGTTGTTAACGTGTCTTAACTGGTTGTGAACGGTTCCTGAGTGGTTCTTAATCGGTTGTTAATGGTTCGTAAGCGTTTGTTAACGGTTCGTAAGCTATTGTTAACGGTTCCTAAGTGGTTATCATGAATTCCGATGACACAACTATTAGATTAATAAAAGCTAAGAAAAATATCAAACGGAAACTAGCTGCACTTAACGCTAATAAATTGAGATCGGAAGAGTTCCTTAAAAGAACATATAACCCGTTAACAGAATCTCTGCGAAATATTATTACATCAACTCCTGTTAAAATTGAACAAAATCCCAACCTAGATAAGGATGATCAAATAAAACCCTACCTAAGGATGATTCTCCGACTAAGAAGAAGAAGAAGAAGTTTTAAATTTAGGTTTGAAATAAATCGGTAAAATGTTGTGTCCCTCACTTTAATCTCAACTCCGTTACCACATCTTCTTTGTATAAATAGTCGTGTCGCCATGGCTACACGAACAACTGTTTGAATGGAAGCTTATATCAACGGCAATGTAAGTGTCAAAATATATTAAACTGACGCACGGAATATATCAAGAGTTAATGATTGATTTCTGCAGATATCTTTCTGGTCATTTGGATTCTCAACTCCGTTACCTGTCTTGAAAGGTAAAGTTTAAGTGATTTGTCACTATAATTGCATTAAACAGATTAGGAATAAACATATGAACTCCGAGTGCAACCAGCGGTATAACCTCAAATTCAGTTTAATTGTAAATAATTTTCAAACCGTGTTTTCTCAACTCCGTGAATCTCAACTCCGTTACCAATATTAGGTGGGAGCGTTCAGAATCACATTTAACAGTTATATTGGATTATGTACTGTAAATATTTTATTTTCATGTACCTGCCATTTAGTTACAGCCGAATGTTGAATAAAACAGTGCTCAAATGTGTTAATTTCTAAATTTATTTGCATTTTGGTTCTCTTGCTCTAGACGAGATCTAATTTTCACCATAATTTCGGTTTTATGTTTTATTATTCTTTGTGCTAGATGGTGAAAACAAGAGGTATAGCCCTAAGTGAGACAGCGGCTACAACAGCCAAGAAAAAGATGATATACAATCAGAAGAAGAGAGATGCTATGAGAAGATTGAGAGCGCAACGAAAAGAAGATGCTGAAGCGTATGAAATTGCTAAATTGAAGGAAAGGGAGCGATATCACTGCAGAGTTAATAGCGGTAAAATAAAAATGATATCAGAGCTAACAGATCGCGAGAAAAGACGTAAGAGGAAAAGTTGGAGGGACCATAGCAAGAAATACTATCAAGCAAAAACGGCAGAGAACCATAACCCCTCACCATCAAGTTCTGTGTTATTAAAGGCAAAAAACATAAATAATAAACTCAAAAATAAGATAAATGTGCTGCAGAAAGAAATCGTGCAAGCGAAAAAACTTATGCAAAAGTACAAGAAACGTGCAAGTCGGGTGCCTCGTAAATCTGGTAAAGAAATTACTGCAAGTGAACAACGCCCGTCGAATATTTTGAAAAGAAAAACAGTTCGAATATATTTAGAAAAAGACGAAAACAGCAGACTGTGCCCTGGGAAAAAGGACACAATAACATATAAGAAAAATAAAAAACAAAAACGCTACTTGAATGACTCGCCACAGAATTAGTATAAAAAATTCAATAAGACATACCCGAAACTGCGCATCGGCTACTCCACATTTTGTCGAATGAGACCATTCTGGATTCTGCAGTCTACAGCACGCCAAAGGGAGACTTGTCTATGTGTTACCCACACAAACATGAATCTTTTGGTACGTAAGCTATGGGTCTTAAACATTATCAAAGAAAGCACCCCATCTCAAGTGGTCCAAAACATGTGTTGATCAACTGCTGATGTATGCAAAAATGAAAAATGCCTCGAACGTAATTGCGTCAAATGCGACAAAAATACAGTGACGGTTCTGCAGTATAAGAAAAACGAGTTAATGACATATATGAAATGGGTTAACAAGTCTGTACAAATAGTGGTCAAGGGGAAAATAAAGTATTGTAGAAGAACAATAAAAGAGAAGCAGACAGTAGAAAAGCACCGAGCATTTACACAATTGATCCAGTCTATTCCAGGATATATGTTGCATCTCAGGAAAATTTCTCATCAATATATGTGTATCGATACAGTTAAGAAGAACCTGTCTGTTGATGAAATCCTGATTCATATGGATTTCTCTGAAAATTACTGCTGTAAATATGGCGAAGAAGTGCAATCTGCACACTTTGGCTCTTCAAAACCTCAGATATCTCTTCATACCTTAGTTGTATATTACAAGCATGCAAACAAGAACTGCACAGACCACATATCATACTGTACAATATCAAGCAGTCTTCGCCATGACCCCTCAGCCATTTACGTGCACTTAGGATATGTTTTTGAAGACATTAAGCTGACTGTTCCCAGGATAAAACATATTAATTTCTTATCGGATGGGCCATCCACCCAATATAAGAACAAAAAGATGTTTTATCTCATCGCCACACACCTGCACAAGAAATTGAAAGCAGAGACAATTCGTTGGCATTTTAGTGAAAGTGGTCATGGAAAAGGAGCACCGGATGGTATTGGAGGCTGTGTCAAACGCATGGCTGATTACAAAGTCGCACAAGGGATCGATATACCCGATTATGATACGTTAGTAAAAGTATTACAAACCTCAATAAAGGGGATCAAGATCTTCCCTATCGATGAGAACCAAATCCCTATCATCGACAAACTGATCCCTGAAAATCTTCCGACGTTCAAGGGTACGATGAAAGTACACGAAGTCACGTGGACCAGTAAAAGAATCAACAGACTTACCTTCAGAGAGCTGACATGTTTGCAATGTGAGCCTGGCGAAATTTGCTCGCACAACAACTTGGGCTCCGTGGAATATGGACTACCTATGTGTTATAACGATATATATACAGACTCAACATCAGATGATGATATCCCATTAAGTATAAGACGAAATAAATTAAGGCATTAGGAACACAATTTCCAACTAAACTATGGATATAACATCGACATATTGTTTTATTTCTCAACTCCGTTACCTGTTCTCAACTCCGTTACCTTATAATTTAACATTACTGTTACTAATTTAATTATATTCGTAAAATTCAGGATTTCTGCTTTACTAATATGTTTTTTTATGTAAATATAAAACATAGACAAGTAAATGAACGAATTTTTTTAGCAACTTTTTTTTTCCACCATTTCTGAGAATGACCCATATATCTGAAATTGCGTAGTTGTATACAACGGTGTTGTCAGCAACTATTGATGCCGGCCAGCTGTATCGCCTGCATACACGCATACACGGCGCGGCGCCACCAGTTTTGTACAGGTCTATCTTTCGGAAATTTGTGATACGGGGTTTAGCACCCTCACTACCCTGGTAACACTAGAATAATTTATACTTTTATTTAGTTTTTAGCCGCCCTTTCCATATTTAAACTGACCCTTTCGTTCGTTGAGACGAATTAACGTCATAATGAAAAGATTTCAAATGATATAAATAAATCTGACCATGTAAACCACTCATATCTTATAGAAGGGGTAAGGCGCCCTGCAAACAATATTATCGTGTAGTTGGCAACACTAATTTAGCAAGTTGACTTGCCCACTCTCCCCAACACTCTCCCGTTCTGACGTCTATTACTCTTCGGTGATTGGGTTAGCCGAGGGTTAGCCGATCACGTGGTCAGATGGAAATTTGAGCATATAAAGTTTGGTTAAGTTTGGTTATGTCAATATCACAGAGTTAGTTATTATTAGTAACTCTGTGGTCAATATTATGATACGAAGCAACAGCAAGAGGCACGAAAAAATGAAGTTGAATAGTGATCAGATTAAAATAATCTTGATGACATACCGCAAGTACGAGATACTGTGGGATATTAAGCACGTTGACCACACCATCAAATCTGAACGTGAAAAGCTTTTGAAAAGTTTTTGGAAGAACTTCAAGGCGTGGAAGGTTTTCACACAATTGATATGGTGACTCTGAAAACAAAACTAAAAACAATTAAAACTGTGTATCGTCAGGAGCTGAACCGAATCTCTAAATCAAAGATGAATAGCAGCGGATCGGATGATTTATACATACCTAAACTGATTTGGTTCGATACTGCTGATATTTTTTTAAACGCCGTAACCAGACTTTCAAAACCTAATATGGTAAGTATGGGATATATGTTTATTAATATATTATCATCGCAATGAATTTTATGTATATATCTGAAATTGCGTAGTTGTATACAACGGTGTTGTCAGCAACTATTGCTGCCGGCCAGCTGTATCGCCTGCTCTCTATTGGACGGGGAGGCACTGAGGTATATACAAATCCGCACTCAGACTATTGTACATAATAACACCGACAGATGTTTGGTGACAAAAAAACAAATTGACAACTAAAGTGTTTTATGCATCAACACCAGAATCCAACGTTTGTCCGAAAATACAATTGGATCACATGATCTGCTATTGCTGGGTAATCATGGTAAGAATAAAAATCTATCAGATTCATCTATGTTTGTTCCTTTTTATCAGTGCGGAAGTTGTTCCATGTAATATTTCCGCAACTTAACCTACAATTAATCCTAATAGGCCATTTTACAGCCATATATAGATGGTTTAAGAAAGGAATGTGGACTAATTTTATATCTTTAGTAATAGCTATCTCGTGAAATTACGACTAGGTACTAGCGATTCCAATACCGGGTTTATAGGATCCCGACACATAATGAGTTTTTTTCGGGATCCCGGGTTTGTAAATGTAAATGCCAGGATCCCGGCACTCATCTACAATAAATCAATTGAGCTGCTATTTAGATATATATATATATATATATATATATATATATATAAGAAAGTGATTAAATCTTGGGAATTTTAGGTCCTAGGGCGAAATGAAGGAAACTCCTTTTTTCTCAGTTCAAATTTTCGCTTTATTATAAAAGCTTCATCAGGAACAGGCTAAAAATACACAAAAATTCTAACTTCTAACAGTATTGAACAAAGATAAATAAACAAACTTACAACCAGAGTTCTGAGAAGTCGGCGTAAGCAAAGGAATCATCCGCATAAACGAAGAGGCCCAGCGCAAAACATATCAACACGATCACAAGGTAAATACTCAAACAATCACACTACAACAATTTAAAACTTATGTACACCGCACATGCGGCCGCTCTTACAGAGAACAACTATGAAACAAACACACGTGAAGTATTCAGCGAAGCCACATCACTCCGAAGTCCGTAAATTGTTGTAGTGTGATTGTTTGAGTATTTACCTTGTGATCGTGTTGATATGTTTTGCGCTGGGCCTCTTCGTTTATGCGGATGATTCCTTTGCTTACGCCGACTTCTCAGAACTCTGGTTGTAAGTTTGTTTATTTATCTTTGTTCAATACTGTTAGAAGTTAGAATTTTTGTGTATTTTTAGCCTGTTCCTGATGAAGCTTTTATAATAAAGCGAAAATTTGAACTGAGAAAAAAGGAGTTTCCTTCATTTCGCCCTAGGACCTAAAAATTCCCAAGATTTAATCACTTTCTTATACATGTTTGGTCGTTGCTGCAGTTCGTTGGTATATATATATATATATATATATATATATATATATATATATATATATATATATATATATATATATATATATTAAGTGTGAACTTCAGTCTAAAACAGCACCCTTTCTGATTAAATTAAGTATCAAGCATAAAATTTTCGTTTACACCAACATGTTGCTATAATAGGAAGAACAGATTTTGCAAGAAGGAGATATAATTCAATATGGAGCAGATAAACCATTTCTACTTGCTTAGGTCTTTTTAGTTTTATACTCTCAACAACAAATACAAGTACTTAAAACAGAAAAAAAACATGAAAAATAAAAAAATATATGTGGCGGTTACCTGTAAAATACAGCGAAAATGTATTTTTCAGTTTAAGAATTTTACTAATAATAAATTTTACTATTAAAAACTAAATAACGAAATATTTAGGTACGAACAATCTCGAGTGTGTGATGAGCTGTGACAGTGGTAACATGGTTTCTTTTGACGCACTTTGACAAAAAAAACCGAGAGATGTAATATTATTTTTTTTTTCATGGCACAAAATCAAATATTTAGTATTTTAATAAGTTGCACTGAATAACAATAAATAACGTCTTCACTTGAAAACTCGTTTAGAACTGGGTCTTAAAGTCATTTTAATTTAAAATGCAAATAGTTAGTCTACTTGCATAATAAACATCATGACATATGATTTCTAAAATTATCTAATTTTATCTTAACGAAGAAAACAAAAATTTGTCAAAATGTTTTATAGGCATCAATATAAAAAATTATAAATTTTACTCGATTAAACAATTTCTTTTGGTGTGGCTATTCTTCAAACATCTTATAGCCCTTTTACACCTGTGCAATTTTAACCTGCAATCTCAACCATGCGATTTTTCAAAATCGCATGCAATTTTATCACCGTTTGTCGAGCGTTTACATCTGTGCAACTTTAACAAATTGCATGGGTTCAGCCTTAGTGATTTTATTTTTTATCAACTGTAACTACGTTGATTGGCAACAGTGCTACATCACACGCATAACCTCGCTGTTTTGTTGGTTGATTATACATAAACATAACCTTAGCACAAAAACTATCGTTTATATGTATAACAAGTATCGTTTGTGGATGCATGTGTTGATATACATACATTGAAATGGCTAACGTCGTCGATTTAGAAGAAGTTGCTCTCCTTAGCATAATAATTGGGGCTGCAAGTTTGTTGCTAAGACAAACCAAGGAACGGCGTTGGTGAACTAAACCATGGCTTAAGCGAAAAGATTTGGGTAATCTCAATCTAGTTAATTATGAACTTGTAGACGACCCTGATAGTTACCAGAACTTCCTGCGCATGAAAAAAGACACCTTTGAAAAATTATTGGATATGGTTAGTCAAGATATTCAAAAGCAGGATACTTTCTTTAGGGACTCCATATCTGCCAGAAACCGTTTAATAATTACTTTGAGATATTTGGCGACTGGGGAAACCTACAAGAGTCTACAATATTCTTTTCGTGTGGCACATTCTACGATTTCGCTAATTGTCCCCGAGGTATGCAGGACTATTTATAAGTGTTTGAAAGAAACAAATTTGAAGGTATATATAGAATTATAATGTCAGTTTAAAATAAGTATTGATAATTATTTCACCAATAGGTCCCTGCCACCGCTGCCGAGTGGTCAAGTGTTGCGGAAGATTTTGAAAGAAAATGGAATATGCCAAATACTCTCGGTGCGATGGATGGAAAACATATTATTTTATTACAAGCACCTCGTGGAGACGGGTCATTATTTTTTAATTATAAAGGAGGACACAGCATCGTACTCTTAGCCCTGGTTGACGCCCATTACAAATTTCTGTACGTTGACGTGGGTCGCAATGGTAGAATTTCAGATGGCGGAATATATCGACGAAGTACACTATCGTCAGCAATAGCCACAAATAGGCTGAATTTTCCAGATGATAAGCCACTCCTAGGCAGAAATAAACCTGTGCCATATGTGATTGTTGCGGATGCTGCTTTTCCGTTAAGTCAGCACATTCTGAAACCATACCCCTTTAAAAGTTTAACTTGGCCTCAACGGATTTTTAATTACCGTTTGAGTCGAGCAAGGCGAGTTGTCGATAATGCCTTTGGCATATTAGCCAACAGATTTCGTATACTACTAAATAAAATCAATTTAAGTCCAGAAAAAGCACAACTCATCACTTTGACTTGTATAGTTTTGCATAATTTTCTACGAACAGAATGCCCTGGTACGTATGGCATACGAGATGAAAGTGACATTGATAGGCGATACGTCATTAAATATGCATTTAGTAGGCAAGCTGGAAACAGAAGTGCTCGTTCAGCCTTAGACAACCGTCAGGAGTTTTTAGAATTTTTCAATAGTGTTGAAGGAGCAGTACCTTGGCAAAATGATTTGGCATAACTAACATTAATTCAGTTATTATCATTATAAATATATATATTTATTATCATCATTATTAATAGTATAGTTATAGTATATTAATATCATTATAAATTATCCATTATGTTAAATAAAAATACAGTCGTTAACACAATATTATTTTATTTTTAAGAAAAAAAATTTAAAAGTTAATATAAAAAAATTAAGAATTACTCCGTATGCTCTCTTGGGCATCCAGCACAATATTAAAAATCTTCCTCTTCACCATTCTTAAGATGCTCGGGTTAGAGCAAATTTGCAAGTTACTAATAGAAAAAAAGACACCAAAAGATAAACGTGGCCAAAATAGAAGTGGTAACGCCGTACCTGGGAATAGTTGTATTAGATTCCAAGACCATATATCTAAGTTAGACGCGAAAGAAACTGTCGCGGCGCGACCTATATGTAAATATATGTTATGTTGGTTGCCTACGGGCCGGGATAGTTTTAGGCAATATTCCTTGTCTCCCCCTATTTGCCTCTACCTTAGTTTCCCTGTTTTCCACCACTACGGAAGGGAAGTGGTCTTGAAAATAGTATGAAAAGAGAGTTTGCCCGCGTATCATCGCCCCAAAATTGTGTGAAAGTCCAATAGTTCGTGCATAATTGTGTCCCATTATTAGTGTGTGTGTTGAATTAATCTCATTCACGTGCATCAGTGCACCCCCAAGATTGTCTACAGACAAGAAACCCACCCGGATTGACCAATTAACGCAGCGTGAACCAGTGAACATCGATCCGAGCCAAAAGCAGCATTATGACGTCGGTAAATGGTTTTCCCTTTTACCAAGTTTTCAGGTTTATACCAAACATTCAGTATTCCATCAAAGTGCCCGAATGGTAGGAAGGATGATCGAGGTTTTTGGGTTCGTGACGGCTGAAGAACTATAAGGGGAAACAAAAAAAATATATTTAGATTCCTGTTTGAACCTAAAGGATGTTGGAAAATATCATTTTTACTATTCCAACTTTCAGGAATACTTTGGTTACTCGTTTGGCAGATCAGAGGTTGAGGTGTATAGCGTATGTAAAAGTCTTAATGCAAAATTGAAAGATAAAAATCCGAATGACAATGCTAAGCGAACTGCTGAGGCAAAACTAATGGTTCATATACCAGCATGAAAGAGGCATCAAAAGACGAAGATAATGAAACTATTGCTTTTTACTTCGACTATATGCAAAAAGTACAGCTGCCGAATATTCCTGTCCAGGAAATATTTTATATTATCAGAGCTTTTGATGGATGCAGATATCTCAGAAACGAATGATAGCAGGACAGTACGTAGTTAGTCAGGACAGTACGCAGTTAGCACGTAATCTATGAATCAAATAAACCAGATTCATACCTCATGTATTTTGACATTAATAATTTATATGGGGCCGGAATGTCTTCATATGGTTGTTCATATTTCAGTATATTCAGTTGTATCAGTATATTTCAGTTTTTCATATGGTCCATATGGTTGTTTTGAATGGGTTGATGTTGCTAAAATCAATTTTAAATTGTATTTTAAATATAAGCGTGAGTTCCGATGTGGGCTCTATACTGGAAATTAACTTGGAGTATCCAGAACGTCTTTTCGAAGATCACAATGATTGTCCATTGTGTCCGGAACGATTAATAACTCCAACTTCTAAGAGTCCAAAGCTAGTAACAACCTTTTACCCCCAAAAAAAATATGTGATACATTATAGAAATCATCAATTGTATATAAAATTGGGTTTAACAGTAAACCACGTACACAGAATATTAAAATTTGCAGTCTGCGCGGATGAAACTATATATGGACATACACTAAACTTGAATGAATGCAAAAATAATTTCGAAAAAACCTATTCAAGTTGTACATTAACAGGGGGTATGGTAAAACTATGGAAAACGTTAGAAAGTACAAAGATATTAGATTGGTAACAAAATGGGAGGGGCGTTATGGTGCAAAAGCTCTAATTTAAAACCCGCGGTTTCACAGTTCTATAATATTTGACGATGAACTCCAGCACACGGACATATCTAAAACGTTTTTGTGTGATTTTCACTATAATTACATCAAAAGAGAACTTGGACATAAAGCAAAATTATTGTACACGGATACTTGATATATACGAAATCATGACACGTGATATTCAAAGGTATGATACATCTGACTATCCTGAAAATAACATTTACGAAATGCCCAGAGTGAACAAAAAACGAATCGGTCTCATGAAGAAGGAGTTAGCTAGTTCTTTAATGCTTGATTTTGTCGCTTTAAAATGACAAATTTATTGTCATCTAGAGAGTGAATCGGAAAAGAAAACATGCAAAGGTGTTCCGAAAACCAGTCTGAGAACTATAACACTACCTGCAATGTTTACTTAATAAGGATATATTTTCCGCTACGCAACGATTACTTAGTCGAAGAAGCATAGTATTTCCTCTGTAGAAGTGAATAAATGAGTGCTAAGTCCATAGGATGACAATAGAAATGTAAATTACTTCATTAATACTGTACCATGGGGGGTACTACCACTAGCGTCTAGGATGTCTGTCACTACATAATCCCGAACGTTCACGACCGCCGGCGAACAAAATTTAAATGTGGCCGTTGCTATCAGGTGCGAGTACCGGTAGTCCGGTAACCAAGTTTGTGTTCATTTGTGTTTACAGTGCTTGTCAGTGCCATGTCTTGTTGACATCTTTAGAAAAACACATGTATAGCAATTAATTAATTGATAGAACACAAAATCATTTCAATTTATTTAGCAAAAAATCTTGAAATTTGTTGGAAACTCCGAATTAACAATCTGTTTTCGTATATTATATAATAGTGAATACGATTATACAAGGTATCCTGCAACTTGTGGACATAAAACTCAGATAAATAAAGAGACACGGATAGGCGTCGTGAGAAGTAATGTGGAGGTAAGCGACTGTAAACAAAACAGTTCTTAGCTTCATGGGCGGCGAGCGTGTTTTAGCCAAGGGGTTTAGAACATTTTTCAATATTTCCAGCAAATAAAGACAAGTTTATGGAATAAACTATGTATATCATCAGTATAATATATAATAATAGTCAAGATATAGGACTACCACAATATATAGATACTAATACACTTATTAAAAGTACAATTAAATATAAAAAGTATTTATTTTTTAAATTGAATTTATGGCATGCGTATTTTTTCTTTATTCAGAAACATATATTTTAGCTTATGATATTGCTGAAGATACTAAGCTTATCTCTTTCCTTTCCACACAAAATATTCAATTATTAATATTAGTTTTTGTAAATACTAAATACTATTTAGCTATTATAATTTCTATATTTTTGTTTCAAACTAAATATTGGTTGGTACTAATATAGAAATAGAAAATTTTGTGTTCAAGTTTATACTTATTTTGTTACACATAATGGCATGGGCCTATCTAGGCTGGGGCAAGAGGGGAGGGGGGGCAGCTATCGGGGCGTATTTTGGTATGTTTATTACTCTTTCCCTTATGGACACTGGTTATTTTCATTTGGAAAGAAACGATCACCTCCAAATCGTTTCCAAATCCAAAAAAGTGGACACCTATTTTTGGAATTTTTGAATTTTAATGGTTCCTTGCGAGGCCACAAATTTACAAAGGAAGAACATTTTTTTTGTGTTTTTCTAGTAATTGTTCGGAGTTTGCGAAAACTTATGTTAAAGTTCTAGGACTTGTAGAGCACTTTCTTTCTCATCATTACTATAAGTCTTGTGGAATGTTTATAAACATTTGTCACTTAATTTATGGGGCACTGTGGGCTGGATTGGGGGTGTCAAATCCATATGTATAATAGATGAAATTCTTCCTTATAAAGTCTTGTACAAGTCCTTAAGTGATCTTACGTTTTCCCAAACTCCGACAATTATTTGAATTTACAAAAAAGGCTTCTTCCCATGCTATTTCTCATGTAAATTTAAGGTCTCGACAAGCACAGTTAAATCAAAGTTTCAACAAAAAAATACGTGTCCACTTTTTCTTTATTAGGAAACGATTTGAGAGAATCGTCACTTTCTATCACCACACAAATTTTTGCGATGCAGTTTTGTACCACCCTAGTGGGCACCCTTCTCCCATTTGAGCTGGATACGCTCATGCATAATGGTCCTAATAGTACACTAGGTATATATTTCCAGAGCTTGATAATCTATCTCCGAATGTTTCAACTGACAGTCTAGACTAGACATCGAGTCTACAATTATAGCACAACTATCAACAACACAAATGCTGTTAGCAGATTTAGATGCCGAATTTAGAAAATTGTATGTCACCTAGTAAATTACATATTATAAAAAAAGCGTGTGATGCGCTTTCGCATACTTTGGCAGCAGTTCACCACGTGAAATACAATTTTTCCACCATAGAAACCAGCAAAAGCTTTGGTCTACAAAAAATAATCAGCAAAAAGCAGGATAGACTACAGTAGCATTAAATGTCAGTATTTTTAAAAAATAAATGCCTTTTATAGGAACTAGTGAATGTTTTAATTGATACAATATTCATCTACGTAAGTAAGAATGATTGCGGTGCACTTAATACATTCTAGAACTTTAGAATCATAGTTATGAAACACGAAAAAGGAGTAAAATAATAACTATAAATTTAATATTTTCACACCGTGTGTACTTCATAGTAAATGATACTTAATTTAATAAAATGCTAAATAACTTATATTTGTATCATTTCGTGCAAGCGGATAAATGACTAAACAATAAATAAAGAACGTTGAGTAATATTATTTATTAACGTCAAAAATTATTATTGCTTAGGTTACATGTTCGGAATATAATCCATTGTTAATATTTATTTATCCATCACCTGCCTTTATTTCTTTGTTTATTAATTTAGCTGCGATCACAAAACTTTAGAATATCTCGAAAACTAAAGCCGTTCGAAAAATGAGGTATCGAGTTATAAATCACTCTGTATATATACACATAAATTGTCAATCAAGTGGCACGTGGCACGCAAGTATTGAAAATTTTATGAGAAAGTGATAAAAAAAGTTACTTGTTAATAAAAACACCCGGTATATGCAATGGATTATAATTATGGATTATAATAATGGATTACAGTAATGATTATAATTTCTGATGACCTCCAACATTTCTAAATACTTTTTTCAGATAACATTTTTGCATTGAACATAAAGGTACTCCTAAGATACTTGCATTTTAATATTTGCATTATAGGGATAAGACAATTCAGAAGCTTTTATAAAGAACGCACTAAATTATTTAATTTAACGTATTTTATAGTTTGTTTACATCGGTATCACGGCCATTTCAGTCATTTCTCATCTGGAGAGAAACTAGTGAGTCTGTACTATCAAATTCCAAGGACCAAGAGCATACTAGCGTAGCGTACCGACCGATCCTAACGGCTAACTCGCCGGCGCACGTAAACGTTCGGGATCATGAGTGACAGATATCCTAGACGCTAGTGGTACTACCACCCTACAACAACCATCACCCCTACCATGACCACTACCGTCAGAACAATCTAACTTACAATTAAAATCCAAAGTACTCTCGGTCTATGTATATTTTCCAAGTATCAAGTCGAGATGTGTAGCTATTTCGAAGTAGAATGTGATATTTTTCGAAAAATTAGATCTACTTATACAGATCATTTGAAAAGATATAAATCCTGCGAAGGAGTTGAAAATTGAAACCTCGCTAGCTGTACCAGAAGATTTATTTAGTTATAAAAATTTATATCAAACATCAAATGATATTTTACACATTTTAATTGAATCGAAAAGACAATCAGATGAATTCGTTGAAAAGTCTTTAAAGTTACTAAAGAACGAAAATAAATATCCAGATAAAATTGATTTTAATACTTTGTTTTCTATATGCTTAGATTTAAAATGTAAATACACCGATGAGAATTATAAAATATATTGTAACGCGCCCCTAGTTCGACGTTGCTACGCCAACGCTATCAGCGGCCTAAAACAGCTACTGGAAGGCCCGGCGGACACCTGGTGGACTGGTGTGAGGCAGGAGTGCTCACCTGGGAAAGAGCAAAACAGATGATCCGGGACGAGTGTGCACCCAGGCCTCCCGCATACCAAATCTACAGAGACGTATTCTCGACCACCCAGGACACCAACACCCCCACCGGAGATCTGGTGACGCAAAAAAGGGCACTGCTGACGCAATTAGTCCCTCAGCATAATGAGACCACGCAGTTAGACATGATTTATGGCTTATTACATCAGGAAATCCGGGAACGGATACCCAGGGACACCATCAACACGTTCGAGGCACTATTGATGCGCGCCCGTCAGGTAGAATCCGATCGCAAGGAAAGTGCCCGGGAGAGAGCGACAGCCCGAAAGACTGACGACAACAGCCGGCTCTCCAGACCAACGATTCGGTGCACCTTCTGTAGATGCCTAGGACATGCCGTGGACGCCTGCCGCAAGAGAGAAGCCGTGTTAAAGAGTGCTGCTGAACAAACACTATCCCGGAATCCAACCACACTCGTCAAATACTACGGATGCCAGAAACCTGGTGTAATCAGACGAGAGTGTCCGAACTGCAACGTGCTACCCAAGAACAGCCCATCAACGAGCAGAATGGACTTCTGTTTGAGGCCGTGGCTCGATCCCGACCACCGGTGTCCTGGACACCGCATTCCTGGACACGGGTGCCAGAACCAGCATAGCCAGCTCCGAGCTGTACGAGCGTCTGCGCCAGAGGGGACATCCATTCTTAAAACGTACCATGAACGTGACCCTAGCGGTTGGAAGCACCCAGGAGCGGGAAACGCAGATCACCACCGTGCCCGTACGACTAGAGGGAAAGATCATACCAACCACCCTGCTTGCGCTGCCTAGAACAACCAACACCAAAACGCTCCTCGGCATCGACTTCATCGAGGACGCCAGGATGGTCATGGATTTCCATGCCAGAAGATGGCACTTTGCGGACCACCCCGGAACGAAGCACGTCTTCGTCAACAAAGATGCTCCAATAAGCACGCCCCTAAGGAAGCAAGAAGTCACGTCCATAGCAGCGTACTTTCAAGCCCCTCCACTGATAAGCTACATTCCCCCATTGATAACTTCAATGCCGGCCACTCCAGCGCAACCCATGGTTTGCGACAAGACGCCCAAGGACCAGTATCAGATAGAGCAACATCGGCGAACCCCAACAAAGCGACCACTGCTAACACTGAAGATTTCGATGGATAGCGACCAGGGTTCCGAACTCATGCCTGGTTATGGGCCTGACCTGACTCCAGTATCTCGGAACCCCTACTCCCGCCAGGACTACATCCTAAGCGACGCCATCCATGCCATTGAGACATTCTGGGAAAGCAACCAGGATACCACTCAGACTACCTGACCTACCGACCTGGCTTCACTCGACATCCCTGGAATACACTTACCACCGCACCTAGAGGGTCAAACATTGAGTACAACAGAACGAGCGAGGCTCAACGTGCTCCTGGACGACTTCCAGGATATCTTTCTGCCGCAGGGACCGTCGACGCCTTACGCCGAGCACTATATACAAACTGGCGACCACACTCCCATTAGTGTTCCACCTTACCAGCTCACACCCAACCGAAGACAAATCCTGTACGAAGAGGTTCAGGCACTGGTAACCGAGGGCATAGTGGAAGAGTGTGAGAGCGCATGTGCCGCTCCTGTAGTTATGGTCCCGAAACATGACGGAGGCATAAGACTGCGTTGATTGCAGGAAACTGAACGCCATCACTAAGCCCGACACCTACCCACTTCCAAGACTGGATGACTTGTTGCAGTCTACCGGAAGCACTGCATACGTGTCGACCCTGGATCTAAAGGCCGGCTACCACCAGGTCAAAATACGGGAGAAGGACAAAACCAGCTTCATCACCCCGTTTGGCCTATTTCGATTCAACCGCCTCCCATTCGGACTACGCAATGCACCAGCCACCTTCCAACGATTGATGGACCGTTTCCGCAGGGGGGTAGTCGAACTACGGCTGTTGGCCTACCTGGACGACTTAATCCTGCAATCACCCAGCGCCGTTCAGCATCTTACCGATCTGGAGACCCTGTTCCGTCATCTACAAAGCCACCGCCTACGGGTACATCGAGCCAAGTGCCGTTTTGTCTGTACGGAAGTCAAGTACCTGGGCCACATCATCTCCGCATCCGGAATCCATACCAACCCGGAGAAAGTATCCGCCATCGCCCACATGCCCTGTCCTCGCAACGTGAACACGTCATCAGCGTCCTGCAGACCTGCAGCTGGTACCGTCGCTTCATTCCGAACTTTGCCGAGATCGCTTGACCCCTCAGCCTCCTTACCCAGAAGAAGATTCAGTGGACCTGGAACGACTCCCAGGCAGCCGCCTTCACCGCGCTAAAATCCACTTTAATGGAGGCCATACACCTTAGGGTTTACATGATGGTTTTAACCTTGCATGCATAACCGACATGCAAACCCTAGCGTGTATGTGATAAAACTGTACAGTTATCTACGCATGTACATGCAACCAAGCAAATACCAAAATTCATATTTTATGCCGCTCGGTTATGTTTGCGCGCATGCATAACCAAGCGTGTGTGGCGGGACGGCGAGCTTACATGCACAGTTATGAGTCAGTTTGTTATTGTCTGCGACGGTGGATCGTCACACGCGCGCACCATCGTTGCTTTTGAAATGGCGAGTCGCAAGCGCAATGCTATTTTAGAAGAATTTATAGAAATTTATAAGTCTGAACCTTGTCTTTGGCGCATAAAATGCAAAGAATACCACGACAGGGACAAAAGATCGGCAGCATACGGGAACTTAATAACGAAACTCAAGGAATTGGAGCCTACAGCTACAAAAGAAGATGTGGTTAAAAAAATTAATACGTTACGTAGTAACGTTAGACGAGAGAGAAAAAAATACGATGAATCTGTGAAGTCGGGAGCATCATCTGATGACGTTTATAAACCAACACTATGGTACTTTGAATTATTTGATTTTGTTGGAGATCAAGATGTTCCTCGCAGCTCACGATGTAACATGTCGGATATTGACGAGATTAGTGAATTATTTATTTTGTAACTATGTGCTGTATCTATATAAATAATTACACTATCTATACCGCTCCTGGTACAGTTAGTATCTATCTATTTTTTGCCACGTAGTACATAGCTTTACAAAATGTAGTACATAGATTGTTAGAAAGACAACTCTAAAGCGGTGAGGTTGCTCATTTATTCAACAAACAATATTACTACATAAAAATAGAAGAAATATATCACATTTCAATGTAACTATCCTGCCAAGGTACTTTGCCTTCATTGACAAAGTAAGTTTGGTATTCTAGCCTGATTTTTTTTGCTTCATTCAGGACATTTCCTCGATTTTGTACTTGTAAATTTTCGATGTTTGAACGTGTGGTGTCGTAGCCCGTGGTAACAACACTTCCACTATCCACATTTTCTCGATAAAAACATCTTGGAGGCGCATATGAATTAGGTGTGTGCTCCATTAGAAAGTTGTGCAAAACACATGTAGCCATCACCACTTTTTCTATATTGTTTGGTTCTAAATTTATTTGAGTATGGTAAATGCGAAATCTTGATGCCAGTATGCCGAAAGCGTTTTCAACTATTCTTCGTGCGCGAGATAATCTATAATTAAAAAATTTTTTTTCTTTGCTGGTCAAATCCGCTTGACGATATGGTTTCAACATGTCGGGTCTCAACGGGAATGCATCATCAGCAACAAATACATATGGCAAACACCTTGAACTGTGTTGAATCTGTTCAGACTTTGGCAGACTTAAATGTTGCATTTGTAGCTTTTCATAAAAAATGGTATTCATCAAAACACCTCCGTCGGAAACTCTTCCATTTGTACCAAAATCTGCTAATAGAAATCGGTATCTAGCATCAACTATTGCCATAAGAACCATGCTATGTCGTCCTTTGTAGTTGTAGTAATAAGATCCACTGTCAGAAGGTGGAACTATGTCAATGTGTTTACCATCGATGGCACCCAAGCAGTGAGGAAAATTCCATCTCTCTTCGAAAAGTGCGATTTCCTTCCATTTATCCGATGAACCTGGAAACTAAATACCAATAAATATTATTTTTTATTGTTATAGGATGCCAACAATTCAACAGAAAACACCATAGATAATGCTACAGATAATGCTGCTGCTAATAGTGATACAGGAAATACAGATGATATTGCGTCAGTTAAGAAGACGCAATTACCTGCGACAAGACCGGGAAGAAAAAAACGACAAAGCAAGAACAGTTAACCACTGACGTGCTACTATCGGTTAAAGATTATTTTAAGCGTCCTGCTCCTGTTTTGACACCAGAAGATCGGTATGATCTTTTGGGAAGATCTTTAGCAATAAAATTAAGAGCAGTAGACAAGCGTCAAGGCTTGATTGCGGAGAAGATAATTAATGACACCCTATTCGATGCCGAGATGGGCACTCTGACTACAGACGCAATTCTTAATCGTCGTTTTACTTTTGTTTCTTCACCAAGTCTCTCACCAAGTCTCTCACCTAGTCTCTCACGAACTCCAAGTCCGAATCCTACGAACTCACTAATTCAACAACCGTATACTCACACCACTTCTGTTTTGCCACAATATCAACCCTGGAAATCTCCGATACAGCAGCACAGTACAGTACAGTACAGTACTCAACAAGAAATTTACCCGATATCTTCTGCACCGCAAAGTCAGCCCTGCGCATCTCTTTTTCAATATAATACTCAACAAGAAACTACTTCTCCTGCACCACATCAGCCCTCACCAGCACCACAAGAATTTGACACAGAACCAACAACAGGAACTTTATCATCATTTTATACAAATTTTAATTCAGAGTTGTCTTAAATATATAACTGACTGATTAAACTTATTATTATAACTGTCTAACGATTCGAAACTGGTTTTAATTATTAAGTCACCTGTAGATAGTCCTCTTTCAGAGCTTCATAAATAGCATCGCATGTTTCTGGTATAATTCGGCCCAAAGCCTGAGGTGAAATAATAGCAGAATATTTCAGACACTCATATGTTCTTCCTGTTGCAAGAAATCTTAATGTTGCTGCTAGTCTCTCATGTGCTGATATTGCATTTCTCATAACAGTATCTTGTCTTTGAATTAACGGAGTGATCAATGATAACAGCTTCAAATAAACATTTTCATCCATACGTAAATAATTTTTGTAATCTGTTGGTGTAAATCTCAATTCATTTAACAAATTTACGTGAGAGAAGTTGTTTCTTTTCAATAACCAGCGTTTACACCATTCACTGCGAGCTCTTCTTCTTTTTCTATTCTGTAGAACAAGTGTTAAGCCAAGTACAGCTATCAGATCGTCGTCGGCCATTGTTAGTTTGGTATACCGCGGATAGTAGTATAGATAAAACTGTCACGCCGTCATGTAGCTCCAACAGTCTAGCTGAGAGTTTATGGCAAAACTGTGCATGCAAACCCTAACGTGTATGTGTAACATGAAATTCGGTTGTACCTGTCGGTTATGCATGCAAGGTTAAAACCATCATGCAACCCTAAGGTGTATGGCCTCCATAAGCACCGACAACCAGACCATACAAAACCCTTCACGCTGCGCACGGACGCAAGCGCTTACGCCATTGGCGCCGCTCTACTCCAGGGGGACGGACCAGACGAGAGGCCGATCGAGTACGCCAGCCGCCTCTTGACCAAAGCCGAGCAGAATTGCTCAACCACAGAACACGAGGCTCTGGCTGTCGTGTGGGCAGTTTCCCGGTTCCGAGGATACTTAGACGAGACTTCGGGAATCGTCATTACCGATCAGCAACCCAAGGAAGTACTAGGAACCTACCACTCCTCGGCACTCTACAGCATCACTGCCGCGGATCCAGCCACCTCCACGCCGATTGAACCTATCCGTCGGAGAGGACGTCCCCGGAAGCAGCCTGCGATTCCAGAATCCACGTCGAGACGCCATGCGGATTCTGCGGGGGAGATTGTAACGCGCCCCTAGTTCTACCGCGCTCCGTAATGTCGGTCTTGACATCGCAACCATCAACCCCTGGTGAAGCTAGCGCGCAAAATACTTCCGCCAGATGATGACAGATGACCTTGCCTGAAGCGGTATATAAGACCCGCCCGAACCGAAGATCTTCAGTTCGCTCGACGGACTGGTCTAAACATCATCACCTTGGCGTACTCCGTGGGACCCTCGCAATCATGTTGATCCAGAACCTGAGAGAAAGGCATCGTCCGCGTACGATACACGGAGCCGACCGCGACTTCTATATTTTTCCGTATATTGTTTATTTTTACAGTTTTAGTATATATATTTTGACTTTCTGTGTAATAGTTGTGTAAATAAATATACGTTAAAACCATTTACGAGGCTTTTCATCGAACCACAAAACCTTCCTCGACCCAAACCCGTCACAATATTTATTACCAATCATTATTGTAATTATAGAAATTTAAGATATTACTATGAAAAAATACTTTGTTATGGTATATATTATGCTAATAAATGTGACAATAGCAGCTCAAATGCTCAATTGCATTCAAAATTAGGTTTACTGACCATAGACAACAGTTGTGTACATGTGGGGTAAATCTCTCAATGTCGACCCCAATGGTTACCACACGATACACACGTGCAAGATTGACAACACATGGTATGAATTTGATAACGAGACAGGCACAGGTTTGTCATTATCATGAACGATATCGCAACAGATGGACAAGAATAAAATCTCCACAACTACTAGTATATCAATTATAATTTCATCAAAATTTGCTGCCCTGCGCTGACACATTGATACCGGCGCACCGAATTGAGTTGCAGCACGGTATCAACGCAATTGCTATAGAGCAGTGTTATAGAACCAGTGTTGTCAGATGTAGGATATGTCCCTACACGTAGGGATTTATAGGCAACGAAGGGATGTAGGGAAGGATTTTCGAAATGTCCTCATTTGTAGGAGCACTGACACCTTGAGGCCGCTGTGCACAAGTTAGTTTTAATAGTAGAAATAATTTGTTTAGTAAATTATGATAGCGTAAATTGTAAGAAACAAAATATTCTTTGCTGTCGGAATCCGACCCCGGCGACATCTAGTGAGGCATAGAGTAATTAATAGAGTGGAGTAATAATTATCTGTGCCACATGCAAATACTGTGGTAGAAAGAGTGTTTTATATGTGCACCGATATTAAAACGAAAAAGGAACGCATTAAGTACTAGAACCTTATGTTCTTTAATTAGAATAAAAATGGAAAATAAAAAAAACAACACTCATCCACATGATTTTAGTATAACGAATAAAATAAGAAACTTATTTAAAAACAGCTTATGTTCATTGGGTGTAGCCAAGAGATGAGTTCTCTGATAGCGGTAAAGATAATTAAAATTTTTGCTTTTACGTATAAATATTATAAGTTTTGCATATATTCGTATGTTCCTGTTATTTTGCGGTTTTAGAATGTATGGTAATTTGTTATACGATCTACATGTATATTTTCAGTTGTGTCAATAAATGCCTTTCTACTAAGTTCGCATCATTTCCACATGTTTTGGTATTGCAGGGACATGTAGGGATTTTTCAAAGCCTTGGTGGGGATATTTAGTTTGAAACTTCTGGTAACACTGGCTATAACACAGTCGAGCCTTATCGCTCTGGTTTCCCTGCGTGTTCGGCGCTCGGTTGTCGCTGTGTTGGATGCGTTAGATATGCTTGATGCTATACGCTAGTTCACTCCTGCACGGCGCACACTCGTAGAGGACTCGCCATTGTTGTCCAGACTCCAGATCTATATGAATATAGTTATATGTAAGGGCGCTTGTGTATGCATAAAGATTTATTAGTGTCCGTTTATTTTGTACTTTCCCAATATATATTTAAAGTAAGTTGTATATAATACATTATTTGTTTTATTTGGAAAACTAATAAATTATATTTACATTTTATAGGTCAATTATGTCTTCAATGCAAAAAAGTCAAATATGGCAACACTTTAATGAAATTAAAGACAACAAACGAAGAGTATAAACTCTAAAGGGTCTAATGGCCGTTTGCACTGTATTTGTTAGGAGTGACCTAATTTTAAGAACATCTTAACTCTAAAGCGTAACTTATGTCGGACTTTGCGGCTTTGCACCGCCTGCGTGTAGGAGTTTCCTTATGTAAGCATTACCTAAGTGTAATTAAGGTTGGCAACAGTGTGAAATTCTAGTAATTCTTGGAGAAGTTGGTACTTGTTGCGTGCTGTCATTTAACGTCTTTATGCTCACTAACTTTAATGCTCACGATAAAGACCGTGTTCTTTACATTGTGTACAAGTATAAAAATGTCTTAGAAAATAAAAAAACAGACGCTGTGCATAATGATGAAAAAGCTAAATGTTGGACCCGTGTAGCGATAGAGTTTAATGCCGCGCAGGTGGAATCCCTCGCACAGCTGAGCAACTGAAAAAGTTGTATAATACGCAGAGGAATAATTTACGAAAGAATGCTGCAGAAGAGCGTAGGAAAATATTATTAACAGGTAGTGCTCTGTACAACTGTCAGAACTGTCTTATCTTTTCTATTGATTTAGGTGGAGGTATTGCAAATACCCGCAGCGATGAAGATGAGTTGTTACGAGCCATCGTAAACGAAAAAACCATTGATGGGTTAATTAACGAATTCGACGATGATCATATGATCATGAAGCGTAATACAGACAATGTAAGTTGACAAATTTAACCCTTCTTTGTTATCGTGGTTTAAATTGGATATTCTGCATTGGAATTATCCGTAGCTGCGACCAGGATGGGTAAAATATTTAATTGATCTAACAGCATTCATTTGTAGGTGGAGACGATAAATATTCAACCAGACGAAAACATAGAGGCTGAAAATGGAAGTTAAAATTAATTACAAAAAATAGAAAACAATTTATTATTTTTAAAATACCGTAGCAAAACAATAGTGAGCCATCAGCAGGGCCAAGTAAAACAGGGCAGTGGAACAGATATACTCCCCGCCAACTACAAACACCTAAAACTCCTGCATTGGTAAGTTTGAAATGTAATCTTTAAGCTGTTAGCTTTTTCGAATTAAAAACTTATTTCTTAAAAACTTTAGAGATCAAGTCGCAGAAGACCAACCGCTATAGTAAAGGCTCTGACGTCATCTCATTTATCTAAAAGATACATGCAGTTGCTGGATAAAAGGCTATCTATAACCAACTTGACAGAACAAGAACTGAGAGATAATAGTGCGTTTGCAGCGGAACAGCGGGAAATGCAGCGAGACATGTTGAAAATTGACCTGGAAATAAAAACAGATCAACTAAAAAAGCTAAAAAGGCCTATAACTTTTGTGTATTTTATTTTTTTAAATAGTTTATAACAATATAGTAATATTAAGATTTTTTGGATTTATTTAGAAAATTAAACAGAATATTTATACAAATGTGCAGAATATTTATTTTTAAAGAACAAACAATATTTCTACAAATGCGCAAAATACTTTTACAAATGTGCAAAATATTGATTAATAAAGTGATTTCTCACATCATGGGCGTAGCCCTGTGCATTTGGATCTGCACGTATTTGGCCCATTTGTATTAACAGTTCCAGATCATTTTGATCAATGCCCTCGGCAGGAGGTGCTTCGTGTTCATTATTTAACTTGGCAAAGTTATATAATACTGCTGTTGCAACAATAACAGTCAGAGCAGTATCAACTTTTAATCGCAAGCCATATGCAAGGACAGGAAACCTTCGTTTCCAAACACCAAATAACCGTTCTATCGTATTTCGTGTGCGGATATGTGCTTCGTTGTACAGTACTTCAGTCCTGGTTTGGGGATTTAGTAATGGGGCTAAAAAGTATGGCCGTACTGGATACCCACTATCACCTAAATAACAAATATATAAATTATAAAACTTATTAATGAATTATGTGTATTTTGGAATATTCCTACCAATATGCAGTCGGGAAAGTGCCCAACATCAAATTTAGTTTTCACGCGACTATTATTGAATATCGTAGCATCGTGTGTAGATCCACGCCAGCGTGCTACTAAATTCAAAATATTTAAATTAGCATTCCCAATTGCTTGCACGTTTATAGAAACATTAGTTAAAATTCAACAGAAAACACCATAGATAATGCTACAGATAATGCTGCTGCTAATACTGATACAGGAAATACAGATGATATTGCGTCAGTTAAGAAGACGCAATTACCTGCGACAAGACCGGGAAGAAAAAAACGACAGAGCAACAACAGTTAACCACTGACGTGCTACTATCGGTTGAAGATTATTTTAAGCGTCCTGCTCCTGTTTTGACACCAGAAGATCGGTATGATCTTTTGGGAAGATCTTTAGCAATAAAATTAAGAGCAGTAGACAAGCGTCAAGGCTTGATTGCGGAGAAGATAATTAATGACACCCTATTCGATGCCGAGATGGGCACTCTGACTACAGACGCAATTCTTAATCGTCGTTTTACTTTTGTTTCTTCACCAAGTCTCTCACCAAGTCTCTCACCTAGTCTCTCACGAACTCCAAGTCCGAATCCTACGAACTCACTAATTCAACAACCGTATACTCACACCACTTCTGTTTTGCCACAATATCAACCCTGGAAATCTCCGATACAATGCAGCAATTTCATAGAAGTTGATCTGTGTTTCCCGAATTATATCGTCATTTTCAGGCATTTTAATAAACTGTGGATATAATCGTGCTATTGCTCTTGACACTCTATTTATCACTCTTGACACTGTGCACAGGTGAACTCCAATCTGCAGTACTTTGTAAGCGTCCATTTGTTGCATAAAACCGTAGAGACAGTAGTAACTGATTTATCGGTGTCACGCTCCGATTTATAAAAAATATTTATTTATATTTACCCCATGTTATTTAGCTTATTTTAAATTCACTTACAAGTCTGTAGGATGTTCTATTTCCTCTTCTATTAGCACTAGCAAATTTAAAGTAGTTTGTTTTGTTAAACTAAAAAGTAAATATTCATGTAATTTCATTTTATAATAACATAGCTGCTAAATTACCGAAATCTTTTGTAAAAACTTAACTCATCTAGGCTGTTAAAGTACTCTGACCTATAGTAGATTTGCCGAGGAAATCCAAAATCTATTATTTCGAGTATATCGAAATCATCCTAAAAAATTTCGTTGTTTATTTCTAGGTAATTTGCCATTATATTGCAAACTCAGATATGTAGACGTAAAAATAACCTATCAACATAATGTCACTTGGAACTAAACACTTTGTGCGCACGCCGTTGCCTATGTTTATGATCGGTTTACGCCTTCGTTTTTCGTGGGCCTAATTTAGGTCATTCTTATCTCTAGTTAGACAACCGATCGGTGGCGGTGCAAACGAAATCGAGGACATAAGTACGATCCCATACTTATGCAATGCTTAAGGCCGGTCCAGACGTTACGTATTGCAAAAATTTTAGCCTGCACAGTTCAACACGTTGCAGGCAAAACGTTGCGTGTAGATAGGAAAACTGCGCAGTTTTAAAACTAGCGCGAAGACGGCACAGTTGCAGCGATAACTGAGCTAAAGAGCATAGATATCCTTGAACTGTGCATACAAGTCGGTGCATGTATACGGCAGCTCCGTTTTCCGATTCATTTTATTCCTCAGTTCGCTTGTATTTGTTATTGTTTGTTAGTTTCGGCGACAATGGCTGACCTACGACAATGTTCTCGGGAATTCTCACAAAATTAATTGCATTATACGAAAGTTTCCCATGCATTTGGCGTGTCAAATCCAAGGAGTGTAGTGACAGAGATAAAAAGGGGCAGGCTTATGAGAGTTTAGTGGAAAAATTCAAAGCAATTGATGCAACCGCAAACAGAGATATAGTTGTAAAACAAATTAATTCTTTGAGAAGTGTTTACCGTAATGAATTGGCATAAGTTAATAAATCAAATCGATCTGGGGCTCCAGAGAAGACGAAATCTACAAGCCGTCTCTGTGGTATTCTGATTTATTACATTTCCTAAATGATCAGGCGACACCAAGGCAGTCTAGGAATACCATGGCTGAAAATGAAGAGTCTTCAGTTGATGAAGCACCAGAACAGGTAAATATTTTTTTATGTAATCACTTTATTAATTTATTTAAATGCACCATTAATTGTTTAAAGTTACAAATTTATCTTGCCAAGGAACAGATTCCTCATTGTTAAAGTACTCTTTGAATTAATCTCTGACCACGATAGCATTATTCAAAATCTGGCCTCTTGTTCCACGCTGTAGGTCATGTAATAATTGTGGGTCACATCTTTCACCTAATTCAGTAGTACATTCAGACAAATTTTCCCGATCGATACTTTCAGGAGGAGTGTACTTTTGGGGTGATCTTCTGCGCAAAAAGTTGTGTAAAGCGCAACACGCAAGAACTATAGTATCGACATTGTCCATCTTCAAATTAATACTTGTGTGGAAAATACGAAATCGCGAAGCCAAAATTCCGAACGTGTTTTCAACAACACGCCTCGCCCTAGATAGACGGTAATTGAAAATTCTTCGCTCCCTTGTTAATGCTTCTCGTCGATACGGTTTAAGAAGTTCTCGACGCATAGCAAAGGCTTCATCACCAACAAAAACATATCGTAAAATTCTGTTTGAGCTTCCAATGCACCGGTCATTTGGAATTCTCAACTCGTTGTTCACGAGCTTTTCATAAAATTTTGTGTTATTTATGACTCCTCCATCTGAGATCCTACCGTTTGTGCCTATATCACAATACAAAAATTCGCAATTGGCATTGGCTATTGCCATAGGAACAACACTGTGGGTTTTTTTATAATTGAAATAATAGGACCCACTTCCCTTAGGTGGCACAATCCTAATATGTTTTCCGTCAATTGACCCTAAACAATGAGGGAACTGCCACTTTTTTTTTCAAACTCAGCTGCAACTTCCAGCCACTCCTCTTCAGTCTTGGAAAACAGAAACAAAAAAATTAAAAGTGCTTATTTAAATTTCAACAACCAAAAAATAATGAAAATTACGGAGATCGATAATTGTTTAATATTTCCAGGTGGAAGAAGATGTGCATGATAGTGGTACTGACGCTGGAGCCAGTGAAGCGCCTGCTACTACTCTTTTCGAAGCATCAACTCCCTGTTCTAGCAATAGTACATTGTACCGTAATACTTCAAGATCGCTGTCTTCAACTCGTAAGAGAAAGGGAGTTCCAAATGATGATGGCACAATTGACGTTATGAAGTTGGTAGGAAAGAAACTGGAGTTGCTACAGGCAGAGGATTCTTTTCAGGTGTTTGGAAAACATGTGGGTAATAAACTCAGAAACGTCGCTAGTTCACAAAACCCAATCGCTCAGAAACTAATTTCCGACGTTTTATTCGAAGCGGAGTTGGGTACACTTACCAGAAATTTTCAACTTGTTGATATGACTAGGCAGCGACAATATGATTTTGGTGTAGAGAATGAACGGAATTGGCGTCAACAGAATATGCCCCAAGTTGGACAATACCCCTCCATCTCGCAGCAGTCGCAGCCTATGCCACATAACTACGTCCCACAACAACTTTCACACACTCAGGAGTATGAGTTGGGCAAATTCCGGCAGTTTCACGCATCATTCCACAGCAAGGTGAACAAGATCAACAAGCAGTAGCCCATCAAGTCCCAAACCCCCCTTCCGCTGCAAACTACTTGTCATCATTTCGACCAAACTGACTTGCTTGCATTTTCATTCTGCTTAGCCTAAACACTGATGTTACTTTTAACTTTCATATAAATATAAAACTTTTATAAACAATAGCATTATTAGTTACCTTCAAGTATTCATTCTTCAGCACCTTGAAGAAAGCTGTACATGTTTTGGATTGTTTCGATATAATTGTTGTGAATTCTAGGTCTTTGTAACTTCTGCCAGTTGCCAAAAATCTTAAAGTTGCTGTTAGGCTTTTATGTGGTGATATTGCAGTTCTCATACAACTATTTTATGATATGCGGTGTCACTAATATCAATAAATAAGTATACGTGTCTATGTCCATTCTCAAGTAGTTCCGCCAATCATTAGGTTCATCACGTAGTTCACGCAGTAAAGTAATATGGGAAAACTGCTGCCCTTTTAGAAGCCACTTCCGCGACCACTTTAAACGCCGGGTACTTCTGAGACGTTCTAATCTTTTATGTTTCTTAACAAGACACAATGCTAAAGTTGACCAGAGTAGTACCTCCTCCATGACGATATCACTAAAACTGTGCGAAATATACAGATATGTCTGCACCATGTAGACGCTCTAAAAATTGCAACGTGTTCATTCCGTCTAAAGACTGCGCAAACAAAAGGTTGTGCTAAACGTAACGTCTGGACCGGCCTTTAGTACATACGGTGCAAACGCGCATTAGTGCCAAAAATCGATATATTTCGTTTTACCTTTGAAAATGGTCTAAGTGCCTTGCCTACTTGAATACGAAAGGCGCTAAGTCCCATGGTTAAGTTACAGCTTTTTTTGGTGGTTCATAGATGTCACTTTCTGTATGTGCCACAACATATTTCGTACTTAAAGGATCTATGTGCCATTGTGTGCGACGTTGACATTGGTTGACATATTTGATCACTAATCATGGAAGTACACGCCGGCGACAGTGCGAAGAGAAGGAAAAGAGGCTCAGAAAGTGTTATACAAGAAAGAAGACGACTGAGAACTAGTGGTCTGGAATACAGAACGTCTGCGGGAGCAGTCGTTTCTGCGAAAAAAGCACCAGACGCTGTAAGTTTTCCACACATTTTTAGATTCCTATAAAGCAAAAAACATATTTATTTGGTCTAATACATATTGGCAAAGTAAATCGACGGCGACATGGAACATATGACAATCCAACAGAAAGTCGTCGCCAAGCTACTGTTCATTATACTGTACCAGATGGACAAGGCGAGCATGTTTCAGTATGCCGTAAAACTTTCGCAAATGTTTTTGCGTTGAGTAACAAGAAAATACAAGGACTTGTCGAAAAAAAGAAGACTGGCAACAGTATGTATGAGGACAATAGGAGCAAAGCAAATAAACCTCGGATGTATACCGACGATATTAAAAATCAGGTGATAGCTCACATAGAAAGCATTCCCAGAGAAGAGAACCATTACAGCAGAAACAAGTCCCAAAAAGAATTTTTAAGTCCAGACCTAAACATTAACCGATTGTTTGTGGCCTTCTGCAAAAAGTATCCCGTCACCAAAGTAAACTACAGATTTTATGCGGCTATATGTCACAAAAGTTTCCCCCACCTTCGATTTGGAAAACCGAAATCGCGGACACATGTTCCACGTGCGATTTACTGAACTGCAAAATAAAAGCAGCTTCCGATGGGCCTGAAAAGAGGTCGTATACATATCAACTGGAGTGTCATCAACGCAAAGCTGAACGCGCAACAAAGCAGCTAAAAACCGACAGCATTCAATCACAAGAGCCAACCAGTGAGACCTTAGTGATAGCAATGGATTTAGAGCAAGTGATCTTCACACCTACTCTTACAGACAGCAATGTTTTATAGCCGCCAGCTGTCAAATTATAATCTAGGACTTCACGTTGCAGACGCGAATGTTGGGATTATGTGTTTGTGGGACGAATCATTAACTGGAAGAGGGGGTAACGAGATCGGATCCGTAATACTGACAGTACTTCTTTCTCACGATATTTTTACCACCAAAGACAAACTGATTGTATGGAGTGATAACTGCATCGGCCAGAACAACAACCGCATGTTACTTATGGTCTTCATCTACCTAGTTGCCATAGGTAAATTTGTTTAAAGTTATGCATATGCTTGCACACGATTTTAAAAATCTACAAACATTTGCTGAAGGCTTTATACGTACAAACAAACTAAATATATTAAAAGCCGCTTGGATACAGATAACAAAAGATAATCCTGCGTCACTAAAAGTAAGAAAAACTTTAAATGATCTTGAAGCTTGGGAGACTACGGATGTTTTGAAGAAGGGCAAAAGGATACAGGACATTCGAACTTCTCACATTCCGCAACTTCAGTGCCAGAACCGAATAAGTGCGGCAAAACTGGAGAATTTAAGGGACATGTTGGACTACATTCCACTGCGACACTACGTATTCTACGAAAATCTCACTAAGCAGACATCCGAGCAAATAAGTACAGGTGGAAACTGAAAATTCAATAAAGAAGATGTCACAACATATCTTTTTGAATTTAACGCCGAATGGCACTTAGACCCTTTTGAATGATACGCCTAAAGGCACTTAGATCTTTTTACAGAATTTCAGATTCTTTGTTTTGTTTTAAGATATGTTTTGGTTGTACTGTGTTTTTCTATCATGTAGCTAATTCATATGTCACTGTATATCAACAAAAAATATATTTGCTAATAAAATTTGCAACAATAACAGTACCGTTTTACTTAAATATATCTGGTTGCGATTTTTGGCACATAGACCCTTTATAATTTATACTCTACAAACGTGAAATGTTTTAAGTGCGGTATACAGTTGAAAATAAACAAATCAACGTGCTCACTAATTCGGCACATGTCAAAAAAGCACCCATTAATACAAATAACACGACAAGAGCACCCACCTATTTGACTGCAGAGAAGTTCATCAGACCAAGAGCAACCAGGACCATACCTTACACAACCAGGACCAATGCTTACACAACCAGAACAATCCCTTACACAAAAAGCACTTACAGGAGTTTCTACGAATGTACAAGCAGGACCATTAAAATAAATCACCAACTATCTATTGAAACCACTCTCAATCAAAAAACAACTTGAAATTGACCGTCAATTAGTAGCGATGATTACCCCTTAAACTAAATGGAGTGGCAAGAACGAATAATCACTAATGGTAATGACAAAAACAAATTATGTCAATTCTTAGACTTTGTTTCTGAACATTGTCAAATTTTGGAAACAACCACGACACCTTACGTCGAGGACAAAAAAAAACTACACACATCAAAAACGTAACAATCATTCATTAACAAAATTGCTTTCTTAAGTAATAACATCTAATCATATCTGTGAATTTTGTAAAGGACGTCATGCGTTATATCAAAAATCTAAGTTTGGATGGATCATTTCACAGCCAGTTAGTAACATAAATTTTGTAACATCAAAGGAATCCATCTGTTCCGTATCAGTCAAATCAGTTTTCATGAACAACTAGAAAAATTTTGGGATTTGGAGGAATTACCAACCACTAAAAAAATAACAACGAAGAGTTAGAATGTGAAAACGATTTCTTTACCACCCGCTCACGTTCCCAAGCTGGCAATTTTTTAGTTAGACTACCAACACGTTGCAATTTAAACGATTTACGTCAATTGAAGCATAACGCAATGAATAGGCTTTTTAAACTTGAAAAACAGTTAGAAAAAAGATGTGCGAATCATACACAACTTTTGTTTCTAAATATGAGACCTTAGGACACATGAAAGTTATTTCAAATAACATTTACGGAGATCAACCTCAACCTTGCTTTTATCTTCCACACCATGGAGTTTTTTTGTGAAAGTAGTTCAACTACAAAATTGCGTGTTGTGTTTGATGGTTTGGCTAAAACTTCTTCCAATTTATCACTAAATGATGTTCTAAAAGTTGGTTCAAAATTTCAGTATAATTTAATATTAAATAAACATAACTATATTATCATTGGAGATATCAAAAAAATGTATCGCCAAATAACAATTGCAGAGGATCAAAGAGACTTAAGAATTGTTTGGCGCGATAACAAAAATTAATCATTACAACACTACAGATTAACTACCATTACATACGGCACCTCAAGTGCTTCTTATCTAGCTATAAGAGCTTTGCATGAAGTCACTTACAAAAACGAAAAATTACATCCAGATATAGGTAAAATAATATATATATAATAATATACGATTTTTACGTAGACGATCTTATAACAGGATCCGACACCATTTCAAATTTAAAATATCTTAAACAACAACTAAGCAATCTTCTATCTGATTACGGATTTAAATTAAGGAATATAATAAATTATTATATGTAGATATAAAAATTATTATAAATTAGATTATAAAATATTATATAAAAAATTATTAAATATTATAAAATGCATAGTACCAGAACTGAGATTGGGACTAGCGGAACCTTTGTCGCAAAGTATTTGTTTTGTGAACGCGGGAAAGCTGTAGGTATGTCCATCAGCTCTGTGGTGGAAGACAATGTTCGGAATAGCTCAGTGATCGGATATGATCCCCGCCCGGACGCGTCTACGTACACTAAGTTTGTCACTGTATCGGGAGCTCAAGACTGTGATGGGTTGTTGCTTCCTGAAGTATCGTTGTTGGTCAAGTGTTCTGATTTTATGAATGGGAAGTTGTATGGCATCTTCGTTCGGAGGCCATCTAACATGAAAATGATAAATTCTGGGAAATGTGCTGATGGAAAAAACATTCGCGCTTTCTCGATTGAGAAAACGTGTTATGAAAGGAGCAATGCCGATGATACGTCTGTAATAAACCAGTTCTCTTCTGGTATTACTTGGGGCGTAAAAAAGACGAGGAATGGCAAAAAGAAAGAAGGTGTCACCTCGGCGACGAAGGAGTCCATCGTCAAGAAGGAGAAGACCTTGAAAGTTAAACGTGTCGATCCAGTTAAATTATCGGGTGCTCCCTCTGTCATAGGAGCCCCGAAATTATCGCTTAATGCCGCCGTTGAGACGACTGAAGTTGAGTTAGATGACATTGATGAAGAGGAGGGGGCGCCTGCAGTTCAGGAGACTGATGCTGCTGGTGCATTGAGTGGTCCTTTCGCCGTGGATCCATTCGTTAATGGAGTTCTTTTGGAATATTTTAGTTTGCAATCAAGAAAGCTTCGTTGTGAATTGTTTGTGCTAGCCCTTTTAATTTTTGTTCTTGTGTGTATGGTCCAAAAAGTACAAAATGCCTGTTTGAGATTTATGTACGGAATAATAAAATATGACTCGATATCTTACAAATTGAGGGACGCTCAGTGCCTAGATATGTCAGACAGTAGGAAATTACGACAAGCGCGTTTCTTTTGTAAAATTATTAAAACCAGCCTTACCTGAGTAAATAAATTTCATACCGAACTAATGTGCACCACCTAAATCTTCGCCACCGTGGCGGCTTCAGATTCCAGCTCACCCTGCCAGAACTGAGATGGGGACTAGCGGAACCTTTGTCGCAAAGTATTTGTTTTGTGAAAACGGGAAAGTTGTAGGTTTGTCGATCAGCTCTGTGGTGGAAGACAATGTTCGGAATAGCTCAGTGATCGGATATGATCCCCGCCCAGACGCGTCTACTTACACTAAGCGTGTATTCACATGAAGCAACTAAAAAGAAACTGAAGTAGCGTGGATACCAGGAGACTGGGCGACTAAGCCACGTCGCATGTATATTTCAATGACGCTATTCATACGCCGCCATCCAAGTGGCGCCGATTGGGAAACCGACGCGACCCGAGTTTTCGCGACCCAACATGCTGTGTCGCCGGTGGCCGAGTTGCCCAGTCTCTTGATTGAGTGCGTAGGTGGTGCATGGATAACATACGCAGTTTACTTGGAGCAAACTTTTAACCTAAAATTTGTTAGTGAAGTTGAAAAGCACCCTGTGCTATATAACTATAAGATGAAGGGATATTCACGAAGAGATGTTACTGAAAAAGCTTGGAGTGATGTAGGAAAGGAAGTGAATCTCACAGATAAGTAATAATAATAATAAGTATTCAAAAATATGTTTATTTAATAAAATGTAATGAAATAAGAACTTTTATATGCAATATTTCCACTGCCATGGTAGCGAAGCACGAGGGGTGAGAAAGTAGTTTGCTAAATAATTCCTCAAGTCATTACCAGTAGCCTGTGGATGTAGTACAAGGTCTTGTGGTGGTATTCTAGTGGTGTCATCAACAGGTTCTAAAGTGTCGTTGGTTGTATGGTCGTATGGTTGGGCAGTATATGGCACCCTGTCTTTTGCACGAACAAACTTATGAAGAATGCAAACCGCTTTTATTATATTAATCACTCTTGCCATAGTTCGGCAACGAATAGCAGTATTTAGTACTTGAAATTTTTTAGTCATCATACCGAAAGCACATTCCACAGTTTTTCGTCCCATGAGTACTACGTAGTATGTGACCGCTAACGGACGTCCAGCGCGTGGCACCAGTGTGTAAAATACGAACAAAGAAGTGAAAAAGTGGAAACAGTCCCAAGAATTCTGAAATTTGGGCTACAGCTGCATCTGTACGAGAGCAACAGAAAGTGTTAAAACCTTCTTTGGATCCTCGGGTTTCTTCGAGATCTTAACGCGGGTGGAGTTTTTGAAATAGTGCGTTGGCACGTATTCGTGGAGTTTTTTCGACTTTGCGGGGTGTTAGGGCACTCACGGAACTTTTGGTGAGAGAAGTGTACAACGCTAATTGGACCTGACGCCGGACGCTGATTTTGTGAGAATCCGCCAACAAATAAGGGAGTTGGAGGCACCCCGGAAACAGGGAGTGGCCCCCGGTTTTTCATCTGGGACGTCGTAGGGGTTGTTCTCAGAGACTGGAGAGTGCGCGCAATAGTTTCCTAGTGTGGAAGTAACACCGGTCTCGACCGGATCCGCGGGGATTTATTCGCCCAAGGTAGGTGGACTCTGTCGTTATTCGCGGGTCGAGTGATCGGAGCGGATTCGCCGCGGCGTGCTCGTCGTTTTGACACCCCACATGACGGGGTAGGGCGGCGCAAGTGTTATCTCGCGATTTTTGCCGGATTTTGAACTTTTCGGGACATTTTGGAAAAAGTACGGAGTTGAATTTTGCCTTATCCGGGGCGTGTTCGCCTGAACTTCCTCAGGATGAGTGACAAGCAGGAGAAGAAGGATGTGACACAGAGGGGCTTCAGCATCGAAGGGTGGAGAAACAGAGCCAAGGAGCAAAAGCAGTTGCCACTACATGGACTAGATACATCGTCCGACAAGAAGGCGGCAAAAGACGCGAACACAGAGGAGGAAAGAGGAAGGATGAGCCAAGAGCTTGACATATCGGTCAGAAGGTCAGCTCTGGTAAGGTCTCCACCCCCAGAAGGAAGACAGAGACTGGGATCGCTCCCAGCGATAAAAATAGCCGGGTCGGCAGAAGAAAAGGTGGCTTTAGTCTCCCAAAGAGCCAAGTCTGGACAGACAACGCCCGAACCAACACAGGACCTGCCGGAGGGAGCGATGTCGGCATGGCAAGACGTGGGAGGCAGATTTGACCTCAAGAGGAAAAGAAGAGAGGGCGACAAGAAAAAGGAGGAAGAGAAGGAAGAGAAGCTGGAGGAAGTCTGGAGAAAACTCAACCAGAAGGTGAAGGGCCTCAGAGACACCGGTAAAAGCGAACCCAGTACAAAAGAGGAGATGGAAAAGATATCTCAGGAAATGGAAAAAATGATGGCAGCGGTTGGTGAGGAAATCGAAAAGATTCATCACGACACCAGAAGCCCGCACACGAAAGTGTCGCGCAGAGAATGTATCTGTAGATGCGGCGGGTACAAAGAGGAGGGCGAAATGCCACGAAAGGAAGAACGACTACAGAAGGTAGAGGGAAACCTCCTTAATGCGCCGCAAGACCACGATGTTGTGATAGTGCTGGGATGGGGGGATCAAGAGGCAGGAATAAAGAACAAACTCCTGCGAACCTACCCTGAGTTTGAAGATGCTGAGTGCAACATGGTCGGCGTAACAGAGATCGTGCGAGCAATCACAATAAAGTCCGGAGGGAACGTCGTCGAAAAGAAGAGGCGAATTTTTGTCGTACAGAGAGGAGAGGGAGCCCTACCAATGGCAGACATGCTAAAACAGCTTAATGCCAGTATCGGTGAAGAAAAGAATGTGGCGATAAATGACCCGGAAGGAGAAACCGCGGGAGAACAGAGGGAGCGACCATGGGACATTTCTGGTAAGAGGGTTGTCCTCTACATAAGGAAAGGAAGTCCACAAGAGACGAAGAAGTATGCGGAAGCCGCCGCAAAGAACGCAAGCGGGACAAAGCAAAGGGTAACAAACCCCAACCCCCCCGCAAGGGAAAGGCAGTTCCCAGCATTGCCAAAAAGAAGGAATGGAGTCATAATAAAGACGGATAGCGCATCCTACGCGGAGACTCTAGCGCGCGTGTCAAACAACAGGTGGGAGTCAATAAGACAAACCTGAATATTAAGGGCGTCAGGAAAACGAAGACTGGAGACTTGATGATAACGGTCAAGGACAAGGAGAGTGCATCAGTCCTACAGGACCAGATCAGCAAAGCGTCTGGTTTTGAGGCTAGAGTAGCGGGTAAGACGAAAACCCTGCTGCTTAAAGAACTGGAAGCAACCAACACCAAGGAGGAAATTGCAGTCGCCATTCGGGAAGCACTGGGAGATCTTAGCTCAGAGGTCACACTGAAATCTCTGAACGATACGCACTACGGAACAAAAACCGCTGTGCTGGAGGCTTCTGAAGATGCAGCGAGAGAGCTCCTACGAAGAAGAACTGTCAAAGTGGGATGGGCCAAAGGGCAAGTACGGGAGCGGCAACAGATGGCAGCTTGTTTTAGGTGCTGGGAGACTGGTCACCTGGTAGCCAAATGTGAAGGCCCGAACAGAACAAATCTGTGCAGGAAGTGCGGAGAAGAAGGGCACTTTGCTAAAGACTGCAAGAAGCAAGGAACCCATTGCCCAGTGTGCAAAAAAGATGGGCACAGGGCGAACAGCCTCAGATGCCCAACGTACACCAAAGCACTAGAAGCGATCCAGAAGGAGAAAAGCTCAGTCCATAATGCCTAACTCCTACCAGGCAGCATCGGGTTCACCGGAGAACCCAAGAAAGAGGAAGAAACCGCCGTCGAAAGCCACAAGAGACCGCAAGAGATCCATGCAGATCCACATCGAGAAGATGCGGACTGGCAAAGCATTCATCAGTGGCGGAATCATCCGATCGGAGACACTGCGGGAGGATAGAGGTCTTGAAACCGAACCCACCCAAAGATACCGGGATTGTAAGAGAAGAAGAGACAGCTGTGCAGGGCACACTGCGGGCGAACGTATCGGTAAGACCCAAGGAAGACGGAAGCGAAAGGAAGCCAGGATGGTACTCTGCGGTCCCCCCGATGGTGCGATTAACGAGACAGCACCAAGTATGCCACACAGAGGTTGAGAGAGAGAGAACGCTGTTCGACTTAGTCCGAAACCACCTGGGCTACTTCGAGCTTACCGATGACGGAGAAATAGTAGGCGGCGAGAGCAAACTCTCTTCCGAGATCAAAATACAGTCGGAGGGCATGCCGTGCGGGAAAGAACTGAGATCAGTGTATCTCGATTTCCTAAAAGGAATGGGGGTGTCCGAGAACGAGGCGATCAAGGACCTGGAACGCGTGGGGTCCTACCTAAGAACGGCCCGGATAATGAGGCTACATTCCATTAGGGATTGCGAGTGGCGCTACATGACTCCATGGCCACCTCCATCCTACAAATAAATCTAGGAAAAGGGCGGGCTGCTCAAGAGCTACTGATAGCCACGGCAGCAAGGAAGAAGATCGACGTAATGCTGGTCTCGGAGCCTAACAAGGCCATTACCGCAAACCTAGGATGGCTGATGGACCGTGACAGGAAAGCTGCCATTGGAGAGAGAGAGAGGCCGCAAGGTACACGTTACCAGACAAGGATAGGGAGAGGGTTTTGCCTGGATGGTCATCGGTGGGGTGACAATGATTAGTTGTTACGCTTCCCCGGCATTGGAGCTGAGAGAGTTTCAGGACTTCCTCGATAAGTTAGAAGGAATCCTACAGCGATCGGAAGGAAGGTGTCTTGTCGCAGGCGACTTCAATGCTAAGTCTCAGGAGTGGGGATCGACTACAACCTGCCGGAAAGGAGAGGCGCTGGGCGAATGGGCGGCGACAGGCGGATTTGTACCCCTAAATGAGGGACACTCAAACACCTTCAGAAGGAGGGGAGGAGGAGGATCGGTGATCGACGTTTCGTTCGCCACTGACAGGGTAGCCAGGAAGATCGACGGATGGAGTGTGGTCGAAGAGGAAACCCTCAGCGACCACATGTACATTGAGTATAGACTGAGGGACATGGTCGCCGCGAAAACAGAGGGGCGCAATGAAATGCCACGGCGGTATAACGTTAAGAAACTGGACCGCGCAAAGTTTAGAGATGCCTTCGAGGTCGCAATGGGGACGCCAGGAGGGTTGGTCAGTGTGGAAGCATGCGAAGCGGCTCTCTCTAAAGCCTGCGAAGAAGCAATGCCAAAACACGGAGGAAATGGGCGAAGAGCAGTCTACTGGTGGACGGACGAGATTGCGGAATTGCGGAAGGAGAGCAACAGCGCCAGAAGAGCAGTCCAGAGGACGAGAGGAGACGAGGCCAGAAGGGCGATCCTCTCCCTCGCATACGGTGAGGCTAGAAAATGGCCTCAGGGGGGGCAATGGGCGGCGGTACTTCAAGAGGTGGAGGCCAACGTTTGGGGGGAGGGTTACAAGATCGTAACTAAAAGGCTGAGAGCCAGGTTACCGCCTCGAAACCTGACGCTGGTGGAGATGAAAGAAGTGGCGGAGACCCTGTTCCCGGAGTATGAGCTTGCGGAGGAGGATGCTATCGAGCCGCACGAAGAAGCGCCAACTTTCTCGATAGAGGAAGTGCGAAGAGCAGCGGGCAGAGTAGCACCAAAGAAGGCGCCGGGACCCGACGGCATTCCACCAGAAGCGGTAAGGGAGATGGTGACGGTGGCGGGGGGGTACGTGAAGGACGTTCTGAACGATGTCCTCAAGTCCGGAAATTACCCCGCTTAATGGAAGACGGCGAATCTCGTACTGCTGGCCAAGAAAGCAGCAACTGAAGGAGAGTCGCCAAAGTACAGGCCCATCTGCCTCCTGAACACTGTCAGCAAGCTGATGGAGTACCTGCTCGTGGACAGGCTAAAGGCGGAACTGGAAGAAAAAGCGCCCCTCGCGGACAATCAGTTTGGATTCCGAGAAGGAAGGTCACCGGTCGACGCGGTGCGATGTGTTATGGAGATGGCAGAGAGGGCAAATCAGGGAACGCGGAGGACAAAAAAGTTCTGCATACAGGTTGCTCTTGACGTAAAAAACGCCTTTAACACCGTGCCGTGGAAGCATCTCATCGCAGAGCTGCAATGGAGAAGTGTGAGTCCATACCTGTTGGACATGATCCGGAGTTACCTGCGGGATAGATGGCTGATCCTCAGGGATAACAATGGCGAAGAGGACCGACGGAGAGTTAGCAGCGGCGTCCCTCAGGGGTCCGTCCTGGGCCCAACGCTTTGGAATGTCCTCTATGACGGAGTGTTGCGGCTCAGGCTGCGCGGGGTCAAGCTGGTGGCATACGGAGACGATCTCGCGTTGGTAGTCACGGCAACCACTTGTGCAGAGCTTGAGGCGAACGCAAATCTCGCCATCCACAGAATAACCGAGTGGATGGAGGAAAGAACCCTTGAACTTGCGGCCGAGAAGACAGAAGCGGTGCTCCTCACCGGAAAGCGGAAATGTCAACCGGTGACGCTAACGGTAGGAAACAAGAGAATCCAACCAGGAGACAGCGGTACCTGGGGGTGAGGATTGAAAGAAACCGCAGGTACCGAAGGCACGTGGAGGAGGTGGCAGCCAGAGCGGAGAGAACCACCAGGGCACTGCTAAGACTTATGCCTAGAATGGAGGGACCGTCGGCGGCTAAGAGAAGAGTATTGGCGTCGGTCGCGGAATCGGTGATGCTATATGCAGCGCCCGTCTGGGCCGACGACATGCAGCTCGAAGACAGGAAACAAAGGCTCCTGCGAGTACAGAGAAGAACTGCGGTCGGTGTTACATCGGCATACAGAACAGTGTCGACGGGCGCTGCTTTGGTGGTAGCGTCAATGGTGCCGGTGCACCTGAAAGCAGACGAAAGAAGGAGGGTATATGACGGACGCGGACAAGATGGCACCTCCAGACAAGAACATCGCCTACGCACGATGGAAGCCTGGCAGAAAGAATGGAACGAGGACAACAACGGCCGGTGGACGCACCGACTGATACCGGATTTGGATCAGTGGACCAGTAGAAAGCACGGAGACGTGACCTATGAGCTCACCCAAGCCCTAACGGGACACGGATACTTTGGGGCCTACCTGTACAAATTTAAGAGGAGGGACAGCCCCGAATGCAGGCATTGTGGAGAGGAAGAAGACACTCCGGAGCACACGCTATTTGCATGTCCCCGCTGGTCTATAGGAGGGAGTGCCCATGCGGGGATGACCTCAGCCTGGGAGGAATGGTACGGAGAATGCTGCAAAGCTCGGAAGCGTGGAAGCAGATTACCCGTACCATAGGAATGATACTCCGACGAAAAGACGAAGAAGACAGGCGACGAGGAGATAGAGAACCTCCCGCCCCTTAGTAATAAGGGACAGGGACGGTCTGCGGGACAGACGGAAAGGAAAGCAAACAGGAATGAAAGCGACCGGAAAACCGGCGCGGGAATGCTCCCGGAAAACCGGAGCATGAAATAAAAGGGTCCTGGACATACCGGACCACGGACTTCTGGATACACCGTAGTCTGGGGAGGAGCCGCAGGAAAAAACCGCTGCTTCGGAAAATAGGTAACGATATGTCCCAGTGAGTGCGCGAGGACGACTGTAGTTAGGGGAAAGTGCATAGACACTTAGAACTGTAGAGTAGTTAAGTAGTAGTTTATATGTTTACTTTTAAGGGTAATTATGTAAACCTGATAAGGTGTCAGCTCCAGCTGAGGGTAGTTGTAATTTGTTTTTTAAATAAAGTCACTAGAGCATAAGAGCGAAGGGACCCAGATTTTTATATTCAAATTGTTGTTGTGTTAAGGAAGGAAGATGCCGCTGCACTGCAGAATGCCTCACGGCGATACCAGGCAGCGGGGTGGAGGTGAGTTCTTCCTGGGCACCTTCGCCCTTTCTAAAAATAAAAAAAGTACTTGAAATTTTTTAGTCATCATACCGAAAGCACATTCCACAGTTCTTCGTCCTCTGCTCAATCTATAACTGAAAATCCGTTTGACATTATTAAGAGACCTTTGGGGGTATGGTCGCAATAAATATCGCGTCAACAGGAAAGCTTCGTCTCCAACAAAGTAGTATGGAAACTCATACTCATCAACGGGTAATATTGTAGGTACTGGAATGTTTAGTCGTCCATGTTTAATCCAGTGCTTGATAGCTGATGCATGAAATATTCCTCCATCACTATTCCTGCCAGCATACCTAGTTTCGATGGCAGTGGAAAAGCTGTCTGCATCACTACATGCTACTATTGAGTGATAACTCTTATAATTGAAATTACTTGATCCAGAGCCAGATAGTTTCTCGATTCGAATGTGCATCCCATCCAACGCACCCAAACAGTTCGGCAAATTCCATAGGGAATAGAAACGTTGAGCTGTTGTCTTCCATTTGTATTCCGTTGGAATGGGCATATAGAAATCTTTCAACACTTCCCAAATTAATTTGGTTGTTTCATGTACAATGTACATAACTGTACTGTGTCATCTAGCAAAGTACAGCGAAAGTGATATGAAAGTACATCCTGTTGCTAAGTATCTGCAAAAGATAAATGGTAATGTTCTTATATTTTGGCGCATGTTCGTATGTGAGTTTTATAGTATTAATTAGGTTCGGGTGTTAGGATGTACTAAACCCACCGTTTTATTTATTCATATGCCGACATATAAAGGGTTAGATTTAATCTATCATAATAGCAAAAGCTATTACATACTACATTAGTTAGAGGATAATATACTCGTTTAAATGTTATTTATTGTGTTATTTTGAAGTACATTTTGTTTCCAGTAACTGAGGCCAAGGAGAAGTGGAAGAATCTGCGCTCTGTATACGTCCGTCACATGAAACCGCCGCCCAGTGGTTCATATTTGGCGGAAGCTATGCAATTTACTCTTCCATTCATCAAAACTTTGGGTACACCTGCTGGCAATTTACCCACAAACCCCTACGAAACTACTATAGCAGATCCGGAACAAGACGCAGCTGTTCCAACAGAAGATGCAGATGATCTGTCCGATTATGAAGATTCCGAATCACACGTGCTTAATCCACCGTCCCTTTATCTACTGACAACACCTACTGATTCTACCCAAGCTCCTAAAACCACAACACAAACAGAAGAAGCTCACATTTCTCAGGAAATGCCGAAACGCAGAAAAGCGAACAATCTCGGACATTGATAAGTCGTTTGCAAACTATTTGCAAGCGAAAACAAAAAAAAATCAGGATTTAAACGAGGACGTCAGACAAAAAGAAGCCAAGAAAATGTTTCTATTGAGTCTGACGTCCGAGATTGAACCGTTGATTGACGCACAAATGAAGGCGTTCAGGCGCAGGGTTTTACAGCTTATTGACAACATAATGAACCCAGTGAATCCTGATACACAATACGTATACGTGTCAGTATCAACTTTTGAGTTGATCCCAACCGACCCAAATTCATCAAATGCTATTCAGCCTGGTATGGACGAGAATTCTAAGGTCCCGGCAGACCGTAAAGCATTGGGATAGGGAACTTAGTTATATACATACGATGTACGCATTTATATTTAAATAAAACGTTAATTATATTATTATGAATGTTCATACACAGCACCTTCCCCGTTTGCCTTCCCTTAGCGTTATAAGTAATCTCTCTTCTGGGCTTACACATTGCCTCATATTGGTGTCGTTGTAATTTATAAAAGGAGTAATTATCCGTATTAGCTCAATGTACGTGCCTTTTATCATTCTGTAAAATGCACGGAATTTGGAATCCGTTTCCTGTAGTTCTCTCGTAGCAACTAACAATCTGCAGTTGAAATTTCTTTCAATGTACGGATGGATCCATAACCTCCTTCATCGTCTTCTTCTGTAGTAGTGATAATAGTAGACGATAATATTTTCTTCTTCTCTACTGGAATCGGACATCACTTCACTTGACAGTACTCATCAACCTCCAGCTCGCGACTGCGCGACTATATAGGGTAGACTGTGTGAAGAGAACGGGCAACTTCAGTAGCTTAGTCGCCCAGTTTCCTGGTATCCACGCTACTTCAGTTTGTTTTTAGTTGGTTCATGTGAATACACGCTTACTGCTTCGTGTTGGCCCTGTTGGTAAATCTCCGATGTATTTATATGCGCAGGCGCTTGCCTATGTCAGAAACGCGATGAACAGCTGTTTCAAGAGTACACAGGAGCTTCTGTACAGAGTAGTGCGTTACAGTGCAATTTTGAGGTTACAATGGAGGACAAAACGAGCTTTTATAATAAAATGGACCAAGTTATGGCTAACAAAAATTCTGACAATACGTCTTACATCACTAGTGATACATATAATAAGTATATCCACGAAGTGAAAGAGGCAAAATTAGTGAATTGTAAAAAGTCTGTACATTATAGAAGACTCATGGGTCGATTCTGTGCACTCCTGTAGTGTCTGTAAGGGCAAACCTGTAAGCGTTATGACCGCTACGGTAAAAGTGCTATTCTGTGTGGATCCGTAGGCAACAGATTTCCCATAAAAGTTACAAAAGCGGTCGGATCTCTACGGGTGGCGAGAAGGTGCCCGTAAAGCGTACAGAACATGTAAACTAGGGTGGAGCATGCGCGGTGATGCGAGGCCAATCGAAAACAAAACAACTTTTCAAGAGGTTATGTTACGCATATGTTACGCTTGGTTACGCTAAAGTTTCTTGTTTCTTCGACTAGTGTGGTTTGACTTGTATTGTGCACATTATTTGATCAAAAATGAATAGGGCAAATGTTGACCAATTACATTTATTTATATATGTTAACAAACTTACTTTTTTATTCATTGATTTGTTATTAATCCTGCTGTGAGTTTTTTCTCTATTATAATAAAACACCTTGAATACATTTTTAGTTTTATTCTTCGATTATTACTTTTTCGTAACTTTTCAACCTGTGACTCCGTGGTCTGACTAATTAATAAATTAAAAAATTAAAAGAAGAATATATTAAAAATTGTATTTATTAATTAAATATAAATAATAAACTATAATATATAAATATAAATATTAAAATATAAAAAATAAAAACTTAATTTTTAAACTTAAAGTCAGGGTTTAGATATTTAAATTTTTGAATTTCAAACTAAAGGGCTCTATCGAGATTATTATTGTATCTTGTTAATTGCCGTTCTAAAATATCGTTAAACTCCTTCCCATGTTGACCGGAAGTAGATGTTGCTTGTAGAAGATGCTCTGTCAGTACAGGCAGAGGCTGCGGTCGGCTACGTGGCCTTTTTTTGGTGGCTCTTCTGAGGCCACGTTCTCAATGTATATTACTTCTGCAGCATCTGGCTCTCCTTCAGCATCTTCTACAATTGCAGCGTCTTCACCTGGCACCGGCAACCCGTCGAATATTTCGGGGATGTCTGGGTCACCCGCTACCGTCACGCCCCACAACCCAAGGGCTCGCTCTTCAAGGGAGTTAAACTGTTCATCGGCTGGTGTTCCTCCACCCGTACCCAGCTGATGTGCCTTTATTTTCCGACATTTGGCTTTCAAGGCATATTTCCAATCATTCAGTCGCTTAAAAGATATATTGGTAATTAAAAATAAGTTCAATATATAAAGTACAAGATTACCTTTTACCACTCGTCAACGGTGAGGCTGGGACCATCACCCTCAGCATTTAACTTAACTACTAAGTTCTCCCAAGTAGTTTGTATATAGTTGTCGGGCTGTGTCGGATTTATCGTTCCGCTTCGAAATGAATAGTTACTTTGTACTCCCCACGTTAACTTTCTAGCTGTCTTGGTGTCGTGTTTTTGGTCCGCTTTCTTTTCGTTGGTTTTGGCTCCATTTTTCACAAATAACCGTTGTCTGAATAACTGAATACGTATATGGAATAACCTCACTTGTCTGTTGCTTGCCATAAACAAGCCGAAATTAGCCAATGACAGGCCAGGAATCACTTGCAGTTAAGTTAGGCACATAGGCTACGATCAGAAGTGTCTGTAGCGGGTCTTCCGTATCGCACCTTCGTACAGGAGCGTGCACAGAATACCACTTTACGGGAATTCTGTATCGTCGCCCGTTACAGACATCCGTAACATACAGATCTGTACCTTACGGTTGAAAACACAGAATCGACCCATAAAACGCTTTGATGTTTTGAGTATTGGTGGTGAGGAAAAACTTATTGCACCGCTTTCACCAGGCTGTGAAGACATACGATATTTTGTGGCCTATGAAGATTTATTTACGGCAATACATGAACCACATCTAGCAACGGGGCACGGAGGTAGGACATAACTTTTAAGGAGGCTAATCGTAAATACAAAAATGTTACTATTGAATCGATTGTACTATATCTCCAATTGTGCAAACCATGCCAAACAAAATCTACTATGCCGAAAAAAAAGACTTACTTGTTAAACCCATATTTCATACACAAATGAATTCAAGATGCCAAGTGGATTTAATCGATATGCAATAAAACCCTGATAACAATTATAAATTTATTATGGTTTATCAAGATCATTTATCCAAATTTGTTATTTTGCGCTCCCTTCGCAGCAAGCGAGCCGAAGAAATTGCCTACAATCTCCTAGATTGTAGGCGTAGAACGTGCTAACCAAGATGTTCAAAATATGATTACAACTTGGATGGAAACAAACGGCAGTAGGCATTGGTCAGAATCATTAAGATTTGTTCAAGCTATGAAAAACAACGGTTATCATGAAGGTATTTAGCGATCTCCTTATGAGGCTATGTTCGGCTGTCCAATGAGGATGGGTCTTTCTGATTCCAACATCCCAGCAAAAGTATTGCCAAACTTAAAGACCGAAGAAGATCTTGAAAAAGTGATAAATAGTGCTAACAATCTGGAACAGGATGACATTATAAATAAAGCGATCTGTACTTCAACCTTGTTGGCAAACGAAAATGATAGTTTGGCATGCGATGTAGAAAATAAGTACCAAACAATGATGTTGCACCTAAATGCTTAGAAAATTGTCCAATACCTACTACCCGAGAAAACATGAATGAAAATGATATCAATGCGTCAAATATTAAACGACACCGTCATCAAGCTCACCAGGCATTGGAGCAACAGGCAAAAAAATGAAAGTTACATCCAATAAGAAATTCCCTCCTGCGACACTAGGACAAACAGTTAAAATCAAAATTCCAGACGTGGATCGTTCTAAAACTGATCCAAGAACTTTTCTGGCGGTGATAATGCATATCTAAGACGAAGAGTTTTATTGTCTTGGAACAAAGGCAGGAAAACTTGCACAGCTGTTTAGTAGAAATCAATTTACTATTTGTAAAAAGAATTTTATTTCTTCCGACGATGTTCCTACAAATGAAATCAGCGTAAGAGGAGCTGTGCGACAAATGTCTTTATCAGGCGAACAGGGTTTCCAACGTTGCAACTGTGTTCGTAAATGTTCCACCAACAGATGCTTATATAGGCCATCTTGTAAACTGTGTAATTCAAAATGTCATAGCAATTTATCGTGTACTAATAGTTAAACAAAATGGAACCTAAAAGTAAAATAGAACATAGTTTCCTTTGCTGAATAGGCATTTGTTAGTAACATTTCATTTGTTAGTTTTTAGTTATATAAAAATTCTTATATTTTAGTCAGTTTTCTAGTTTTATATAGTATGGTAAATGAAGAGTTATGTTTTGTTTATGTTACTCAGTCTTTATTTTTATTTTTAGAATTAAAGTGTTTGTTTTGTAGTATCTTATAAAATAAATGTACTAATGTTTTAGCCGCTGTGTGCTTTCTTCTTTGGCCTTAATATTATTTTCTAAACATTTAGTAAATAGATTAAGAACATAAAGATAATTGTATAATTCTCGTACATTCTTCACACTGACAATGTAATGTAGTACACAAACTGGTATGAAACTATTTCTGCGAACAGAATCGGCGGCGGTGAACTGACGCAACAAATCTGACAGATCTGTCACATAACCATTCGTGACTTGCAGGTAGGTGAAAATACCAGCCCTTAAACTCTTGAATCACCTGTTGATAGCATTTCTAAAGTCCCATTTAGCGTTTCTATAGTCCCATTTACTCCTGGGCTACAGTGGGCAACATGTAGCATACGACATGTTATATTTTGTAATGGACCTTATCTGGTCAATGATATTTTTATTTGAGATGTCAACAACAGCAATATATCTGATTCAATGTTGATGTGTGTTGCTGTCGCTATCTGTTCCCCTGGTCTAAACTAAGCACTGGCACGTGTCTGCGCAAATAAATACATCTGAGATTTACCAACAGGTCCAACTCGAACCAGTAAATCCTAGGTTTTACCGTTATGTATTGGTCAATTCTAGGATTGACCGCTATGTCTTGGTAAAAGCCCGAAGTTATATTGATAAATCCCATTTTTCGGGCATTTGCCAATTCAAACTGGTCAAACCTAGGATTAACCGGTTAATCATAGGTTTGACCGCATTTCGAGCTTTTACAGTAACACATATAAAAATTATAATAAATTATATTATAAATTATTATATAAAAAATTATTAGAAATATTATAAAATGTATAGTACCAGAACTGAGATTGGGACTAGCGGAACCTTTGTCGCAAAATATTTGTTTTGTGAAATCGGGAAAGCTGTAGGTCTGTCCATCAGCTCTGTGGTGGAAGACAGTGTTCGGGATAGCTCAGTGCAGGGTTGCCATATCTAGGGATAAATCCTAGATCTAGGGATTTTTAGAGCCTTGCCATTTAAAGGGATTTTCCTTTCAAACCTAGGTATTTTACAGCGAACATAAATGAATAAGTTATGCAATTAATATTGTCCTAAATATCGTATTTTTTACGATTCTCTATCCTGTAAAATATTATCCGACTAATGATAGTGATTGACAATTGAATTTACGCTAGCGTCATCTAGTAACCAGTTACTGTACCTGTGAGTGTGTTACTACATTTGGCAGTTGGTTACTTTCATGCACTCGTAAATCCCCGTTTTAATTCGGTTGCTATATTACAAGGGTTGTCCGTTCAGCTGTTAGTTGTTTTTCTGTGGTTGTTTTATACCTACTCCAGAACTTTGAAGGTAAAAACGTAAATATTACCTAGATTATGCTCAGATTACTACTTACATTTTGTTTCTCGAATGTACAATATTATGTCATACATAATAATGTACCGTATGTCCCGTTTGAAGAAGCAATATAGTCAAATTTAAAATTCCGTACCCCCAAAAAGCAAAAAAGGAACTTAAGAGCAATCCGTACTCATCGGGCCTCAGTTTCTAGGCACTGGGGGGGTGTTTAGAGGAAGCGGGCAAAGGCGGAGCCTAGTCGGCGGGTGTACATTCGAAGCAAGAAGTAGAGCTTAGCCACGCTTAGCCATCAGGTCGCCCGTGCCCCGCTTCCGCCGCAAGTTGCGATATCAGTGTTCTCACTCATCGCGGACGTCGGAGAGAGACAAAAGATACTGCGGACCGAGCGGGCTGTCGCCTGCCGGGCGGTTGGCAAAATATAACTTTGGACAGAGCTCGCTCGCTATTACAATATTTTACCTTACAATAAACGCGGTGACATTGACCATTTTTATAATTAAATATTGTAATATTTCCTATATGCATAATACAAATTTAAATATATGACAAACTGACTGTTATTGCTGTTGTAAATTGAATTAGTAATTCATGAAAACTACTGGCCTTTGTATGACAATAAATCAACAAAAAGTACACAAAAATAATAAATATACAATATACTCATACACTAGGGTTGCCAAGTGTCCTCCTTTGAGGAGGACAGTCCTTTCTTAACCGATTTTGTCTTCCATCCTCCATTTGCACTCATTTGTCCTCCGCTCTTATTGATAGAAGATGACAGTTATTTTGCTCTCATATCGTTTCTATATTCAGCGATACAATTTGTTTCAAATTATGTCTTCTTTCAAATCCAAAATTGATACAAGGATCGATGAAAGTTTCTTTGGGATACAGGTGGGAAATAAAATGAAGAATCCTGTACAATTCAACAAAGTGAAAGAAGATTTTCTTCGGTTTTATAATTCTGCATTGAAATATCTCTCAAAGAGATTTGATTTTGCTACCACCTCATCCTGGCACTCAAAAATTTCTGATTTGGCATTGAACAATGGATGTCCCAATTTCAAATTTCTTATGGATGCCATTCAATTTATTAATTTGGGTGAAAAGTTACAAATTTTGATTTGTATCACCTTTGGGTGATAATTTGTTCGAAGAAGTTGTGATCTTGAAGCAAGTGTAGGTACGTCATCAAAGAAGCTGTAGATTTTGTTCAAATGGAAACATGTGGCATTTGATTTTTAATAAAACTGTAACTGCTCTGCAAAATATATTCAGGATGATAGCATTTTTGTAAGTATCCCGACGTCATCTGCTTTCATCGAACGTGTGTTTTCGCACATGGATAATAAGTGGCGGGATGAACAAAATCGGGCATCTTTGGACCTGATAAAAAGCCACCTTCTGATTTCAGTAAATTCAACTTCCGCCTGTATTGATTTTTTAATAAAATAAAATTGAATAATACTCTTCTAAGAGCCGCGAAGACCCAAACTAAATACAAATTTCTCAAAAAGTAGCGAGGTAGGTGCAAGGTAGGTGCTTACTTAAAAAATGAGTACCTAAATTAGGTAACCTAATACCTACATATAGTCTTGCAGATAAAATTAAATTTTCTACCTTGCTCTTGATTTTTTAAGGATTTATTATTTTACCCGTGACTTTGTGGGTAATAAAGGGTATATTACGTTATTATTATGTTTACCTGTACATAGTTTATATAAAATACTTGATAATGTGTTTATTCATATACCTACTTACCAGAACGTATTTTTTTAAAATTTTATATTGTTCATTAGTGTTCATTTGGTTTTGTTATAAATACAAAAATAAAGATTCATACCTACATCAATTTATCATCACTATTATCATTAGTATTCCAAATCAAATGTCCTTCTTCTCGAAGTTATATAGTTGGCAACCCTATCATACACACGTACACTGTATATTTACAAAATTGTCTACATCTTGTTATAGGATATTATAGAAAGATATTTTTAACAATATAAAATATTAACACTATAATATAAATACATATAAATATGTACTTACCTTTTGTTTAATAAATAATCTACTTTAGTGGATGCAATAGATTTAAAGTGGTAAATGCCCGGTCCCTAGGTAATAAACCCGTATTTTTATGAAACCTTTTGCATCGTGTATCAAAGACAATGTTAAAAAAATTTACCAATTTTGTTGGACGCTTGGCATATTTTTGAATTTATAAAATGTAAAAAAATTGCGATTATGTATAAAAACGAAATAACTCTCTTAATTTATAAATTTGTAGAGCCACAAAAATACTGTCCAAATAGGTACATATTGGAGATACTGATTATAAATGTAAGATCAACATAAATGTAATGTCAATTCATAATAAAATTTAGCGAGTTAAAACGCGCTCCTATGCGACCCTGATATGATAGGCAGTCCAATGCAGGCGTCGAATAGCCAGTCGCTAAAATCCTCGCAAAAGAGAGATGACGGATATCATGCGCTTTCTTTTTCGGTTTCTGTTTTCAGTGACTGTACCCGATTGCCGCGCTTGAACGTCATTGGTTTATCCAACTCTGCCGCCAAGAATGCCGCTAGAGTGCGTAACACGACAATAACAACTTTTACGCCAGAGCACCACATGTAAGGGTAAAGTTTTGAGTGAAAAAAGCATATCGGGTATTGATATTTTTAATTGAAACTTTGTACACTTATAGAAAAAGGCGTAACTTAAACAAATCTAGTGGTACTTATTTCAATTTTAACTTGAGTTCTCCGTTAAAAAATCGTAAAATCAGTCAATTTTATGTAAGATTCAGTAACAGATTTATCAAAACCAAACAAAATATCAAAAATCTACCACTAGAAGCACAATTATACACTTTTTATCTTTAGTTTGGTGTATTGTATTTACGATTCTGTCAACTAATAGATAAGAAAACCCCTCAAAACTTTCCCGTGTTTTGCCAGTAGAAAGTTGGGGTACGGATTCCTCTTAATGAAAAATTATTAATTCCATTAAAATCAAAACAAAACAATAACAGTTTATTATTTAGACTAAAATCTCTAATCTAAGCTTTTATTTTTTTCTGCTTCTTTGGAGGTTATGTTATATAGCCACGACTCACAAATCACTCGCAAATAAGTTTTATGCAGGTTTAATTTTTCTTTAGTTAATTGTTTCGATTTTTGTTCGAAAAAAAAGCACAAACATTATCCAAGGTTGATTTTGTAAAACATATAATAGCGATAGTACGCAATTTAAAATGTTATTTGTAAGTTAGGTTGCGTCTTGAAACGGGACATATTATTCTCCATATACAGGGTGTCTCACGGAACTGGTACATTAGAAGTTTCTCATGCTCTAATATTGCTGGAAACTTGAAATTTTGGAATTACAATTTACTCTGAACTCTTTAGCTAAAATATTCTCAAGTTAACTGTCACGCCCGGTCACCGGAAGTCGGTATCAACTTCGTTATTTTAAATGGAATGATATAATTTTTATTGTATTTGTGGTTTCTACGTATCAAAATACAGCATTTTTGATAAGGTTTCCCTATACCTAAATATCACCATTTTTGAGTTTTTTTGATTTTACTAACTTTTTGGTGATTTTCGCGGTTACGTTTAAAATTGAATATCTCGGTTATTATTGAAACTAGAATTTTCATGATTGGTGGCCCGAAACTAGAAACATAACCAAATAAGACGATGTTTAGTTCATCATGGTACCTTATACAGGGTGTTCAAAATTTACAACACAACAATTGAATTTTCAAACGTAAAAAACTTTTTTTTTTCAAATGGAACAGCCTGTATACCGATACGCCATTCGATAGGAACTCTTATTCCCTATCAATCAATATAAGGGTTCCCTATATCTAACTTTAATAGTTTTTGAGATATTGTCAAAATAAAAGAATCCAAACTAAATACAAAACGATTTATTCTTCATTTATAGGAATGTATAGGAACTTTGGAACAGAAAAATATTGAAACGTTTTTTAAAACTAAAACACTATATTTGGGATATTGAATTTGCTTTGGTAGTGTTGGCTACTTCCTTACCTAGATATGACAATTTTCCCTAACAAATGTCATAGGCCTCAATAGCTCAGATGGCAGAGCATTGTGCTAGAAACGCAAAGGTCCCTGGTTCAAATCCAGGTTGTGGCTGTAATTTTTGATTTACTTAAAAATTTGCATCCCGCCTGGATATCACCATCTTCAATACTTTGATTACAATAGAAATGTTGTAAGTCTAAAAATTGCAGAGAATTCCCATTATTTTTACATATTAGTGTAACATTACAACGATTTTGCTGCTTTATTTTAATTACAATGATCTTTTGGTAAAAACACAACGTAATTATACAACAGAATTGTAAAATTACAATGTACTTTGTGTATTTACAAATATAGTAGCGGATTTGTTGATATCGCCATTGACGCGCATGCGCGTTTTATCACCTGTTGTTAGTTGCGAGTGTTCGCATCGTTCGTCAGGGTCAAACGCTTTTAACGCATCAGTGCACGTTGTATTAGCTGTTTAGCAGACTTATGCATTTGTGATCGGCGCGACGTATGTACATTGTATAAGTATACAAAGTGTATACATAGTGTTGTAAATCAAGTAAGTGGCAATGTTTTACTGCAAAATATGTAGAACTAAGTTTAATCTAATTACCAATTACGAACATCATCCACAATTTCACCGCCGTGTTCCAAATATTGCGTTCATTTGTTTGCGATCGCAATGTAACCTAAAATTTTACTCATATACTGCATTTAAGCGTCATATATACAGACAAGATAGAGCATTTCCTAAACGTGTTAAAAATATGACATTAAAAGTTACAAGCTGTACCAATGATTTATGCGACTATCAAAGTGCCAATAAGGCTGATCTATTGCGTCATATTTATAAACACATAAAAGGTGGTCTGCAGACAAAATGCCCTTTTGCTAATTTTTGTAATTATACAACCGTATTCAAACCCGTTCCATCGTTGCGTCAACATATTTACAGACGTCATTTTAATATATCTAGTGAAAAATATGATAACCATATTTTAGACGAGGACAACGCCGAATGTCCTGGCGCCTCTGGAAACACGGCCGTCTCGCCAGCTTTCTTACCGGTCGACGCGGATATGAATACCGCTATTACTCCATTGAAAAATGTATCTAAAAATTTAGAAGAGTTAAATATAAAATTGTTGAGTGGACTATATTTAAGATTACAGTCACAGTTTTTTGTAACAAATAAAACAATACAAACCATAATAGATGGAATGCTAGATATTAATAAAATGAATGCAGAGTATCTGCATGAACAATTAAATAGTAAAGGTTTTAATGTTAACAAACAAATTTTGGAAAATGATTTATTGTTCGTTGCTCACAATCCTGTCAATGGCATATTGAGAAGTTCGTTTAGTAGGAACGAATACTACAAATTAAATTTTAACTTTATAACACCAATACCCATTAGACTTAGCAACAATTCTAAGTTTTACTACATACCAGTAGTAGAAATACTTACTGAACTATTTAAATCTTCATCATTTAGCTATCAGTATTTTCGAAAACATGAAAATGTAAGTAATATACGGTCAGATATCAGAGATGGCAGTTTTTTTAAAAATAATGAGTTTTTTCAAAGTAATGAAAAGGCAATGCAGATAATTTTGTATCAAGGTTCATTTGAGATTTGCAATCCACTCGGATCATCAAGGATTAAGCATAAAATTGTTGGAGTATACATGACTTTCGCTAATGTACCAACGTGGCAGAGATCACAAATAGATCAAATATTTTTAGTAGCGTTGGTATATGAAAGAGACATAAAACAAGTTGGGTGGACAGAGGTTTTAAATCCTCTTCTAGATGACTTACGTAAAATTGAGATGGAAGGAATTTCTTGCAATGTGGGTACGAAAACATTAAATATAAAAGGGTCCTTAGTAGCAGTAGGGGGTGACAATCTGGGAGCTCATCACATTGGCGGCTATAACGAAAATTTTAACAGAAATAGTTATTTTTGTCGGTTTTGTTATATAAATAAACTAACTGACATAAAAACATTATACGAAAAACGAACAATAACATCGCATTCTGCTGATCTAAGCGTAATTAGGGATACAAATGCGCCATATAGAGGTCTCAAATCTAATTCAGTTTTAAACTCCCTAAATTATTATCATATATGTAATCCTGGGTTATTACCTTGTATGGCACATGACTTTTTTGAAGGGATTGTCGCGTGGGATGTTATGTTGGTTGTAAATAAACTTGTAAGGCAGGGGCACCTAAGGTATGATGTACTAAATCAATCATTAAAGACTATCAGATTTGCATGCGAAACAAAAATACATTTACCACCACTAAAAAAAGTGACAGACTTCCAGGTACAGCACATCACAACATGTTACTACTGACCATTTTACCGTTTGTAGTAAACGATTTAGAAAATAATGATACTTACAAACTTCTTCTGCACTTACGAAAAATAGTTCTGATACTTCTAGGACACAAGTTATCAATATGCCAATTGATGTACTTAAGAACATTGATTTCTGAATACCTTGAATATCGTCAGGAACTTTTTCCAGACGTTTTGCTTAAACCTAAACATCACTTTATTAGACATTATACTGATATAATAAATAAATTCGGGCCATTCAGATATTTGTGGACACTAAGATTTGAAGCAAAACATCAGTATTTTAAAACGGCAGTTCGTCATTCGAGTAATTTCAAAAATGTATTGTTTTCACTCTGTCATAGACATCAGTTGCTCCAAAGTTTAAATATGTCTCAACAGAAACTCTTTAAGGCAAATACAGGCAGGTTGCTCCAGTTGGGCACCTAATATAACAGCTGCGAGTACAAACGACGGAGCCCAACAACGACTACAACAATTAGCAATAACCAACACTATAAATGATGAGCTCTATGCACTAATGGAAAAAAACATATCCACACCAACGTCTTCTTCTCAATAATATGACCAATAAACCCACTGTTCTACAAATTCAATCTCAATATCCCATCCTGTTCAGCATCCATGGTATTACATGGCATTTTCATAAATTGTCGAACGCAGACCTACATGACTTAAGCAAAAATCTCGAGAAAAAATCAGGAAAATTTGTAGACTATGCCATTCGTAAAAAAATTATTGACGACAGAGACATAGCATGCCACACGGCAGAGCAATGCTGCTTGATATTCATTGCAAAGTACTTCAAGGAAGACATTCGAAAATTTTGGATTAAACATAACGTTTGTGCTTTATTTACAGCATTGTTAACAAATAACTAACTCGTATTTTGTTTATAGATCATTAACGAGCCACTAGATGTTGAACACCATGCTTGGTAGAAAGCTGTAAGTATTTAACAAAATATTCTTGTTGTTTGTCTTGGATAATAAGTTAAGCAACATCACTTCAATACAAAAAATGTTTTTTGTTTTCTTCTCGAAGGTTCGCTTTAAAATTGGCCATTTTTATACTCACAGAGGTTTAAATATAACTTATAGTGAGCGATAACTTTTTACTATTAAGGGCTGGTATTTTCAGCTACCTACAAAATCCTCAATGGTTATGTGACAGATCTGTCAGATTTGTTGGGCTATTTTATCCCGTTAAATAAGACGAGCAAGAGACGCGGCCCCTCCACCGCCTCCGACACATCTTCTCATTTAACGAGCTAAAGTAGCGTATCAAATCTGTCAGATCTGTCATATAACTATTGAGAACTTTGTAGGTAGATGAAAATACCAGCCCTAAATTAAATAAATTTTACTATTGAATGTCATCCAAATATCAGAGTACAAATTATATGTTACAAAATAACTACCCTTTGCATTATCTATTCCCACTTTTTAAAGATAATGTATAACGAAAACGTAAAGCACAACTTGGGGTACCAAATAAAATGTGAAATTTCCTGTTTAGGTTAAACGTGTAACATGCTTTTGTGTTCAATTACAGATAAAGATACGGAACATCCCATATACAATGTATACTACCAAGGAGAGAAAGTAGTGGAGTGCAGTAATTTTATTGAAGGAATAATGATAACTTTTGGGGTTTATTATGTCTTTAACGTCCAGTATCCAAAACACATAAGTTGCTTTCTAGAAACACTGCAGCGGTATTTTTTAAAATTGTACCCAGATGCAACTAGAAGTAACTCAATTGCGAAAAATAAGGTACTTCGCTTATTGTCAAAGCTAAGAGACATATAGTGTCTGTTTTCCGTAGTAAAGAAATACAGTTTTAGTGTTTTGGTTGTCTTTAGTAATCAATGTATAAATTACGGAATGTTTGTTTAGTTTTACTTGTTTATGTTTTGTATTAGTTTATTTATTGAAGTATAAGTTTAATTTATATGTAAAAGGTTTACTTAGCTGTTAATAAGCACTTTTATATTATAAATAAATAAAGCGTAAATATATTTTGTTGTGTTTTGTATTATGTTTAAAATAAAATTAATTCTAACGATCAGGGAGAGTTTTAATTACATAATTTAATACACCTTTGTTTATAATATCCTGTAAAATAATTAGATAAAGTAAAATAAGCAATATGGTTATTCATAAACAGGTGCTAATGTTAATTAACATCAGGTTAACATTTCGAATTAACCGGTTAATTAATTAACCAATTTAATGATCAGAACATGGTTTATGAATAAGGCTGCACACATTTTAAGCACATCTGCTTTTTAAGCAGATGTGTGTGCAGCCTTATTGATAAACCATGTTCTGATCATTAAATTATTAAGTTTAGGTTAATTCGAAATGTTAACCTGATGTTAATTAAGATTAGTACCTGTTTATGAATAACCCCATTTGCACTATATGCATGGTAATTTTACAAATTTATGGTAATTTTACAAATCCATGGTAATTTTACCTTAGTAGTACTGGTAATATTACGAACAATAGCAATGCTTTATTACGTAATTACGTCTTAAATTTACATTAAAATCAATGTGAATCCCATAAAATTATTTAAAATTACTGCATATTTCATGTAAAATTACATTAATATCGATGTAAAATTACTACGTATTACACCATTTCCATTTAAAATTACATGAAAATTGGTGTAATATTCCGCCCAAATTCTTGTAAAATCACAATGTGAATATACAATGACATTGTAAAAACACAATTAAGATGTAAAATTGCACCGATTATCGCAGGGCAAAAAAAAACCTACGATTCTTACTGTAAATTCACAACAAAATTTTTTTCAGTGTACCGATACGCCATTCGATAGGAACTCTTATTCCCTAACAATCAATATAAGGGTTCCCTATATCTAACTTTAATAGTTTTTGATATATTGACACTTTTTCTTTAACTCCATTTTGTATACTCTTGGGTTGTATAAGGAGGCCCTCATATTTTGGCAGATAAACTATTTCATTATCAATAACCTTTCACAACATCATTTTTATAAATTGGCATTTAATAAATTGCAGTATTTAAATAATAAATTGTATTTGAATACAGATATATTCATACTTTTCATGTCTTATTTTGGCACATTTGCAGTGCTCGGGATTTATCGTGTACGCCCGATGGTGGTCGCCGCTAATACACTGCTACCAGAGATAAGGTAAAATAGAGAGATAGTTTCATCCAATGGGTGATCTTGGCACAGTGTTTGTATACATCTCGGTAGCGCATGGCGCATGGTGACAGAATTTTGTACTAATCTGTACTGTATAGAGTCGGTGGCGTTAGTGTAAAAATATTTCAGTGCCGGATACCAGCACCAAATTTTGCGCACATCTTGTACCATTATTAAGGTTTAAAAAATCACCGGGAGACACTCTCCTGGTGGTCAAGATCATCACTCGATGACGTCATCAAAATAGCGGATTTACGTATAATGTTAACGCACGTATCTTCGTACATTATTAACCAATTTGGTAGTTTAATATATCATTTTAAGGCTCAAGTAACGGTCTTTAAAAAGTGTTTTATTCAATTTTTGTGCATGAAGGTTGGTTTTCGCACAACCCTCTTAATTTCGTTATATATAAAATTACTGCTATTCTAAGGAACTGAGGTAAACAAATATTTCCGTACGGAAATATTTTTTACATTAGTTGCCTAGTATGGGAGTAATTATATCAAACAATATTCATTTGTTTTCAGGCTATTTTAAAAACATTTCTACTTTCATTTTTGGTCACGAGAAAACTGTACTTTTCTGGTAGCCAAAAATATTTTGTTTGGATTTTTGGTAAAAAACTTAGTAAATATGGGTCTGCTTATTGGAAAGCAAATAGTTTGCATGTATGCGAGAAGCGTGTGGGTCCAATAACAAGGAAGTCTACGATCATATATCTCCAATTTTTCATGAAGAAGCAGATGCCCGTCTATTGCTTCACGTGTGGTATGCCAGCACCTTCGAAGGACATACCAAAATTATCATTAAAACAGCGGACAGCGATGTAGTTGTCATTGCGATGTACGCCTGTTCTAAGTTAGATAAAGTAGAGGAATTATGGATAGAATATGGAACAGGAAAACATCTGTTAGTTTAGGAGGTATCGGCAAAACCACTGCATAGAAAACGTGGATGGCATTTAGAAAAATTGACAGTTTTGTGAATTTTGAAATATGCGTCACACGCAGTCTGTCTCACAAAACGAGCATGCTTTCATGCTTCTTCAACGTTTCATGCTGCTTATGTATCATTCATCAAGCTCAGCTGAAACCGTAAACGAATCAAGGCGAATCTAACTTTGTCAATTTAATAGGTCCATTAAAAACATTCCGTCTATGTGTGAGGTTTCATTCAATCGTCTTAAAAGTACAATACTTCAACGTGATGCAGAACAGACAGATCCAAACGGTTGGGGATGGAAGAAAATTGGCGATAATTCAGAATTCTTAGTACAATATTTATATTATTACTTTTCGCTTTAAAGCTTATATCCAACACTGTCAAATAATACACACATCATAGTATCATAGTGAAAAACCTCATTTTATAAAAACTTGGGTTAGTTTGGATTATTTCGTGAACAGCTTGGCCGGCGTTTCATGAAATGACTATGCTTTCACTAGTGGCGTATTTCATGACATCTACATTAGTCGTATGTTTATAGAGGTTAGCAGAAGTTTGGGGGGGTTTAGAGGGGGCTAAAAAAATATTAACCTTTAAAAATGTGTCTGGATACATTAATACCAAATTGTCGTACGCAGACATTTTTTACATAAACTTAACTGCTTATAGCAATACTGAATTGCTTATCCAACAATTTACTGGAATTTAGAGAGGTACGCAAAAACTACCTTCCGTACACAACAATTAAATAATACATTTTTAAAAAACGCTACCTGAGCTTTAAAATGACGTAGTAAAACTCAAAATTGGTTAAAAATTAACAATAATACATGCGATAACATAATTCGCTACTTTGACTTAAATCCGCCATTTTGATGACGTTATAAAGGGATGATCTTGACCCCCAGGAGAGTGTCTCCAGGCGGTTTTTTAAACCTGCGTTCGTTTAATTTACCCGGTAGTCCCCGGGTAACGCGGGACTGCCTTTGCCGTTCGTAAATGCAGATCATTCCCCACCACGGCGCGCTACTTCTTGTTTACGAACGGTCGAAGATAGTCCCCGCGTATTCCCTTCGTTACCGTGGTCTGGACCACGGTAAAAGTTCCCCCGCATGCGCATTGCCGATGTTTGGTTATGGTTTGACAAGATTTGATGGTGTGTTGTATACTTGCATAGTTCAAACAGAAAAATTTAGGAAAATGATTACAAGTTGCACTCATGAACTAATACGAGATGGTAATGGCGCTATTGTTATTGACAATAACAATGTACTGGTGCGCGACAAACAAAGTAAGTAAATAGTTTTTTCAAACACCTTTCGTTTGTTAGGTTATCTAATATTTATTGAAGATGTTATGTTACAATGTGTTGTTACAGTTTAGAGAGTTCTTTTAGTCCAGTCAATAGGGATTAAAAAGGACTTTTGCCCTACAAAAGGTGGAGCAGAAGTGATTTTGATATATGTTATTTAGGTCTAGGTCCCGATGAAAAATGCAAGTTTTCGACCTTGGCGGTGGCCTGCTCGATCCGCCATCTTCGATTGAAGGTACAAGATATGAAAATAGAATACAACGAATATTTCGTGCCTTGGCGCAATCCGTCTTCGGGAAAAAGCGAATTTTTTTTCTAGGTTCAACCGTTGCGGAATTCTTTTGAAAAAAACAATTTCTTGTACTTTCGATCGAAGATGGCGGATCGAGCAGGCCACCACCAAGGTCGAAAACTTGCATTTTTCATCGGGACCTGGACCTAAACAACATATGTCAAAATCACTTCTGCTCCACCTTTTGTAGGGCAAAAACCCCTATTGACTGGACTATTTTGAAAATTAAAGAAAATATATTAAATTTTTTTTATAAAGCTTAGTTATTAAAAAATGTGTTTTTTATATGTATAATTTTTTTTGTGTATATGATCCAAAATAAATCCGCCAAGGCTGCTTAGTTTCTAGTTAATGTTCTACATAAATAGTCTATTTTTACACTTCCAAGTCTTGTCACTTCGTCAACGTTTCTGTAGTTACCGATGTCGTCGATATCTTCATTCCCCATTACGTTTACATTCCCTTCTATAATGTACTGATTAATATCATCCTCATGTGCTAAACATATATTATGCAAAACGCAACAGGCTAGAATGGTAGCTGGTATAAAATCTACTCTGTTCATGTCCAAAAACTTGAGTCGCCGAAATCGTCCAAATAATAAGGCAAAAGCTCGTTCTATAACCTGTCTAGTTTGTGACAGTATAAAATTGAAACGTCGTCTTTCTTCAGTAAAATTTGCTCGTTCAATATATGGAGGAATACAAAACTCTAATAATGGATAAGCTTTGTCACCAATAATAAACATTTCCGGTTCAGGAAATAGGTTACGAGAATTCTGCATAGCTTTTTATAGAACCCACAATTTCGGAAAATTCTTGTGTCACTAACTGATCCAGGGTATGCAATAAAACAGTCTCGAAATTTTAGTTCAGCATCACAAATACCTTGCAATGTCAAAGCATAGTTGCATTTCCTAGTGCGATATGACTCTCCATCAATAAGAGGTTTTTTTATTAGAACAAAAGTGCCATCAATTGCACCAAGAACTTTATCTATACCTGAAATTGCTTGAAATTTTTGCATAACTGTCTGCATCTCCTCTCCATCTGGCCAATATATAAATTGCTTTGCTATCTTATTTAAAACTTCAACTATCCGGAAAAAACATTCAGAGAGGGAAGATTTGCTCATATCAAATCTTTCACCGACTGACCTAAAACAATACATGTATTTTGTATGTTTAAATATACTGGGTGTTGTTATCGTTGTACCTATATGATAGCGTTTTCATTTGGTAAAACTCGTGCCGCCCTGAGGTTGAACTAGCACTGAACTGGTGCATGAAAAATGCCCGGCGAGTGCAGTGCCAATAGAATACACTTTTGTGCGGGTTGTATAGCGAACGTCACAGCAGCATACGTCACACGCGACTCGAATGGAATGGTGGACATACCCAGACATACCTAACCTAGAACGAGTACGTCGTATTAACGTTGGTTATAATGGAAGAAATAAAATTTAAAATTAACGACGAAATATTTGTGTTGACCGTGCCCCAGGAAGATGAGGATAACTTAATATTTCAATTAACAAGTAAGTAGCAAATATCTGGTGATATATAATATCATAATATGCACATATTTATAAAAATTCTTACAGATGATGATGAATTTACCGTAACTTATATTAAGGAATTGATTGAGAATGGAAATTTGGATATAACGGACCAAGTGAAGAGCATACATAGATTGGAAGGGGATGAGTAAGTGCTTTTAAATTCATCAATTATGCACATAGATAATAAATTCTATTTTTTTAGACACAAATTATTGTATCCTATAGACTTCGCTCAGAGGACTGAAGAACCACAAAACTGTAGAACCCCAGAATGGAGTGATGGCGAAACAAGACTATTATTAACGGATTACGAAGAACTAGTATCAAAAGTTGGACCGATGAAGAAGTTCAAAACAAAGAAAGTGATGTGGAGCCATATTGCGGCAAAAATAAGTGCGTCATTCAAGTCATGCAGGACAGGTTCCCAAGTGGAAAACAGATATAAAACAGTGATGAAAAGGAAAAAATATGCCGTGGAAAACAATAGCAGATCCGGAGCTTCTAGAATTGAAGTTCCGTACGAAGATGAGTTGTCAAAAATTGCTGCTCTGGACGATAGCGTGGAACCTGAAATACTAAGAAGTTCAAAAGCAGTACGTATATTAAAACAACCTTCAGCAACAACTCTACAAGATGCAGCAGCAAGTACATCTGATCGCCCATGCACAACAAAAGGGACGTCTAGAAAAAAAATTCAGGAAACATTAGTAGAACTTCATTGCTTAAAAGAGGAAGCCAGAGAACGGAGGCACCAAGAAAAGCTTGCGCTTATACGTGAAATATTCCTATCAAAACAGACAGAGGCTAGAGAAGATAAATAATACGTGATAAATCTATAGTAATTTATTGTCGATAAATATTAAAATCTTTGTCACGACTGATTTCAGTTGTAATTATATTCAACCATCGTCAGGTGAGCTGGAAAAGAGATAATACAATCAACAAAATATCTATGTAGGTAACCACAAAGTTATTCAGTAATTAAATAGACAACTGTAAAAATGTTTCATGATATGTAACAAATATAAAACAAAATATGACACAGCTACAATCTCCATGAAAAAGTTTTTTCTGTATGAAAGGTTACGACTTTCGCACAACGTAAATAGGCAAAAAGTAGAAAAATCATTCATGGTTGTGCTCTGGCTTAAACTGGGTGATAAATAAGATAAAAAACAAAATAGGATCGGACAAAACTTTGATTTACTCTTTGTTTTGTCCAACCCTGTTTTGTTTTTTATCTTATTTATCACCCAGCTTAAGCCGGAGCACAACCATGAATGATTTTTCTCCTTTTTGCGTATATACGTTGTGCGAAAGTCGTAACGTTTCATACAGAAAAAACTTTTTCATGGAGATTGTAGCTGTGGCATATTTTGTGTTTTATATTTGTTACATATCATGAAACATTTTTACAGTTGTCTATTTAATTACTGAATAACTTTGTGGTTACCTACATAGATGTATTGTTGATTGTATGATCTCTTTTCCAGCTCACCTGATGATGGTTGAATATAATTGCAACTGAAATCAGTCGTGAAAAAGATTTTAACATTTATCAACAATAAAGTACTGTCGACTTTGCAATACTTTTTCTTCTGAATTATAAAAGAATATTAGTTTATTTTATTGTTTTTAAAATGATATATGTTATCTCAGAATACTTATTTTATTTGTTCTATGAACACGATATTAGTAGTACTATGATAAAGTACAAAAATGTTTTTTTTGTTTCTTAAAGTTTGGAAATTAAACATATTAACATTAATGTAGTAGTTTTATTACTAATTCTCATATATCAATGTGATAACGATTTTATACTACGAATAAAAATTCGTACACATTATGTAGATCATTATTTTCAATAAAAAAACAATTTAAAGAAGTTAAACGCTTTACATTATCGTTAAAGTCTTTATTTAATTAAATTAAATATTTAATATTACATAATAAATTAATGATACATATTTTATGTTGATTAATAAAATATGAGAAACAAAAAATATCTGAATATAAAAAACATCACAAAAAATATGTTCAGAATATATACTATATATGGTACACCTTTCCTTTATCTTTTATTAAAATACATTTTTTGATACTACCACAAAATGTGTATAACTTTATAGGAAAATGTACACAAACAAATTGTATATCAAACTACAAAAACTCTAAACTGTCCTTTATGGCATCTCTTTTATTCTCGCCTTTTCTTTTAAGCTGTATTTCTGAATCCACATATTCTTGAACAGTATGTTCTTGAGCAATTGCAATTTCATTATCGTTAATGAAGTCGTTATTGTCAATACATAAATTATGTACAACACAACAGGAAACTATAAACTTATTTATTTTGTCTACTGAAAACATGTCTAAATGTTGTAACTGTCTAAATCGCCCTTTACGTAATCCAAAACTGTTTTCGATTAACACACGGCTGGCACAAAACTTCTTATTGTATTTGATTTGCTTGTTTGTCAGGTGTCCGAAATCCTTATAAGGGGTCAACAAATAAGTTCTTATATTATAAGCACGATCCACTATATGGGCAATTCTACGTTGCGTGAGTTTTTGAAATCGACGCAAAACGGCCTCTAGGGCGTTTTTGCTTCAAAATTTTCCAAAACGCGAGCGATTTTGGTGAACGCGCCTCAACATTCCAACAGCCATTTATTACGCGTCGTCACGGTTGCCAGCTAAGAAACGTCAAAAGCGCAGACATAACCTGCAATTTGTTGATTATTATCTTCACACAACGTCCGTTCCAAATAACCTCTGAGAAACCTATAACGTATGTTCTACGTATATGAATAATTAAGAATTCGCATTTGTCTTTATTACGTACGAATGAAACCTACTACGTATGCATACAAGCATAATATGGTATGATTTTACAAATTATAGCAGAGATATCGGAAATTCATTGGTGAGTTTGGGTAAGTTTTCCTACGTGTTACAGCCACTGAACTTAAAAATACGTCCGAACTTATGCCGAGCTGTGGTTACTTATTTAACGTATAAGGTACCCGGGTGTATGGTGTATAGTATTATAGTAGTTGTCCTTAGCATGATTTTTCTTCTAACGGTGATCACTCGCACGAAACAAAACAGGATGCTTGCTTTACGTCAAAGCTTTTGAAGATTCATCACGTAAAAGAATTTGAAGAAAATGAACAATTTTTTATCAACATTATTGTGGAATTTATTATTAGAATAAGCCTTTGCGGATGTATACGTTTCCGGTATTGTGATTACAGGTAACCCCGAATCGTAATTTAATTCACATTTCTTTAGCTTAACTTTACGTCTGTGATAAAGCTTACTATATCAATTAAATTGTCAAATAGACATTCCATGAAAAACTTTGAAGACAGGAAGAACATTTTTCTAATGCTAATTATCTCAACGTTGGTTCAGGAGTGTCTTCAAGTAATTTCCAACAAAAAAGTTAAATCAACACGGATTTAATTCGGAAGAGTTATTGAGGTACTATTTATCGTAGAAAGTATTCAAGAGTGTGTGCATTCCTCAATCGTAAGCCAATGTGGCCTTTTATGTGATTTTCAATTTCATTGAAACATCTGTACTATTCATACTGCAAAAGCAGACAGTTTGGATTTACTTTTGCATATGGTGAGCAACATTTTTTAGGGCTTAAAGGGTGGACTTCTATGTAGGAATAATCGAAACGTATTTAGAGGTAGGTCAAATTAATAGGCACACGAGCCAAAGAAAAATTTAAATTTGTAAATATTCCCCGTGTTTCTTATTTTGTTTTCTGTAATATGTATATATTTATGTATACAATGCTATGCAATAATAAATTATCATATATATTTTTGCAACAAATATTGTTGTACAAATATATATGAATGTTCTCTGTAACGGAACATCTTTTTATATTTAGCGTTGATCATATTTTTTACAAATTATTTTTCGCTTCACGGATCATTGGTTATTTCATTATTTATCACTTCACTGGTATATTTTTCTTTTGTTTGTACAATGATTAAGTTACAATAAAGTATGTCTACATAATAATTATTATCTCTATTATTATCTATTATTCTTATTTTACATAATAGGTTTGCTCAAGCAGCATCAAAATAATTATACAAAGCACCTATTTTTACTCTTGCGTGTGCGCAATGGGGGTTCTGCCTTTACAAAATCTCCATTGCGCATGCTTAGCAATTAGGAATAACTAATTGTTTTTACTGATGGGCAAACAAACCAATTATATATATTACAGGTTTTAAATATATTTAGAATGTTATAAATCTACAATTCTAATATGTAGGTATAAATAATGCCCAACCAATTTGTAGGGTGTATCAAAACAACCATTTTTGGAAAATCTAAATTTCAAGTTAATATAAGTTGTCTCTATGAACCCACTTAGGTATAACATCAAAAATATTGTCCCATATAAGTAAAAATATATCACCCTCAAGTGGCCTAAAGTGAATTTTTCTCAATAAATGTGTTTTTTTTGTAGTAGGGGTAAAGTATTTTTCATGTTGAAAATTTTTAACAATAGGTTGTGAAATAATAGTATAAAAATATTACTCTAATGCAACATTTGGGTCTTCCGCACTTGGCATAAAATTGAGTAATTTTAACAAATAATAGTTATTTTTGTAAATAAGGTCAATGGTGCTGGGAAAAAAATATACAAGTTGATAAAAAGTTGTTTCTATGGTCCTATGTATACAACAAAAAAATAGCCTAAATAAAAAACAATCTAGGTCTTCTGCAAGGGGTCTATAATTTTTTCATGTTTCTAAATTACTATTTAGATCATGCGTGTTTCTTGAAAAAAAAATTCGGTTTATCGTCGTAATTTGCACGGATTATAAAAATATATATATTTTTTAAATTACTCAATTTTATGCAAGTTAAGTAGGTTGTATTAGAATTATATATGTTTATACTTTTATTGCACACCTTACTATTGTTAAAATTATTCAAAATGAAAAAAGGTTTTTTTTCACTTGCTGGAGGTCTTTTTTCTAATTAAGGCAACTTTTTTGGTTGTTAATATGAGGCCATAAAAATAACTTCACATCATGATTTTGCAAAATAAGTCTTTATTGTATATATACCCACTGTCTATGCGGTCTATCGATTCCTGCGATCTACCGATTCACTGATCTACCCAATAGGCGGTCTATGGGTCCACTAGTTATACGGAAATGTTGCCGAAATTGTTCATCGTTGAAAGATGGAATTACGCCGTCCACATAATTTTTTATTCGAACTGGAATTTGTCTTATGCAGTCCTCTTCATCGTCGTTGCAGAATTCCTCCAATAATACCTCTTCAAATAATTTTACAACTGCAATAGCTGCAGTCACAACAGATCTACTTGTATGTTCATCCATTGTGCTAAAATATAAAACATGTATGTTACTTAAATCAGTACTTTCAACGGATCTTTAAAAAATGTATACATACCCTCAACTCAAACAGCAATCAAATAAGTATGTTATATGTATGATATGTATGTACAATAATTAGAATATATTTATGTTAGTTGGTAGCATAACCACGAATAACCTCAAAATCACATCGCTTTTACGCTAGCTCCGCCTTTAGCGAGTTCACCTACCGGGATTGCTTTGGTCGTTCGATTATCCGAGGTAGGGGAACATGACGTCACATTCCCCTCGCTTCCCTTACCCTCCCATTACCCAAACTAAACGAACGCACCCGTGAGGGTCAAGTTAGGCTAGAAACACACGAAGCGTCGCAGACGAATCGGCCGCCGATTCGTCCGCCGTCTAGACAGATAAGCCCACTTAAACCACTTGTACTGGACACATGGCTCTGCAAGCGGCGCGGCGACGAATCGTCGAGCCATTTGCACCAGCCGACGAAAGCGTTTTTACGACCCAAGCGTCAGATGATTGTGTTGTTTTAGCGGAAGCGTTCACACCACAGGCGGTTAACGTTACAGAGTTGCCATACATATTACCACAGACAGGCCAGAAGACAGTTAATATGGATGCTAATATTGATATAGATAAATTAATAGTAGAAATTCAGGCCCGACCTGCGATTTGGGACATGAAGCATAATGATTATGCGAACAAAATCAAGAAAAAAAATAGTTGGGAAGAAATTGTGCTTCTATTTGTGGAAGAAAACGCTACAAATGATGAAAGGAAACGTATAGGTAAGAAAAAAAAAACTTTCTATGTAGTATAGTTATTTTATTATATTCTGAACTCAAGAAAAAAATACAATATATTTTAATGTATATTACATATATTTGTCTTGCCAATCCAAAGGATTAATATTGACAAAATAATTGGTGAACTTGTCTCTAGCGCTGATAGCTTTCGAATTTCCTCGACTTTTTGTATCATCTGCTACATTTTCAATTGTGCAGGATGACGTAATATCTTCATCCGAAATCCCTTCTCTCACTCTCACAAAATTATGAAGTATACATATTGCTTTAATGATTTTTTCTGCTAAGTCGATATTAACATTCAGAGGTCGATGGAGTATTCTCCACTTGTTTGTTATAATACCAAAACAGCACTCAATGTATCTACGAGCTCTTGAACATCTATAGTTAAAAACTTTTTTGTCGTGATTTAAATTTTTTCCACCGTATGGCCTCAGTAAGTTTTCTGACAGTGGAAACGCCTCATCTCCAACTATGATATACGGATACTCGGTTTCTGAATTTCCAATGGCGGTAGCTGAAGGAATATGTAGTGTACCATTTATCAGTTTTTCATATAGTTTCGAATTTTTAAAAATTCCCCCATCACTCGATTTTCCATATGATCCAACGTCAATGTAGGTAAATAAGTAATCGCTGTCACACATAGCAAATAACACAGTTGAAAAATAGTTTTTATAATTGTAGTACAATGACTCACTATGAGAAGGCTGAATAATTCTCACATGTTTGCCATCAATTGCACCTATACAGTGCGGAAAATTGGCATTCTTCTCAAATTTTGTAGCAATGTCAACCCATTTTTCAGTAGTTAAAACGGGTATTACAAGGGGGGCTACAAGACTCCAAATTGATTCGCAAACTTCTTCTACAGCTTTGCTGGCCGTCGATTTCCCAATTCTGAATGTATAATGCAGGTCCGCGAATGAACATCCAGTTGCCAGATACCTAGAATAAACAATTCACATAAGTTTTTCTTTTCCAGGAGACATAATAATGAAAAAATGGAAACATTTGCGGGATCGCTACTCTAGAGAAGTACGTGAAAGGCGAGGGAAATCCGGACAAGGTGCTACAAATAAAGCACCGTATGTGTTTTCGCAACAGTTGGCATTTTTGAAGGATACCATCACAAATAGAGCTACTGAAAGTACAATGGACGTGGTTGAGACAACAAATCAAGCAGACAACGAGACCCTCCAGTTACGTGATTCTGAAGACATTGCATCTCCAATTTCGACAGGTGAAAAACCAGCAAAAAAGAAAACCAAATTGAACAGTATGGAAATGCACTTCTTGGAAGCCCTGCAGAATAATACCACCCGCCGCGAACAAAAAGAAAAGGAAGACAATGATGACGATCGACTTTTTCTAATGTCGTTGCTACCAACATTAAAACAGATCCCTACGCAAAACAAATTTAATGTAAGAGTAGCACTTATGCAGTGCATAAGTAATTATACATGAATGCTATGCAACTTCCAATGACAAGTTCTGCGCAACAAAATCGGCCATTCCAACCGTTGGCGCAAAACTACCAGGGCCAACAACCACCATACACTCCAACAACAACCAGACAGTTATGTGGTTTTAATTATACTGCGGATGCTATGCCTTTTCCAATGGCAAGTTCTTCACAACAAAATCGACCATTCCAACCGCTGGCGCCAAACCATCAGAGCCAACAACCACACACTTCAACAACCACACAGTCAGGTGTTGCAACACCTCTTCCATCTCCGGCTGATTCAATCCAATCGTACCTATCTACTTATTCTGCGGATGCTTCTGACGATTTCCTTTGATTTATTTCTTGCAAAATAACATACTGTATTGTACTATATTGTGTTATACCAATAAAACAATGTAAAAAAGAATACTTATAGATATAGGTAACAATAAAATAAATTTTCTTACCTTAGTGTAACAACAAGCTTTTCTTCTGGAGATAAACTGGCTCTCATTACGGTATCCTTTTTAGTTAACTTCTCTCGTATAACACTCAAAAGTTCATAGAACGTTGTTTGTGACATTCGGACAAAATTGAAGAATTTCTCATTGTCATTTTTAATTTCTTGGAATATGGTATAAAATAAACCTTTCCTCGCACGTTCTTTAACAATCGGATGTTCCCAAATACGCCTGCCTTTCTTTGTTTTCATTCGATTATATAAAAGACTTAAAATAGTAACAAACTCTTCGTCTGAATCCATTTTCGATGACCGCGAACTGGCAACTATGGAGTACAGCAACGAAATGTCGCCGCCTGCGTGTGTACATATGCAGGTGTCGGACGAATCGGCGGCCGATTCCTCCGCGACGCTTCGTGTGTTTCTAGCCTTAGACAGCAGCAGCCGCCGAAAAGGAAACGTAAAGTAATCGTGATCCCCGAAAGCGACCACGAGGACGTGGAGGAGGTGGAAGAGGCCGAAGAAGACGATTATGAGACCCAAGTATTCGCCGAACCAGAACCGGTGCCGGTTAAAAGGTTAAGAAGCGAATTAATATTTTAGAAAATATTTTATTAAAAGTACTTATAAATAGGTGCAAGAAATAAATGAAAAACATATATACAATTGATAATTTTTTGTTTTATTGAATAATCCAATTATACAATACATGTACATTTCGCAGAGCACAATTTAGCTCAAGATTGTTCAATAAATGACATTTGCAGTGAAAGTTAACACTTAAAGTACTTAATTTTTTTTAAATTTGGACATCCAATTTTATTAATATCTATAATAACATTAGAAAGAAATTTCTTAAGCATAATTTTCTTATTCAGACCTTAACTAAGATAATTTCATTCCCAACTGCGTCTTTTAAATATCTCGAAATATCCTCTTGTGGTATTGTAGTGGTAAAATCTGACGTTTGTTTCTTGATAGCAACACTCGATAGATCGGCAACAGTTTCTGGTGACGACATTATTGTGAATATATTGTCTACATAAATGTTTTTCTATACAATATATGGACCTAATGTTAATTTTTTTGTTGAACACTTGGTATTTAAGTATAAATAAGTTTCCTAGCCAAATAATCTCTTTTGAGTTCGGTCGTAGACGGATATAGAATCTTATCACACTAGGTCATGACCTCTGTATTTGAAATGAACAAGCATAATACACGGTGATTTTTTGTACACGTAAGCATTCGGGAATATTCCACAAATTCCGAAATATTCCATTACATGTTGTTATTGCATCATGTGATTATATGATGATGAAATGTCTTCATAAACAATTTTGATATTTACCCTGAAATAATTATATATTTGTTATCGCATTGGATTTTTAAGCAATGCTTGATTTTGTACGAACGTAAGCATTCGGGAATATACCATAAATTCCGAAATATTCCATTACATGTTGTTATTGCATCATGTGATTATATGATGATGAAATGTCTTCATAAACAATTTTGATAGTTACCCTGAAATAATTATATATTTGTTATCGCATTGGATTCTTAAGCAATGCTTAATTTTGTACGCACGTAAGCATTCGAGATATTCCATTACATGTTGCTATGACTACATGTGATTATTACCGTCAACAAAATTGGGTATATATTTTGTGAAAGTAGTTCCAGCTGTACTGTACTTTTCTTTCAGTTACAACCAGAACAACAACAACTACACAAATAAACATCATGGCTCCGATTCCAAGCACCATAATTGTGAAATCGATCTGTGCACGTCTCCCAACAAAGATGCTCTACGTTATATGTAAACAGCTTTTCATCTACGGTGTGAAGAGCATCAGTGAAAAAGAGGGCCAGGTGGTAATTTCACTATCATACACGCCGAAACTGATCACATTGCAGAGCAAGTTCGGTGATCTTCCGGTGACCTATATGAAACTCCATCTGGACAACCAGGAAGAAATGTACATCTTCAGGGATGCCTTGAAGATGTTTAGGTTGAACGTCCACGTTGATGCGGAGGAGCCTAAAATGCTCATGGAGGCAGCACCAGGAGAGGACGCCGACGACGATGAAGAAGAAGCACCTCAAGTTAGACAGCAGCAGCCGCCGAAAAGGAAACGTAAAGTAATCGTGATCCCCGAAAGCGACCACGAGGACGTGGAGGAGGTGGAAGAGGACGAAGAAGACGATTATGAGACCCAAGTATTCGCCGAACCAGAACCGGTGCCGGTTAAAAAGATTAAGAAGCGAATTAATATTTTAGAAAATATTTTATTATAAGTACTTAGAAATAGGTGTAAGAATTTTTTGTTTTATTGAATAATCCAATTATACAATACATGTACATTTCGCAGAGCACAATTTAGCTCAAGACTGTTCAATAAATGACATTTGCAGTGATAGTTAACACTTAAAGTACTTAATTTTTTTTTTAAATTTGGACATCCGATTTTATCAGTATCTATAATAACATTAGAAAGATATGATATGAGAGGATTCAGTGCGAATGATATTTTGAAGAATGTAATGCCAGAACTAAGTCAAGGTCAAGAGAAACTACTAATTCAGTTTCTAGGAGAAAATGTGTTTAAAAGATCAGGTAATGTGTTTAAGAAATTAAGCATAATTTTCTTATTCCGACCTTTAACTAAGATAATTTCATCCCCAACTGCGTCTTTTAAATATCTCGAAATATCCTCTTGTGGTATTGTAGTGGTAAAATCTGACGTTTGGTTCCAATCTAAGTGTATATTCGTGGTGGTCCATTACATGTGATCCCTCACAGATGTTTTGTACCATTCCAATTTATGTGAGAGTTCAATAAGTGTGTGTAGACTACTACCAGTAGGTACTGACATTACAAATTGCCAATTCTTTGATAAAAACTCACTGTCCTTATATTGGAAGCCTTGAAAATCCACAATATACATTATTTGCTTAGAAATTTCTCAAACAAACATTCCAAGCACCATCATTGTAAAGTCTACTAGTGTGCGTCTGCCGACGAAGATGTTTTTTGTAATCTGTAAACAGCTCTTCACCTATGGGGTGAGGGGCATTACGGAAAAGGAGGGCCAGGTGATGCTCTCCCTGTCATATACGCCCAAACTGACGACCCTACAAAGCAAGTTTGGGGACTTGCCAGTTACGTGTATGAAGTTACACCTCGAAAGCCAAGAAGAACTCTACATCTTCCGCGACGCGCTGAAGATGTTCAAATTCAACGTTCATCTGGAGGCTGAGGAGCCTAAAATGTTCCTTGAGGCACCGCCAGAAGATGACGAAGAAGATGAAGAAGGAGCACCTCCAGCACAACCTCAACCCAAACAGCAGGCAACAAAACGTAAGCGGAAAGTCTATGTGATCCCCGAAAGCGATCAAGGGGACGTTGAGGAAATTGAAGAAGAAGAAGACGACGTCTCGCAAGTTTTCAAATATGCTGAACCGGTGCCGGGTAAGAAGACCAAGAAAAAAATTAACATTCTCGAAAATATTTTACTATAAATACATACTTATTACATATTATATTTAAATAAAAAACATATACATACAGTTGATAGTAGTACATGTACATTTCGCAGAGCGCAAATTAGCTCAACACTGTTCAATAAATGACATTTGCAGTGATAGTTAACACTTAAAGTACTTATTTCTTTTTTTAAATTGGACATCCAATTTTATCAATATCTATAATAACATTAGAATGAAATTTCTTAAGCATAATTTTCTTATTCAGACCTTTAACTAAGATAATTTCATTCCCAACTGCGTCTTTTAAATATCTCGAAATATCCTCTTGTGGTATTGTAGTGTAAAATCTGACGTTTGATTCCAATCTAAGCCGTGGATATTCGTGGTGGTCCATTGCATGTGATCCCTCGCAGATGTTTTGTACCATTCCAATTTATGTGAGAGTTCAATAAGTGTGTGTAGACTACTACCAGTACTGACATTGCAAGTAGCCAATTCTTTGATAAAAAAATCACTGTCCTTATACTGGAAGCCTTGAAAATCCACAATATACATTATTTGCTTAGAAATTTCTCACAACACTCGTTAACGGATTGTAGTTGATGGTACGATCGTAGAGTGTGAGACAATATGCACTTGTCTTTGCAGGGACGTTTATACTGCTTTCAAATTCCAATCTAATATCAACGGCTCCGGTCTTAGTTGCTTCAGATTGATGACTGCAGTCTATGACCACCAACGGAGCTAACTGTTTATAATCAATTGGAGAGAGAGATGGTTCTGCCCCACTACTTTTATAATAATATGATTTCTGGAAGTTTGCATACATTTCGTAAAGAATGGAAAAATTGCTCTTATTAAAGTTTACATTTAAATTATCATATGGATATACATCAGAATTTAAATATAGTTTTATGTTTGTTAAGTCACAATGATCATATTGACTCATATTGCGATTTAGGGAGTTTTCTCTTTTGCTTTGAAATGCAAAAATAATAAATCTAGGTTTTTCTAATTGACTAGTTGTTTTAATGGCCCAAGTATGATCAGTATTTTGTTGCAGTTCCTAACTTCTAAATGCCACTTCTAAATCCATATTAGATGCAACGCGATCCATCAGATGTATTTTTTGCTCATCACCAACCATAACATGGGGCATCTTCCACGCAATTTTACTAATCTTAATGTTCGGTTTATCTTCAGCTGTTACCGGATTATTACACACAGCGTTCAAATCTGAATTGCTCCTGAGTAGTACGAGCTCTTTTCGAACATGCAATATTACTTTACGGAAATCTTCTGAAAATCCCAATAGCATAGACAACGGTATACAGACACTAAGGTTTCCGTCTTTATCAATTATTTTTGGATACTCTTTGTGATTCCATCCGGCATTTTGTAGTCTGGTAAGAGTGCCAGGGGAATAGGAAGCATAACTTTTAACGTAGTTGTTATCCCCGGAAGTCTTGTCCTATCACTAACATTTCCACTCAATTCATAACGAATTTCATCAAATAAAAACACTAACTTCACCAGCATCATTCAATAGTTTCCCCTCGATACATAGTAGTGATTCGGAGGGTAATGAGTACAAGTCCTGAGTCTGAATTGGAATCCTAATTTCGTCGTTATGATTGAAGCTCGTAGCTGCGTACGGTTGGTGTGTGTGTGTGTGTGTGTGTGTGTGTGTGTGTGTGTGTGTGTGTGTGTGTGTGTGTGTGTGTGTGTGTGTGTGTGTGTGTGTGTGTGTGTGTGTGTGTGTGTGTGTGTGTGTGTGTGTGTGTGTGTGTGTGTGTGTGTGTGTGTGTGTGTGTGTGTGTGTGTGTGTGTGTGTGTGTGTGTGTGTGTGTGTGTGTGTGTGTGTGTGTGTGTGTGTGTGTGTGTGTGTGTGTGTGTGTGTGTGTGTGTGTGTGTGTGTGTGTGTGTGTGTGTGTGTGTGTGTGTGTGTGTGTGTGTGTGTGTGTGTGTGTGTGTGTGTGTGTGTGTGTGTGTGTGTGTGTGTGTGTGTGTGTGTGTGTGTGTGTGTGTGTGTGTGTGTGTGTGTGTGTGTGTGTGTGTGTGTGTGTGTGTGTGTGTGTGTGTGTGTGTGTGTGTGTGTGTGTGTGTGTGTGTGTGTGTGTGTGTGTGTGTGTGTGTGTGTGTGTGTGTGTGTGTGTGTGTGTGTGTGTGTGTGTGTGTGTGTGTGTGTGTGTGTGTGTGTGTGTGTGTGTGTGTGTGTGTGTGTGTGTGTGTGTGTGTGTGTGTGTGTGTGTGTGTGTGTGTGTGTGTGTGTGTGTGTGTGTGTGTGTGTGTGTGTGTGTGTGTGTGTGTGTGTGTGTGTGTGTGTGTGTGTGTGTGTGTGTGTGTGTGTGTGTGTGTGTGTGTGTGTGTGTGTGTGTGTGTGTGTGTGTGTGTGTGTGTGTGTGTGTGTGTGTGTGTGTGTGTGTGTGTGTGTGTGTGTGTGTGTGTGTGTGTGTGTGTGTGTGTGTGTGTGTGTGTGTGTGTGTGTGTGTGTGTGTGTGTGTGTGTGTGTGTGTGTGTGTGTGTGTGTGTGTGTGTGTGTGTGTGTGTGTGTGTGTGTGTGTGTGTGTGTGTGTGTGTGTGTGTGTGTGTGTGTGTGTGTGTGTGTGTGTGTGTGTGTGTGTGTGTGTGTGTGTGTGTGTGTGTGTGTGTGTGTGTGTGTGTGTGTGTGTGTGTGTGTGTGTGTGTGTGTGTGTGTGTGTGTGTGTGTGTGTGTGTGTGTGTGTGTGTGTGTGTGTGTGTGTGTGTGTGTGTGTGTGTGTGTGTGTGTGTGTGTGTGTGTGTGTGTGTGTGTGTGTGTGTGTGTGTGTGTGTGTGTGTGTGTGTGTGTGTGTGTGTGTGTGTGTGTGTGTGTGTGTGTGTGTGTGTGTGTGTGTGTGTGTGTGTGTGTGTGTGTGTGTGTGTGTGTGTGTGTGTGTGTGTGTGTGTGTGTGTGTGTGTGTGTGTGTGTGTGTGTGTGTGTGTGTGTGTGTGTGTGTGTGTGTGTGTGTGTGTGTGTGTGTGTGTGTGTGTGTGTGTGTGTGTGTGTGTGTGTGTGTGTGTGTGTGTGTGTGTGTGTGTGTGTGTGTGTGTGTGTGTGTGTGTGTGTGTGTGTGTGTGTGTGTGTGTGTGTGTGTGTGTGTGTGTGTGTGTGTGTGTGTGTGTGTGTGTGTGTGTGTGTGTGTGTGTGTGTGTGTGTGTGTGTGTGTGTGTGTGTGTGTGTGTGTGTGTGTGTGTGTGTGTGTGTGTGTGTGTGTGTGTGTGTGTGTGTGTGTGTGTGTGTGTGTGTGTGTGTGTGTGTGTGTGTGTGTGTGTGTGTGTGTGTGTGTGTGTGTGTGTGTGTGTGTGTGTGTGTGTGTGTGTGTGTGTGTGTGTGTGTGTGTGTGTGTGTGTGTGTGTGTGTGTGTGTGTGTGTGTGTGTGTGTGTGTGTGTGTGTGTGTGTGTGTGTGTGTGTGTGTGTGTGTGTGTGTGTGTGTGTGTGTGTGTGTGTGTGTGTGTGTGTGTGTGTGTGTGTGTGTGTGTGTGTGTGTGTGTGTGTGTGTGTGTGTGTGTGTGTGTGTGTGTGTGTGTGTGTGTGTGTGTGTGTGTGTGTGTGTGTGTGTGTGTGTGTGTGTGTGTGTGTGTGTGTGTGTGTGTGTGTGTGTGTGTGTGTGTGTGTGTGTGTGTGTGTGTGTGTGTGTGTGTGTGTGTGTGTGTGTGTGTGTGTGTGTGTGTGTGTGTGTGTGTGTGTGTGTGTGTGTGTGTGTGTGTGTGTGTGTGTGTGTGTGTGTGTGTGTGTGTGTGTGTGTGTGTGTGTGTGTGTGTGTGTGTGTGTGTGTGTGTGTGTGTGTGTGTGTGTGTGTGTGTGTGTGTGTGTGTGTGTGTGTGTGTGTGTGTGTGTGTGTGTGTGTGTGTGTGTGTGTGTGTGTGTGTGTGTGTGTGTGTGTGTGTGTGTGTGTGTGTGTGTGTGTGTGTGTGTGTGTGTGTGTGTGTGTGTGTGTGTGTGTGTGTGTGTGTGTGTGTGTGTGTGTGTGTGTGTGTGTGTGTGTGTGTGTGTGTGTGTGTGTGTGTGTGTGTGTGTGTGTGTGTGTGTGTGTGTGTGTGTGTGTGTGTGTGTGTGTGTGTGTGTGTGTGTGTGTGTGTGTGTGTGTGTGTGTGTGTGTGTGTGTGTGTGTGTGTGTGTGTGTGTGTGTGTGTGTGTGTGTGTGTGTGTGTGTGTGTGTGTGTGTGTGTGTGTGTGTGTGTGTGTGTGTGTGTGTGTGTGTGTGTGTGTGTGTGTGTGTGTGTGTGTGTGTGTGTGTGTGTGTGTGTGTGTGTGTGTGTGTGTGTGTGTGTGTGTGTGTGTGTGTGTGTGTGTGTGTGTGTGTGTGTGTGTGTGTGTGTGTGTGTGTGTGTGTGTGTGTGTGTGTGTGTGTGTGTGTGTGTGTGTGTGTGTGTGTGTGTGTGTGTGTGTGTAATTCATACCTAGTGATTGAATTATCTGCATAGATTCCTTCACCAACTTTTAGGTTATAAAAACTCATTTTCTATGTCTTGAACTAAACAGCGACAAGCGCACAACAAACGCAGACCAAATTGTTTTACACTGATTTTCAGATCGGACCAGAACGCAATAAGTCTTCTACCAATTTTGTTTTTCTTCTAATATTTTATATCCTAATGCACTTAAAAACTTCCTATTAGATGTTGTTAGCACCTTGAGAGTTATTTTTACACTGCGTGTGGGTGGTATCTATATGATGTATTTATATGCTCATTATATATGAATGCTATTTCTAGTGAGATAATATCACACACGTTTGAGATGAAGTCTTACCGTTATGGTTTCGTTATTGAAATTAACTACATTACCATCTTGGTCGGTTATTTTAAGTATAATTTTAGTGATATATTTGGTGTTAATTGGTAGATAGATAACGTTTGCAGGATTTTCAACAATTTTTGTATCAGGTAAGACTGTTGGATAAAACACATGCAGAATGTGCATTTGATCATCATTGCTGTACGAATTAGTAACTAAATTACATTATACATTTATAGTATTAATTTTAAAAATATTTATGGGATAGTCTGATTCATGTTTAATGTCCTTTTTTAGTACCTTCGGTTTATATCCCAATAAACTTCCTATATTGTTTGGTTTCGTAAAGTCACTATCTACGCTGGATTTAATCTCACATTTTAGTGTATTCCGATTAGCTTTTATCATTACAATCGGACGACTTTTGGCCTATTTATCTTCGATATGACTTATTATGGTGTTTTCGATGTGCCTCCTTCCGGTAGGGTAATTTGTTTTGTATTGTGATAGTAAAAATTGTTGTTTGATGAGTCTACGTTTGGTATCGGATTATAGGTGACGAAATTCACCAAAGCTATTGCGTAAGTATCTCCATCACTTAAAATAATTGGTGGATATATCTTAGATGTGAGCACTGAAGATTTCTGATGAAACGTAAAAGTGAACGATGACATTTTCAATACGTGTCTAAGCAGGGAATAGGAATAATAAAAGCTGCTTTATATAATTTATTTAGCAAAAATTTTATGCATAACTGTCCACAATTATAAGACTGTTTCAATAACATCTGATACTTTTTATAATTATAATAAATTCGAACTGCACAATTTGAAGTGAACTATCTGTTTACTTCTCTTGGCGGTCTCAGGTTATCATACGAATCAAAGTAAATTATTTGTTTCCTATTTTTTCTGTACGTAACCCAATGTGTTCCCGGACCAATGGAGTCATCCAAATTAATGACACCCGCTTCAAATGTTTTTCGTATCTTAGATGGTAGCTCGTCCTTCATGCACTGCGAAAATGTGGGATTTTAAATTTTTTTGCATATTTTCTTATGTCCACATTGGTTAGCGGTCGTCGTCTAGTCATATTCATCTTGAATAGTTTTGGTGTGCTTCTATCGGATGCAAATACAAACCTAGGCCTCGTTTATATTGTTTCAAATAGAGACCCTTTCCCATGGCTAAAGCCTCCATTGACCTATTATGACGTGTTGATTCCTTTAGCTTTTCCTTTGCATGTTTAGCTAGATTTACGGTATTTGCTATAGAAGCTGCACAACCAGATAGCGCTCCGAGGGCCGACAGACCAGCAAAGATTGGGATTAGAGGTAAAATCCCACCTGTTTTCGGTATTGGTATTACACGTTTACTTTTGGTTTTAACTTTTGATTTAAATTTTGCTGCCACTTTACTTGCAACCCATATAGCACTTTTTATGTTCCGAGGTTGTTTTTGAACAATTCTTCGTTTTATTTCCTGTATGCTTTTCTGTAAGGAAACAGATTTAGCTTTCTGCTTCGGTTTCTGATTTTTTTCTTCATTATGCTAACAAAATGATACGTTCACCGCCAAAGTTCTCATGAAACTATTGAACGTAGCGACTTTGTTTGGCAAACGAATTATTTACTTCCTCATTGTAGTTATCTTCCAATTTACGTTTCAAAATAGGATTTTGTTGCTGTTAATTATCATATTATCTTCGATATTGAATTTGGTCTTTTTAGCCAATTTTCTCTTCTTAGTTGTTACAGTTTGTGGTTGTGCTGGTGTTGGTATTTCTGGACTTGAAACATCATCATCATCATCAACTTCCAGCATTAAATCCAATTCATTTTGACTGACTGGTGCATCTTCGTTTCTTAAATTTTTCTTTTTCAGTACTGCCAACATTGCTTTGTTTAAAATTTTGTTTCCACCATTACTTTTCTTCTTTTTGTTCACTGTTTGCTTCTTTTTTCCTTTATTTCACCGACAACATCGGGATCTTATAAATTATTATCCAGATCATCATATGCGTCATTAATAGTCCGGGACGTAACGATAGAAATTTCCGGGTCATTTTCGCAAGCCTTATTTATTTTTTTTTGCGTTATGTGTGTATTGTATAATAGTAATCTGAACGTCTTCCGGCGCACTTCCGCGACAGGGGGTTACAGGAGGGTTACAACCCCTTACTATAATCCCTTATAATGTTATTAGTGGCAGACTATTATTTTTGGGTTTGCTGATATAAAAAGAAGCATCAATTTCATCCTTGCGGACAATTTTTTTAAATTTTTTTTTCATTTTACTTATATGGGTGGCAGACGAGATTTGGTGAGGAATTTAAGTGGCAGACGATATTTTCTAAGCTTCTTATGTTTCAACTGATACATACAATCAGTTTCGCGTATGTAGCTATAATTTTTTTTAACTTTTTTTGCTGGGGTTGTAACCCTCCTGTAACCCCCTGTCGCGGAGGTGCGCCGGCAGACGTTCAGATTACTATTTTACATTACACACTTAACTCATACACAAAAAATGAAGCTTGCGAAAACGAATCGGAAATTTCTGTTATTACCTACCGGTCTATTTAAGTAATTTACTAATTTTCTTAAGCGAATTTAAATGTTTTCGTATAATTTTACTGCATTTGGCATTAACATTATTAGAGTAACCCATACCTAATTTCACTTTGCTACGCATAACACCCGCAACACCTAATGCCGCAAGTTTTTCACCAAACGATGCATCTGAAGAACGAAATCGATCCATAGCTCTTGTAGCTAATATACCATCTGCGTTATGGCGAATTTTTAAATCTTTTTCCATTGCGTAAGCTATGTCATGGTCTATGCAAGCAGCATCTAATTTATTTTTAGGTTTATCACCATGCTGTAAACGTTCTTGAAGACGAGTGCCTGGACCACAGAACTGATAACCTCCTGGTATATGCAGTTCAAAAGCTAAACTATTAATAGCGCTATTGATAAGACCGTCGCCAGTATACACTCTCATTTTGGCTGCTTGATATCTAAAATGTTACTGCAATGTGTGTCCTAAGGTATCGGAAATATATAATATGTTTATTATGTGTCGTAATTATAGTATACAACTATCCCTCTTCTTGTTCATAACAACTCCTCTATTTAGTGTAAGTGTCCATAAAAATGAAAGTAGTTCAACAGAAGATTTCGTTGTGAGTAGAAAACCACGATTCTGACACTTTTGATGTAAAAAAGTGTTCAAGGCATGGTAAACTTTTACCTTCAACTGTACGGTGTATAATCGTAGGACCATCAACTTGCGGTAAAACTAATGTGATGATTACACTAATTGAGCATAAAAATGGATTAAAATTTAAAAATATTTACATTTATTCGAAATCGTTAAATCAACCTAAATACGTTTACCTAGAACGGCTATTGAAACCAATAGACGGAATAACGTTTCATTCTTTTCACAACAATGAGAATATATTAGTACCTAATGAAGCATTACCGAACTCAATATTCATCTTTGATGATGTTTCATGCGGTAACCAAAATACAATGCGTGAATATTTCAGCATGGGTCGACATAATTATATCGATTGTTTCTATCTATCGCAAACTTATGCACAAGTTTCAAAACATTTAATTAGAGACAATAGTAATTTAATTATTCTATTTAAACAGGACGATTTAAACTTAAAATATGTACACAGAGACCATATAGAAACAGACATGCCTTTCGAAAAATTTAAAGATATGTGCTCTCTATGTTGGAAGGAACCACATGGATTTTTAACGGTATCTAAAGATAATGATCTATCTAAAGGACGATATCGTAAAGGTTTCGATCAGTTTATATTATTGTAGTACTCATAGGGTTTATGGTCATTTTTCATTAGTTCGTCGTACCATTTAAATGTAAAAATGTTTGAAAATTAAAAGAACATGAAGAAAAGAATTATCGCAAAAAGATGAGAAATTAGGAAGAAGTTAAGTATTTTAAAACATGGTGAAATCGCACAAGAAAACGTATTTTCTAGTCTAGGCTTGTGGAGTTTGCACGTACATTTTTGTTTTCATTTTGACCTTGAAGCGCTCTGCCGCCACCATACTAATCACAAACAAGCGCTTCTTCACCGTAAATAGGCGAGTGGTCGAGTGGTGTCAGTCGATTGCATTGTAAACTCTAGGTCTCGCGCGGTCTCCGGTTGAAATCACGCCTATTTTTTAACATTATTTCAAATGTACATGCTGTGTGCAAAATTTGGTGCTGGTATCCAGCACTGAAATATTTTGGTGCCTAATGTTGCTAACGCCACCGACTAGTATGTTTCCATGGTTTCTCGCTCACCGCATATCTCGTCACACCAAACAAACACCGTACAATACAAACACCGTACAATACAAACACTAACAATGACCTCTGTAGCTTTTTCTGCATTTGTATTTCTAAATTGGTAAGTTAAATACATAATATATAATTTGCGTGTCATTTGTAAAAACTTATCTCTCTGTTGTGGGCTTTTAAGTAACGAACAAGGCCGATTTGTCAAGAATAGGGCAAGAATAGGAATTTTTTGGAGAAGGTTTTTGCCTGCAGTCAACAAACAACAAATCGTATGTTTATTTACAAACCAATTTGTGGAAATAATTTCCTAAACGAATCCTTCTGTTATAGGTTAAAGTTGTTCTAAAACGTATTCTTGGGTTGCTGCATAAAGACATGCATGGCCACGTGATGGGTGATTTTAAAAATCTCTGACAAATGTTTCAGCAGAGTTCTATGCAAAATTTAGATATTAGGTAGCATAGGTATGTAGATATTGGTGTAAATATGTACATAGATTAGGGAACACCATAGCTTAGTTAGGTATGTGCGTTGTGTAAGCATTGTGAATGTGTGCTGCTATTTCTTTTCCGAAAATGTATAAACCAGGTATTTTATCATACAGTTGTGCTGCAGTGAACTGCAAAAATAAATATTATATTTCAATTCAAGATAAAACATACAAAAATAAAAAGTTTTTTAGGTTTCCTGATACAAACAATCAGCGACGTAAACTTTGGTATAAAATTTTAAATTTAGAATATTCTGATAAAAGGTGTTACTTATGTGAAACACATTTTGAAAGTAAATCATTCACAGATACGGAAAAAAAAGATTATCTAAATATGCTCTACCTGTTAATAACAATAAAATTATCATTCACCAAAATATACAGTTAGTACCCCCTCGAGTGCCTGTAGTAGTAGCTAGTACCTCAACAAACGCAATAGTTTGAAAATCTTAACACTTTAGATATTCAACATGATCATTTCTCGAAACAAAAAAGAAATTCTCCCATTTTGTATGAAATAGGGGAAACACGATCACATAATTTATCACCAAGAGAAAAAAAAAACTATATGCTATTAACAAAACTCAAAGAAATGTCATCTGTAAAATGAAAAAAAAGATAAAAAATTCAAACCAAAAGTTAAAAGAAGTGTTCAAATTGTCACAAACGGAAATGTTTACAAATCTTGAAAATACCATAGATCCGTCAGCATTTTCATTTTTTAAAAGCAGTTTCAGTAATATTAAAAAAAAATGTTGGAAAAACATAGATAAAGTGTATGCATTAGCTTTATATAAGAGGGGTCCAAAGTGTTACAACTTTTTGAAAAGGTGTTTGCCACTCCCATCAAAATCAACATTACAAAAAGTGTTAAGAAATGTACCATTTGAAGCGGGAATTAATTCAAAATTATTTAAGAAACTATCGACCTTGGTCCCTTAGGGCGAGAAAATATGTTGGCCAACCACGCACTTATCTTTATGATTCATGGGCTTCATAAATCATATAAGCACCCTATAGCATATTTTTTCACAAAAGATACTGTAAAAACTCAACATTTAAAGAATATAATTAAAGACATTATAAACGCCTTAGAAAGCGCTGGTGTACATATTTTGGCCACGGTTTGTGACCAGGGAGCTACAAATCGATCAGCAATTTCACAATTGTGTCGAGACAATGGTAATTTGGGCCCATATTTTGTTTTAAATCAGCGCAAAATATTTACTATCTATGACCCACCACACCTTCTAAAGTCAACCCGCAATGCCCTATTAAAGTATGACATTAGATTTAATAAAACCAAAGTTGCAAAATTAAATCATATTAAACAGTGTTTTTATATTGATAAAGGACAGAGGTATCAGGCGTTAAGAAAAATTCGGGAAAGTTATCTTTGTTTGCAAAATCAACATCACCTTAAAATGAAAGTAAGCGTAGCAGCAAGGACATTAAGTCATACAGTTGCTGCGTGTATTGAGCAACAGATAAGCAACCCTATGAATAATTTACCAGCAGATGCCATTCATACTGCGGAATTTGTTCACGATATCGATTGTCTCTTTGACAGCTTTAATGGAAGAAAACCAAAGCCAGAATTTGGTAAACAATATAGAAGGTGCCTATCAAATAAATCCCCTCATAGGGCTCTATGGTTTAATCTAAGACAAAAAATTCATAGTTGGGAATTTATTTCTGTGTCCGGGTGCAAGTCTAAATTGCCATTTAAGGCAGGTTGGATTACAACAATTGATGCAACATATGAACTATTGCAAAACTTTTTATCTAATAGTGAAGGTGGATTTGTATCTGTAGATAACTCAGAACTTGACGAAACGTGTGAATTTGAATCGATTGAAATACCTGGTTTAGACATACAATTTCAAGAACAACAAGCCAATACAGCTGCATATGTAGCAGGATTTTTAATCAAAAAAATTAACTCAAAAATACATTGTGATGTATGTGTGTCAAATCTGATAACCGATACCCTTGAACTACAGCACATATTCACAATGTTTAAAGAATATTCCAATGACAAAAAAAATACTGACTTATGTTACCAAAGAAGTTACATATATATTAATGAGGATACCCGATATTATTTATTATATTTTGCCAAAACATGTCCCATTTGATTGGTTCAGTTGTAATGAACACTCCGATAGTGTTAAAAATGATTTAATCCATCTTGCAATAACTTTAATACTAAGAAAGTATTATGACGACTTATATAGATCGTCAAAAAATAAAAAATAATAAATATGCATTTATATTTCTTTTATATATGTTTAAAACTTTTTATAGTTTTGTTGAAGTGTTACTATTTATTTTTTTTTTCATATTTTTGTACTTATAGTTAGGACGTTAGAGTGTGATAGACAATAAGTTGTTAAATGTTCATCTGTTAAATATATTTATGAACCATAAATATACTTTTGTTCTATAATTTCTGAGTTTCATTGCTTTATTATCTGTAATAATTTTCAGTAAACAAAAAAAAGGAGTCATGAATCAAAATCAGGCTTTCAAATTCATTCGAAATACCCGCCTTTAGGTCGACGGTAATGTAGAAACCTGTCATTTATTTGTTAGTTACTCTCGGTAGCCAATAGTGGCGCTACTAACAACGCAATGCCAGTTGCATACACGGGAACGATCACTCTCTTTATTATTCCTTTCTCTATGACTGCTACCACAATTTTGATAGATCTTTACATTTGACAGATGTTTTGTTTGTATTGTTGAACATCTCTCGCTAATAATTGTGTATACAGTTGTACGTGGCTATTAGTTAATAGTTCCGAAATGGAAAACGCAGACGGTTATTCAAATAGTGACATTTTGAATTTATTCTTCATTCACGGAGAATGTAACAAAATATTGGAAAGGACATGTCGAATTTTCAATCACAGATACCCAGACCTACCGCCAATGACAAGACGTAAATTCAGGAAAATTGAGTCAAACTTTTTGCGCTTTGGAAAAGTAGGAAAACAGAAAAATGTTGCAAGTCTTGCTACGGGTAATGAAGAAAATGAAATAAATGTTTTCGCGTATTTCATTGCTTTCCGGAATAGCTCCACGCGAGCTGCTTTTATGGATTTAGGTATGGCTTATAATTAAAAGCCTTGCAGTACAACTTTCTACATAAATTGTTTACATGATTTTTAGGTCTATCACGTGCATCCATCCATAGAATTCTTTTAAAACACAAAATGCATCCATATGCCTACAATATTTTACAATCACTCTTTCCTAATGATTATGCACGGAGAGTTGAATTTTGTGAATTTATGCTGGTAAAAATTCAGGAGGACCCGTTATTTTATCAAAGAATTTGAAAAATTTGGACTGACGAATCAAAAGACACAATTTACACTATTGGGCAACCGAAAATCCCCATGCCATAAGACAGGCAAATTTTCAACACAATTTTAGTTTCAATGTTTTTGCTTTAATAATGGGGGACGAAATTAGATACGAAAATTACAATGAAAATTTAAATAGTGATAGATATTTAGAAATTTTGCGTGGATGTGTGAACAATTTTTGCGAAAATCTTCCCCTGAATGTTTTAGGCGACTGCTTTTATCAAATGGATGGTGCACCGGCACATTCTTCGCATGCGGTATGGATTCAACTTAATCAGATGTTTGAAGATAGATGTTTCGGAAGTAGGGGACCCTGGCGATGGCCACCAAGGTCACCAGACTTAACACCATTAGATTTTTATTTCTGGGGTCATGTGAAAAGTCAGGTCTATTCCACACCAGTAAATACTCTAGAGGAATTGCGAAACAGAGTAGTAGCCGCCATTAATGGAATTCCGCGACAACAAATCCGAAGAGCGACGATGACAGAAGTACAGCGAAGAGTCTTAAAATGTTTGGAGCAGAACGGGCAGCATTTCGAACAGAATAATTAAGTTTTACTTGAAGTTAGATATCCCAAATATAGTGTTTTAGTTTTAAAAAACGTTTCAATATTTTTCTGTTCCAAAGTTCCTATACATTCCTATAAATGAAGAATAAATCGTTTTGTATTTAGTTTGGATTCTTTTATTTTGACAATATCTCAAAAACTATTAAAGTTAGATATAGGGAACCCTTATATTGATTGATAGGGAATAAGAGTTCCTATCGAATGGCGTATCGGTATACAGGCTGTTCCATCTGAAAAAAAAAAGTTTTCTACGTTTGAAAATTCAATTGTTGTGTTGTAAATTTTGAACACCCTGTATAAGGTACCATGATGAACTAAACATCGTCTTATTTGGTTATGTTTCTAGTTTCGGACCACCAATCATGAAAATTCTAGTTTCAATAATAACCGAGATATTCAATTTTAAACGTAACCGCGAAAATCACCAAAAAGTTAGTAAAATCAAAAAAACTCAAAAATGGTGATATATAGATTATATAGGTATAGGGAAACCTTGTATTTTGATACGTAGAAACCACAAATACAATAAAAATTATATCATTCCATTTAAAATAACGAAGTTGATACCGACTTCCGGTAACCGGACGTGACAGTTAACTTGAGAATATTTTAGCTGAAGAGTTCAGATTGAGTAAATTGTAATTCCAAAATTTCATGTAATGTAATGGATCATTTGTTTTCATGTAATGTAATGGATCATTTGTCAAAATGCATTAATGTCAGCTTTGCAGATTCAGCAATAGCAACAAATTATAGTAACAAACGCACCAAAACCACTGCCATAGTAAACAATGTTTTGGGTACTTACAGTTTTGATAAAATATTAGACATGATGAAAACGTATAAATTTTCACTGATTGTAGATGAGTCACCTGATAAAGGTGTAATAAAAAATTGTTTGATGCCGGTTCAGCAGAAGGTCTTTATACATTAATTATATATTTTTTTAAAAATCAATATTGACTGGAAGAAAAACTTAATTGGCTTTGCCTCCGATGGAGCAAGTGTAATGATGGGGGTTCACAATTCCCTGTGTAAAAAACTGAAAGACAATTGTCCCAATTTGTTCGTTGAAATTTGAAATGTTCGTGACATTCATTTAGCTTATGTGCCAATTATGTCTGTACTAAGTTGCCAGAAAATGTAGAGAATATTGCACGAGATGTTTACACATATTTTCAACATAGCTACAAGTGACAACAAAAATTTGTACAGTTTCAACATTTTGTACAAGTTAAACCACATAATTGCTGCAACCTTCTCATACACGATGGTTATCTTTACATTGTGTAGTTAAAAGAATATTAGAACAATTTAACGCATTGGTGTTATATTTTACAGACATTCACTTTAATAAAAAAAGTGTATGTAGCCGAACGAATCCTAAAGGAACTAAAAGACCCTTGCATTAAATTATACTTCCAGTTTTTAGACTTTGTGTTGCCGTTTTTTAACAAATTAAATTTAGAAATGCAAAGAGAGGGTATTAAAATTTACCTCCTATATTTTAATATCCAAACAGTTTTACGAACTCTTTTAGAATGTTTCCTCAAGCGAGAGTATTTAGAAAAAAACACCTTTGGAATAATTGAATATAGAAACCCACATCATTTTTGGAAAATGGAAAACATTTGTTTAGGTGCCAATATTACTGCTACTATAGCAGGTAATAACCATGAATTAAACAACAACTACTAAATTTTAGTAAAAATTGTTTGGAATTTCTGATAGAAAGTTGTGATCAAATTTACAAACGTTTTCAACCGAAAAATAAAACCACACAGATAAAAAAATGGCAATTATCTCCCCGTCCGTAGTCATTTCTAGAGCGCATGATTCTATTGCTCCGTTGGCAAGTGAATTGGCAAGTGAATGGTCTTCATCAGGAATGGAGACTTTTGAAGAATATTGATTTCTCCGATTTCGCAGGTTTAAACATGGATCAATTTTGGACCAAAATATCGTAGATTGAATCAGGTGATGAGTCCAAAATGTTTAAAAAGTTGTGTGGTTTTGTTTTTAATTTATGTTGTTTGCTGGGTAAAGCAACGGAGGAAAAGCTGACCAGACATATAAAGAAACTACAAAACCATGGATTTGCGCCTACAAGATTTGAAGTACGAATAGTGGCGTTTAATCTGGCAGAGTTGATGGGAATTAGGCATAAATTCAAGAACGGTAATTTGTTTTAGCAATTTTTGATAGGTATTAAACTACTTTAAAGGTAATTAATTTTCAGGTAAGGCCGGAAGAGTGTGGTTGCAGTTATTTTTGCGAAGAAATACAGACCTCAGTGTTCGTAAAGCGGAAAACACCTCTGTAGCCCGGGCCATAGGGATGTCTAGGGAAACGGTGCACGAGTACTTTAAGTTACTTCAGTCTGTTCTCACCGAAAACAAATTAATCGACAAGCCCAGCCCGGCTATGTTTTTAACACTGATGAGACTGGGCTCCAACTAAATACAAGACCAGAACGAGTGCTGGCAGCAAGTGGTTCAAAAAGTGTACCAGCCATAAGCCCTGTTGAAAAGGGGGAAACTATTAGCGTTATAGCTTGTTGCAATGCAGAGGGAGTGCATTTACCTCCTTATTGTATTTTTAAGGAAAAAACAAGAAGAATGAGTGGACAGAAGGAATGCCTCCAGGATCTCAAATATGCATGTCTGAGACGTCAGCGTACGTCAACTCTAAGATATTTCTTGAATGGTTAACGCAGCATTTTTCCGCGAAAGCCACCAGGAAAAGTTTTACTCTTGTTGGATGGTCACACATCCCACACCACCAACATCGACGCTTTGGAATTTGCAGAAAGAAATGATATTAGCACATTCCATTAATCTTGTTGTGCAACAAGGGATGGAAGAAATACGTGACACTACGACTAAAGTTAAACAATTGTCGAATATTTTAAACGGTGTTCACATGCATTGGCAAATTTGCACTTAACTCAAGAACAGATGAATTTACCAAAACTTAAACTAAACCAAGATGTTGTCACCAGGTGGAATTCCACATACGAAATGTTGGACAGAATTTTTAAAGTTAAACATGCAGTCATTTCATCATTGGCAATTTTACAAAATGACTTGGAAACAAGTTTGACTCCTCAAGACTGAACCAGCATTGAGAAATCAATTGATATCCTTAAAACGTTTTTGGATGTCACAATAGAAATTAGCACTGAGCAAACTGTTTCCATATCAAAAATCATTCCAATGTTAAAATTGATAAGAAGGAAACTTGATCGCTATAACTCACCTGAAGCAAATTTACAAAAACAAGTAAAAAGTTTGAAGAACAACTTACAAAGGCTTTGAACCAGTTGAGGATGAAAAACTAAGGCGGTTCCCTGACGGACCGGTACGGTACCGGTACAACATTGTCTCGGTAAGCGCTCGACATGCCGAGCGACTGTCGCCTTGTATTTCAATGGTCGGTCGCACACGGGTCTGCACGATGCGGCAGCAACACAACATAATAATAATAATAATAATAATAATAATAATAATAATAATAATCTTTATTACCCTACAGGTTTCCCTAATTACAGGATAATATATAGAAAAAATTAACTTATATAGTTCAAAATAAAACATAATGCAACACTTTAGAAAATAAGCAAATACATATAAAAATACAACTACAATTACGCTACCGCGGCATAATGACAACGATCAATCCTCGTGGTAATGCTTCTCTAAGTTCTTACACATATGGTAGATTGGCGATCTTAGCATAAAATTGGTTCGTGCTGCCGGCATGTAGAATCGCGCAGGGTGTCTCGTCATCGTTCGGGGAACATTAAAGGACACGCATGATAACAGAGAGGAGCAGTCAATTCCCCCGTCAAGTAGTTTACCGAGGAACCGGGCACTGGACTTCTCCCGTCGTTCAAGCAACGACACCATCCCATGACGTTGCAGACGGTCCTCGTAACTGCAGCCTCTCTGTGGATATATACCATCGAGTTTGAATGAGACATATTTCAAGAATCTCCTCTGCGTGCGTTCAAGCTCAAGTTGCTGGGTCAGATTTACAGGATACCACACCAACGACGCATATTCCAGGCGACTCAGGATAAAGGCACTGAACAGCGTTCTCAGCAATTGCGGGTCCGTAAAGAGTCGTGTGGTTCTGAAGACAAAGCCCATCATCCTGGAAGCAGACGAACTAACATCCTCAATATGGTGATTAAAGGTGAGTTTCTCGTCAAATACCACTCCCAAATCTTTAAAGTATCGCTCTCTCCGCAGCACCGAAGATCCAACACAATATTGAGCCACTTCAGGATTTCTTCTTCTTGTGTAGGTGACGCTTACACATTTCTCAACATTCAACTTCAAACGATACAAGCTGCACCAATTTCGAATTCTGTCGAGGTTAACCTGCAGCTCTCTGACATCTTCAACGCTTCGTATGGCCGCAAAAATCTTCAAATCGTCCGCATATGCCAGAACAGGACAGGTGATGGAGTCAATCAAGTCATTAACAAAAATTATGAAGAACAGCGGACCCAAGTTGGAACCCTGTGGCACTCCCGACGCCGCCTCAAACCTATACGAGCCATATCCATTAAAGTACACGTAACTTCTCCGTCCGCTCAGGTACGACCGGACCAAACTCAGCAAACACGGGACAAAACCAAAAGCGGACAACTTCGCCAGCAAGATGTCATGGTCAATCGTATCAAATGCTCGAGAAAAATCCGTGTATAGCGCATCGACCTGTCCACCAGCATCTAAAACGCTGCATACATACTGGGTAAATGAGCACAAGTTTGTAGTTGTCGACCTCCCCGCAACAAATCCGTGCTGATTCGAAGACAAATACGGCTTAACAGAGGAATACATCAAATTAAACAATACACGCTCGAACACCTTGGAGAAATTGGAGAGTATCGAAATCGGCCGATAATGGCCGATAAAACATGTATTCGATATGCCGCAAATCTGCACATTTTGAAGCGGTAAAGCAGCATATACTGGTCAGCTGTTTATCGTGTGGTGGGGTGGTTTTGAGGTTATGTTATTGATGTGTTATTGTATAGTTTTGGCACAGAATTAATAAGTAGGTACAGAACTCCCACTGCGGCGCAATGCTATGAAAGTATGTGTCCGGCAATTCTGGGAGCGCCGTGGCCACGCCTACCGCATTGGTTTGCGCGAAAGGACGAAAATTCAAATGAGTGAATACCGAAAAATTGTGTTTGTATAATTTAAAATGAGAAGTTAACTTTATATGAGTGCATGGGTTAATATTGAGATAATAGTAAGAGATATCATAGTATTTTAATCAATACATTTTAAAGTATTTACTCTAAACTACATTGTAAGTAGATATTCTTAAGTAAAAACCTAACCTCTTTAGAATTTATTAAATGCAGCCATGAATAATAACATTGATATACCTTCAATATTCCATATATTAAGAAATTTCTATAGACATTTTAGGCATAATATAACAAGCAGTCTTTAAGGCTAAAGTTACGGATTCTAAAGTTTGGTTATGCATAACCTACCTTCCTGCATCACTGGGAAACCGATGAAAACTTACGTTCCAATCGTTCTCTTGAGAGGAGGAACAACTTGGAATGAAACACTACATTTTTTAAATAAAACACAGGACAAAACTGATAAACCGATTGAAAACTGTGAAATACGTCTTGAATTCGAACATAACGGGTGTATAACGGCCAAACACGCTTTAAACCAGGCAAACCAAACGCGCGCATGCGTACTCAAAATTTGGGACAAAACCACGCCTCAGTGAACGTTCTGTACCTACTTATTAATTCTGTGGTTTTGGTTCAAGATGTCTGTTGAAACAAAACTGGTTCTTGAAGTAGAAAAACATGAATGTCTATTAACTTCAAATTGGCAGATTATTCTCGCAAGGATGTCACAGAACGAGCATGGGAGGATGTCGCAACTAAAAACGGACTCACAGGTAAAAAAGTATTTTATTTTTTAATGTAAGTAAGTTTTATATACAATAATTATATTGCCATGGAAGAGACGCATACGGTTTTATGAAATAGTCAGTCGAGTAACTACGTACGTTGGCTGCAGATGATGTTGAAGTTAAGTTAATTATATTTTCTTGTAAATTAAAGTTCGGTAATCTGATTTCCAGTTGCGGTTCATATGAAGGCACTGAGTACTGCACACCTTCTTTAGCACGCACGAAATTATGCAAAATACAAACACATTTGATTATATTTATAACAGCAGTAGTCTAGACATCGTACAGGAGTTAATAGTACTTGAAATTTTTGAGTCATCATACCAAACCTACATTCTATTGTTTCTCTTGTCCTGCTCAATCTGTAATTGTATATCCTTCTCTTATTATCAAGTGTTCCAATTGGATATGGCCGCATTAGATGACGTGTTAATGGGAATGCGTTATATCCCACAAAAAAATACGGCACTTTTTGTCGATTTTCGTCATGGGGCAAATAGTCATTATTTGGTAAATTCAAACCATCTCTTTGTAACCAATAGATTAGAGGCGCGAAATATCCCTCCATCGTTGTTTCGGTCCGCGTATCCAGTTTCAATCATCGTAAATAGGCCATCAGCATCACAAACCGCCAATAATACAATTGAGTGATACTGTTTGTAATTGTAATTAGTTGAACCGGAGTTGGGAAGTTTTTGAATCCTCGCGTGCTTACCATCAATTGCTCCTAAGCAATTTGGTATGTTCCATAATTCATTAAATCGATCCGCTATATTTGTCCATCTTTCAGTAGAGGGTATCTTCATATATCTATCATGTAACGTATTCCAAATGACGAATATTGTTTCTCTTATTATATCCGATATAGTACTATTTCCTCTCGCAAAATATAGTCCCAAGGAGGTAAACGTGCTGCCCGTAGCAAGGTATCTGAAAGAAACGCAATAATTAAATTAACGTTCATTACTTTATTATATTTTTATTTATATTGAACAATAAATAAGTCTAAATGAACAGTCAAAATAGTATGTTTTTATTTATTTTTTTTGTGAACGATTGCAAGGAAAAGTAGAGGAAGATTAGGTCTTCGTTTCTCCGAAGTAAGAAAGCTCCGCCCAGTGGATCAAAGACCAAAAAACCATACTACTTGAAAGATTATTTACAATTTTTGTTATCGTACGTCAAACTTGTCATTAAGGGGACTAGGCAGTCGAAAAATCGACTTTTTTTTATTTCAAATTTCAAAAATAAAAGTGTTCCCGATTATAATGCAATTACTCTTATGTCGAAATTTTGAAAATTGTTGATTTGGTAGCAAAAAACGCGCAGCGGCGCGCTCACCTAGTTCCCGCGCTCGAAGTCGCCAAACGTAGTACAGCGGTAGAACCGCCCGGCAAATTCTTAGAATTAACAACCCGGTTTCTTAGTATTTTAGAGGTATACAAGAGTGTATACCAGGACCAGCCGAAAATTCGTCCGCCGTCTTTCGGAAGAGACGAAAAACCGTGGGCCCCGGCAACCAGTTGAACATCTCTGGTTGTCGATATTACTGTACAGTAGTGAGGGGAAAGCTTAAAGGGCCAACTGTGGCCTAGGAGCTGCGCGGAAAAAACCGCACCCTACCATACATACATACATACACAAGAGTGTATTAATTCTGCCTAAACGCAAAGTTGCAACTGCTTGTCAGTCTCGATCAAACACTTCTTCCGAGAAGTACATCGTTAGTGCTGTTTGAAAACATTATTTGCAGTTGCCTGCAAAATGGAGCAGCCGGGTAGAGCTGATCAAAAAAATCGTGGAAAAAAGTTAAAGAGCGGCAGTTTTATGGCAACCAATTTACAAATGAGGACAAACAAGAAGCATCTACATCACACAAAAAACTGAAAGAGACATCTTTTTCTACTAGACCTGATTCCGAAATTTTGTTGCTTACTAATTGCTTACGAAATCATAAACTTTGCTACTGTTTTTAATCTAATTGCTTCTTTTGTTGTGTGCAAAACGTGCGGTGAAAAAATCAATTTTGAGAAGTGTTATCAGCAAGGACTTGGCTTTAAGATGAAACTTAAGTGCTCCAAATCTGATGATCGATTTCTTTACTCTTGTCCAATATCGAAGAACAGCAAGAGTACTATATACGAAATTAATTCAAGAATAATGGCTGCAATGAGATACCTAGATGTCGGATATAGTGGACTGGAAATATTTTGCGGTCTCATGGATCTCCCGGCGCCTTTTGTTCGTCGCAGCTATGATGCGTTTATGAAGAGAATGCGCAACACTGTGAAGAATGTTTGCCTACTATCATGCAAGGAAGCAGTTTCTCAAGAAATTTCGCATTATGATGATAGAGAAAGCTTAGTCGTTTCGGGAGATGGAAGCTGGAGGAAACGCGGTTTCCAATCTCTGCACGGCATCGCAACTCTTATTGGACATTATACAGGAAAAGTACTGGATGTAATTATTAAATCATCTTATTGTGCCGCATGTAAATTATGGGAAAACCGTTGTGGTACAGAGGAATATGTTAAATGGCTAGATAGTCATGAAGACGAGTGTCAAATAAATCATGAAGGCAGTTCAGGCAAAATGGAAGTGGACGCGATCATAGAAATGTTTTCCAAATCTCAAGACTTGTATGGTGTAAAATATAAATATTACGTAGGTGACGGAGACTCAAAGACATTTAAATCCATTTTGAACAAACAGCCGTATGGTGACAACTTTGAAGTGTATAAAAAAGAATGTGTTGGGCACGTTCAGAAACGTATGGGTACTAGGGTTCGTAACGTAAAAAAAGAACACAAAGGTCTTGGTGGAAAAGGGAAGTTGACGGATAAATTGATTGGCGAATTAAGTAAATATTATGGTATGGCCATACGTAATAACTGTGAACTGTGTTATCATAACATGTGTAACTGCTTTTACCTACGACCGTATGTGTAAACGTCGCTTACGTCACGGACTGCTTCGCTCGTAAATCGCTTATAACAACCGTGTGCTTTTGGCTGTGCGTTTGTGTTTTTTACGCACGACCTAATGTCATAATGACAGATGTCGCGCGAATATTTTGATTAATTATGTGTCATTTTTGATACTATTTATATTTATTGAAATTTTCGGTCGTAGGTAAGTGCAATACTCGAGCTGTAACATATATTGCATGCTCATGAACATTTATGTTGAATTTGTATTGGAATTTTCGGTCGACACTTCAGACAAAGTTCTCCGTAGTTGCAATAGATGTCGCGCGAATGCCGTCAAATATTGTCACCCGTCAAATATCCTTACCTTTATTTTTTTGACATTTTTGATACAATTTATTGAAAATGTCGGTCGTAGGTAAAACTATGTACAATACTCGAGCTGTACACGCATATAACGTGCTCGTGAAAAATAACAAAACTCGCCGCTTCGCGGCTCGTATGTTAACTTTCCACTCGCACGTAATATGCTAGTTACAGCTCTTGTAATGTAATATACTATATCATAAACTATCGACCGACGATAAACCTCAGCACGACTTTTGTCCTAAGGGAATTGACAGCTGGTGTACATGGCAAAATGCAAACAGCGAAAATAAACTTGAAACATATAAACATAAGCCTGCTCTTTCAAGTGAAGTACATGAGGCTATATTACAAATATACGAAGACCTTTCCAACGAAGAACTTCTTAAAAAGTGTATCGGCGGATACACACAAAACGCTAACGAAAGTTTAAATAATAAGGTTTGGAAAATAGCTTCAAAAAGGACCTTCAGCGGCCAGGAAATTGTAGAAATAGGGACATATTTATCAGCAGCCATATTTAATGATGGCTGCTCTGCATTGTTATTCGCCCTGAAAGAGCTTGGAGTGAAAGTAGGAGAACATGCTCAGGCAGCATGCTCGCGGGTGGATCAGAAACGCTTGTTCGACGCGGGCCAAAGTTTGGAAAGTAGCTCTAAAAGCAGCCGTATCCAGAGGAGGATAAATGAGCAGCGACGAGCTGATGATGATGAAGCACTGGAAACATGTTATTACTCTGCGGGAGCTTATTAAACAAGGTATGCATTAGTAATTTAACTTTGAATTCAAGAAAAACTTTAAATCCGTTTTTCTGAAAAAATTTTTCTTCATTTTTCCCTAATATAGTCGTGAACGGAGGGGCGGAACAACTTGAAAAAATCAGAGAATTTGTAAAACATGTATTATTTCCTACTGAACCTCCGAAAAATTCATATAAATTCTCGCTTAGCCAAAATTCAGAAGTTGCGACCCTATGTCCAAATTGTCGTTTTTCAACAAAAAAAAATCATGTTCTTTAGCCACCAATTTTATAATTACGCACCATTTTTTTTTCTTTTAGGTTCAGTAGAAAACTGCTGGTTCAAGCAACGTAACACCGTCTACAGAATGAAAATATCTTCAGAATCAAATTCAGAACCAGGGCAAAACGAACAAAAAACAGGATAAAGTTAACCAGCACATATTCAGCAAATATACATATATACATATTATTTTATGATGTAGTTTTTAAGTGTACGATGCAAATAAACTTTTTGCAAAAGGACACACTTGTATTTGTTTTTATTTATTTTTATTTGAGTCACATTTTGTTTGTTTGTTATTACTATTAACGACTGCCTAGTCCCCTTAACACCGAAAACCCAGGTGATATTCCCGCACTTGAAACACAAACAATTACGGCGCCGGCTGGGTCAACAGATACGGAAGACATCCTTCCTGACAACGGAACAGAAAATGTAGATCCAAACGAGGAACTACAAAAGGAAACAGCTCATACTGAAGGAACACAAGCTGAAAATCTACCTGGAATTGGCCGCCGACGAAAAACACCTATTCCAGAAGTGGACAAAACTTTTATAGATTACTTAAGAAGAAAAAATAAAAAAAAGATCGAATTCTGTACATCAATGTAGAAATGATAACACCGAGTGTACTCCGATGCAACACTTCTTTATAAGCTTATTACCGGAGTTCGTTAACACGACAGAGGATCAAATTAGGACCTTTAAAATGAAGGTGTTGGTTCTAACTAACGATATTAAAAAGACTAATTTACCCAATGCTCAGTCTGAAATGTCCAGTAGCGCGCCCTCAAGGTTATCAGAAACATTCTCCTTACCATCCGAAACACCATCCGCTACACAGAGTTATTCACAAATCTTTAAAGTTATCGAAAATCAATCAAAAAGAATAAAATCTAATTTATTATTACCTATATGAGTTTCAGTTTATTAAATACTACAAAATATATGGTATGAGTTTTATTTACTTACCTTAACGTGATTAAAATCCTTTCTTCAGCACTAACACATTCTCTCATATTTGCATTTTGTCTGATAACAGCTGGACCTATAAGTTCAACAAGTTCCAGCCATGTCCCCTTCGTCATTCTGTACAGTGAGTAGAACGTTTCATCATTTTGTTTTAATTCTCGTGTTGCTATAAATAACCTACAGCTTATGTTTCGTTCAATGTATGGATGCACCCAATATCGTTTATCTCTTCTCCGTAATCTTAAATATAAATAAGACACAATGTCTTCTTCATCACTTGATGACGACATACTGTTCTGAATTGTTGAACTACTGACGGTAAAGTGACAAAACAACTAAAACGTGCAGAGCCGTGCGAGAGTGATGTACGTCACAGCATCGTTGCAACATATGTCGCACCCTTGTTGTATCGCTACCGTTTCGGCCCGTCAGGGAGGGGCCTAACTAGTCAGGCAACAATTTTAGATCCACGTTTTAAAAGATATCGGTTTTCGAATGAGATGAAGTATCTAGCAGCTTACGAAGCTCTCAAGAAGGAAGTGTGTGATGTCATAATTAATAAATCATTAAATACTTTCAATGACTGTCCAACTGCTTCGACTTGTACAGCGTCTAGCTCTACATCCACACATAATCTGTGGGACGATTTTGACAAGGAGACAAACACATTATCCCATACTGATACTGGAATCATTGAGTTAAATCGATATTTGGAAGAGCCACTTCTACATCACAGGAAATATCCCTTAAGATGGTGGCACGAACGGACTAGATTATATCCACGAGTATACACAGTTGTGACAAAGAGACTTTGCAGAATGGCAACTTCTGTTCCTTGTGAGCGGATATTCTCGAAAGGAGAAATTCTAACAGAGCTACGAAATAGATTGTCATCAAAAAGATTTAAAGAAATAATGTTTTTAAATCATAATCTGTAACAAAGATAACATTATATTTATTTTTTACCTTATATTTTGTATACGTTAAGAATCGTTGTTTTATTTATATAAAGAAAACATATTTATTTTTACCGTATTTTTATACGCAAATTGTTATTTGTTTTATTTAAATTTTTGAAATAAAGTGTTAAAAAATGTTTGGGTTTTATTTACATTGCTATTATGGGAGAAATTATCCGAGATTAGGGGCCTATCCCATTAAAAAAGAGTATAATCTATATATTCTATCATTTACAATATTCTATTATCTATACATTCAAGATTGGCCGACGTCGTTTATATAAGCGCGAAATACAACGACGCGACGTAACATAAAGAAATAAACAAACAAACAATCGCCAGACGTCCGAGGTGCCAGCGGCTCTCTTTACCGTTATTTGATAAACCACTTTGCCGCTATGCACGCCTGCAATACGTATATCCACCCCGTCCGGTCAGTCGCTTCGTGCTTCAGCTCAAATCAAATCGGTCACAGAATACATATTACCAAATCAGTTCAGTTGAACTAGTTCTATATATATAGTTCATCCGCAAACTACGCACCTATACTGAATAGATCTCACAAAGCAGTTCAGTTGAACTAGTCCATTTTATAGTAACGAACTAGTTCTTTCGTTCGCAGCCGGGAATAGTGCTTTCTGAACAGTTTGTTGACGCCATAGCGCCGGCAACTTATTTTGAATTCTTTGGAATTATTTAAATATAATTTAGTTTCGCCGATGTCCACCTGTTTGTGGTCGAGTATAGGTGCGCTGGCGGTCTAGTATCGTACCGTCCAGTTTTTGCGACCGTACGGCGAGTTCGGCTCATATTGCTTCGAGCGAACAGACATAGCTTGATATTCGTTCGCATAAGACGTTCTGTCGTCTATTCATATATATACAGGTTAGTTCTCTAAATTGTCGCTTATTTCGTTTATTTTGTTGTTTCGTTGTTTGTATTTGTAATTGAGAACACATGAGGGTGCCAGTTACAGATATAAATAATATTTTGGATCATATCGTTGATCAATTCGTACTTTTCGTTTATCGTTGTGATACAGTCCACTTTTTCGTTCTCCACTAAACCTATCCTGCAGTTAACACAGTTCGTTCGCGAACTACCCACCTCTAATTCAATTACATGGCTTTTGTGATGCTTCGTCTGCATATGGTGCATGTACTTATTGAGTTTCCACAGATATTAATGGAGACGTCCATAGTAATGTCCATATGTGCCAAATCTCGATTAGCCCCAGTTAAATCTATTTCTCTTCCACGATTAAAATTGTGTGGAGCTCTTTTACTCACCCAACTTGTACATCTTGATTTCGCGGGTGATCTATCCACAGATTCATTTCTCAAAAGGTTCGTTGCAAGGCGGGGTATATGCAAGCATATTTACTCTGATAATGGTACACATTTTGTAAGTACTAATAAATATTAAAAAATAAAATCATGCATTACTTCTAAAACCTTCCAATTTGCAAAATTATTCAATAACAAACGGAATAACTTCGCACTTTTCACCTGTACGTTCCCCCACCACGGTAGCCTTTGGGAAGCAGCTGTTAAATCTGCAAAATATCACATGAAACGTATCGGAAAATCAGTTTTTCTTTTTGAAGACTTGTATACAATTGACGACTCTGATGCAAGAATGGAATATGTACAAATTTTTTAAAAATTAGATAATTCTGCCTATAGGTAACAGACTATGTTCTCTCACTATGGTGCAAAACTGGTACCTTTGCGATGAATAGCTACCGAGTTATAACAGAGAAACACATATCCCCTATGATCTCCTGGTGCAAGAATGGTATGTGTCGTGTTACTTATACCATTCTTGCACCGCAAATAATTGCACTTTTGGGACTCGCCGACCACATCCCTACGTTCCAGCCATAAAACGGCCATGTTTGTTTACAAATAAACGAGTGCGTAGTGTCGCCCTATAGTCACAGTACCGCCTTTTTTGAACTGGTATTGTTTGTTCAGCAGAGTAGGGGTATCTCGCGTTGTAGGTTAGGTTTCTGTCAGCCAGCTATTATTAAAATATGGAGATACGTGATAAAAGTGAAGGACTGAGTGATAATGAGAAAAGTGAAAGTGAAAAGGAGAAGCTATTTCAGACTTCGGGCAGCGAATACCAACCATCTTCGCCAAGGTAGTCATCTGAGTATGAACCCGTAGAACTAGTAGAATGAGAAGAAACCAAAACAGCAGGTGTCTGAAAAAAAGTTGATGTGGACCGCCACTTTTCAAGAAACGAATGCCCGGACGCCGACCTGACCTCAGCCGCAGCCCGCCGCCTGACCGGGGCCGCCGCCCGTTGGTACCGGCGCTTCGATGACCTGGCTTTGACCTACAACACCTTCACGGAGGAGTTCCGCACCCATTTTAACAAGCCGCGAATTCTAAGCGCAATCGGAGGCGCCTACTTCGCGGGGCGGCAACAGCAGGGTGAGGCAGTAGAAGCATTTCTCAAAATCAAGTCCCGCCAAGCCCGAAGACTTAAGCAAGATGCGACCACGGACATCTCTACACACGGCGCCCTGATGCTGCCCGCTATCCAAGCGATGTTTAAGAGCCCGCTGACCTGTTTGCGGACCTTGCGACGTGAGGCAGCGGTCTTAGAAGATCTTCTCGTGCAGTCATGGCTACTGTCACAGAAACGCACGACCAATCCCAGCCCGACAACGAGACCACCGAAGTGCAGCCACTGTCCTGACTATCACGGGCATAGGGATTGCCCCGTGCTTCGCCAGGGACAGGAACGCGCCCAGGATTCCGACCACCTACCGAAATGCCGATACTGCCCGGGTTTCGACTGGCACAGGGACTGCTCCGGACGACAGAACCACGGAAACTACCAAGCGGCCGAAGTTCAAGGGACGGGAGGACTTCGTCGGCCGCAGTAAATCACCTACACTCGCCGAGCAGCAACTCACGAGCCATAATATTCATCAAAGTCGGCGGAATATCAGTGCTGGCACTCCTGGACTCAGGGTCTACCCACAATTTTATTGACGCGACTATCGCCGGGACTTTCGAGAGACGACCCGAGCAGGCTATGATGGCAGAACTGAACTGAAGATCCTAGGAAGAATATCCCTCCGCTTCTCGATCGAGGGTGTTCCATTCAGAGAGACGTTTCTAGTCGCACCCCATCATCCTTGGAGTGTCCTGGTTCCTGCAGCAAGGTGTGGTCATGGATTTTCAGAGGACGTGCCTGCACGTCAGAGCCAAACAACGACATACCTTCTTCTGGAAAGGACCTCGAATTGCACGGGCTATGCGAGGGGAGTGCCTCTTCATCCATAACGGCGTCCCATCCCAATTCCGGCAGCGCTTGGAAAACACTCTAGAAAAATTCCAACACGTCTTCGCCACCAGCACAGGCTCCACTACGGGTTCAACAACACATGAACTACGGCTTCTCCCGGATGCCAAACCGTTCAGGACACCTCCATACCGCTATGCATCGCACACGCAAGGTAGAGGAGATGCTGCAAGAGGATATCATCGAACCCAGCACGTCAAACTATTCTTCGCCGATAGTCATAGCAAAGAAAAAAGACGGAACCACCAGATTCTGCGTGGATTATAGGAGACTGAACGCGTATACGAGAGACGAGTCATCAGCACTTCCGATCATATCAGAAGCCCTCCGGGACCTAAGTGGCGCCTCCGTATTTTCCGTGCTCGACATGAAGGCAGGTTACTGGCCGATTCCGACGGCTAGAAGTTCGCGGCACCTGCCAGAATTTACCACACCGGATGGGGCCACTTACCAGTTTAAAGTAATGCCCTTCGGCCTCAAAATTGCTCCCTCGACGTTCCAGAACTTGAACACGCGCGAAGTGTTTCCCGGGTACCTGCGAAAATTTGTGTTCGTGTACCTAGACGACGTCATCGTCTACAGTAACAGTTGGGAGGAACATCTGGGGGGCGTTCAGAATCGACGTCGGGTAAATGCCGGACATATGCCCCACCGGTTGAAACCGTTCAGAATTGCTGGGCGTTCACCCGATTGAAACGCTCTACGCGTTCAGAAACGACGTCTAAACATTGCCGGGCGAACGACATTTTAACCAGGTCTAGAGCTGGGTGAAAATTGAGAGCATGCGCAATGGTGTTATTTACGTTAGAAACACGTTAGGGTTAGACCTTTGAAAACGCGCTCGTTCGCTGATTTATCTAGGCTGTTTATTTAGTATATGTTGCGTCGCAACAATTGATTATTTTTCCCAAATCATTCCCGACTCACACACACACAGAGAGACACACAGTACAGACTCAGTGTAAGTTGTGTAGAATTTCCCTGTGCGAAGAACCCCATTTTCCCAGTAGAAAAGTTCCGCGTGAAACGCGCCCATATGCATGTAATTAGTGCTAGTTCGACCAGATCAAGGTCCCCATCTCTCCCCGTTGAGTAAACGCGTGAATTGTGAAATACGAGCAACTATCCGGCGCAACAGCTGCCTGTGGAGGCGCCTGGTGAGTTTCCTTACAATCCTTTTGCGCCCAGACATTTCAGTGATAACATCAGCACTGCCCCAACAGTGTATTAAATAATTATTTTGTAATATGGACGTTCAATAACGAGTTGAATTTTCAATTAGTCCTTGACGCCACTGGGCAACCACTGTTGCCAGGTGACAACGCGCTGTTGCAACGTAAAGCAGGTACATACTTATGAATGTTACATCTTTAATTTTTAGTGTTATAATAATGTATTTTCTCACTTTAGATGGCGAATTGTTATTGATCAGCAAGGTGGTAGTATTTGAAAAATTTAATATCAACACAACAACAGGTGGAAACAAACAAACTGCAGAAAATGTGAATATGGATGAAGTTTCACGGGTATCGTGGAGTAAGACACAGATACTACACCTTATAGAAATACATAAAGAAAACCAAAACAAAATAAAATCCACCACCATCAGAAATAATAAACTATGGCAAATTATTTCCGACAACGTAAAAACGCATACTGCCTGTAAATACTTCAAAAAATATATACCGAGAAAATAGATAACATGAGTAATCGCTGTACTGGCGCTAAACCGATTAGTTTTGAATTTTTTAACGAGATAGACGAGATATTTGGCAATGTCCATAACATTGCTCCAGTAGCAATAGCTTCGTCGTCAAAGGGCGTAGAAAATCTCGATAAAGTTGTGACGGAGGAGGAAACATTTGAAAACATAAGAGAAAATAAGAAGACTATTGAACAGAGTCCAACAGCAAAAAGAGCAAGAAAGCGTAAGGTTACGAGACAAGAGCCCGACAAATATATTCAGATTGCCAGGGAGAGAGAGGAGGGGCGAAATAGAAGGCATGCAGAAAGTATTTATGTGTTAAAGAAAGGTATTGCTGTGTTAAAAGACTTAGCAGTAACTTTGAAATCAAATAAAGCATGAATATTTCTTACAATATTTTATTCCACTGTTTATGTTTATAGATATCGGGTCATTCAGGCAGAAACAGTCCAAATGACATCCACAAGATTATTCGTTCTTTTTTGTCGATGTCATTTGCACTTAACAATTTCTGGCTGAACGCCCAGGATATAAATCAAATAAATATATTTATAAAATATCAGCTAAATTTCTTCTATCCTGACCATCCTGTACACCACCGTCTAATCCTCGTATATTCATCATCTTCATGATTTACTGCTGCTAAACCCTCATTAACATATTCATCAATAAGGTCATCTGGCTCCATTAAACAAATATTGTGCAGGGTGCATGCTGCAATAATTGTAGTAGGTATTAAGTCGACCCTGTTCATATCAAGGTACTTCAGTCTGCGAAATCTACCAAATAATAAAGCAAAGGCTCGCTCAATAACCTGTCTAGTTTTGGAGTGCAAAGTATTAAATCTAGTTTACCTTTCTGTTAGACGTCCTCTGTTTATAAATGGATATATACACCACATTAAATTTGGGTATGCTTTATCACCAATTATATACTCATCTTCATCAAAATAATTTTCCGTTTGATTTAAAATTTTCTCGTAAATATCAGAGTAAATATCAGTTCGGAATATACGAATGTCGGATACAGAGCTTGAATAGCCTGTAAAACAATCAGTAAACAACAGCTCCGGTGTACAAATTGCTTGAAGTGTTATCCCATAGAAACATTTTCTATTTATGTATGCTTCAGGATTCTCTTGAGGTGCTTTTATTGGTACGTATGTTCCATCTATGGCTCCAGTTACTCCTGGTAATCCTGCCATTTCTCTGAAAGAAATTTTATTTCTTTGTCTGTCTTCCCTTGTGGGCCATTTAATTATTTGAGGAGCTATTTCATTTAAGACTCGTATAACTTGATCCAATGATACAAAGATTGAAGATTTTCCCATATTAAGATGTGGTTCGAAATGAGTAGGCAACCAAATATACTTCATAATATTATCCTGAGTTGATCAGCGAAATGATTAGGTATTTCCATTCACATTAAACGTCGAACAGAACTTGAAACCTTTGCCGATAATACAAAAAATATCCGGCTCAATTCTGTCCGGTCTAGGTGACGGATTTTAGGATTGTTGATGGCTATGTCGTAGTCTTCTTACGTTCAACAAAAAAAACGCCGATATTCACAGAATTCGTCACCAATACATGACAGAATTGAGCCGGATATTTTTTGTATTATCGGCAATGATTCCAAGTTCTGGTCGACGTATAATTTGAATGAAAATACCTAATCATTTCGCTGAACAACTCAGGATAATATTATGAAGTATATTTGGTTGCCTACTTATTTCGAACCCCATCTTAAATCGGCAACCTACTGATCTGCAAAATAAACACTTTAGAAACAAATACCACAAGAACTTTAATCAAATCTTTACCTATAACTATCTGGGGTTGCAAGTAACCAGAGAACAGTCAATCAGTCCAATTCTGTATCACAGTTGCTACTTCGGTTGCTACGAAAGTGAATTGTTAAAGCTTAAGTTTTAACAACTTTCGTAGCAACAGATACCAATTTGTCAATTCTGTAAGAATGGATTTATCAACCGTTGTTAAATTTCAATTTTTATGCGAGTTGCTAGCAAAGTTGCTATATGCTGATTTGGGGCTAACTTCATGTATGTTATGTTTGGTTATGTTTTGCGGTAGTTGTACATACATAAGTTGTACGTCAACGCTTGACAAATTTAAAAATGTCTAAAGAAAATGCTGTAAACGGTGGTGAAAAGAAGCGGCGTGGGAAGAGGGTTAATTCAGAGCAGAATATATTTTAAACTACATAGCAGCAAAAAAAAAATTATTAACCGGAAAATGCCATCCTCTTCATATAGATGAGTTTGAAAAGTGTTGGGATGACCTAACTGCCGGCCTAAATGGCATTGATAATGGGGCGAGGAAAGACAAGGAGCAGTGGAAAAGGGTAAGCATAATATTTTCATTGATGCTATTTTTAAAATATTACTTTTGTAGATATAGGAACTGATTGATCGGTGTACCCTCTGAAGGAAGGGTACACCGATCACTTCCGGTAATAAATTCATTGGAAATAATACTTTTAGATTTGCTTATGTCATGTACCTTTTTTTAGCATTTCATCGAATGGATGTCAAAGACAAAGAAAAACGCAAGACAAGTGCAAGATACGTTTAAAAAACTGGTGGGGTGATGGTCAGTATATGACCGAATTAACCACATACGAAAACCGATTGATGGGGTTAATTGGCTGGATCACCATCACTGGCTGTGAGGATCTACCGGATGAAATAATTCCCAACCCATTATCCGATGACAGCAATATGAAGGAAACACCTGATACCGTCCCAAAAGTGTTTGAGGTTTTAAATACTGTAAATGATGAGAATGATTTAAGTATTAAAAATGCTTTGAATATGCCTGCTGCAAAAAGTGCGAACACTCAGAAAAACACAAATCCGAGAAAAAGGAAAAGAAATTATTCTTCTCAAATGTCGCAACTTGAAAAAACGGCAACGATTTGTGCAGATGGTGCAACAGCACTAAGTCACTCCGTTGTTACACTATCAAGCAGCATATCGGAAGTTGCAGTGTCACTTTCTAAAATAGCAGATGCAATTTCTCGGAAAATGTAAAAAGTAATATTTTGTTCCTTGCTGATATCTTGTTTCTTCTTCAGTATTTAGTAATTTAAAGTTAAGTTTTTTTTTGTACATAGAGGATATTTGTTAAGTTCAATGTTAGAATACAACATGTCAGAGAAAACTGTCTTTATTTTTTTTTCGTAATAATTACTTGTTTTTCATATTATCAATTTCGTTTAGAAAGTTTAAGTTGGACATAACACCCACATGATCTATGTTGACACAAGAGTTGCAAAACTGTAACAACTGTCAGATTAGTAGTGGTTACTTATCCACTCAGTTGATAAATATTTTAACCACTCAGTTGCTCTAAGGGTCATACAGAATTACAACTTCGCGCAAAGTTCTTATTTACGTACTGACCTTGGCATTTAGCAACTTTCACGGTTTCATGGTATCAGCGCCATCTATCGGCCCGATAGATAACCTTGGCACCGCGCCGTTCCCGAGTGGGCGGAGCTTGACCGCAGCCGCCACGGGCATTGGGCGAGAGGGCCTAACAACGGGATCGGAACCGTATAAAGGATGGCGCGTTTCCAACCAGACCTCACCAACGCAGCCAAGACATCATAGAGAGCAGACGTCCAAAGACCGCAGCTACCTACGAGACCCCGACTACCTGCGAGACCCCGACCTGGTTCTTCTTAGAACAGTCGAACAAACTTCCGTTGCTTGTTCTTTTTAGAACAAGTATAATATTATTATCATTATTTTTGTGTTATTAATTTCTCCGATTCACTAGATTTTTCTAGTATTTCTAGGCTTGACTTTGCCATGGAGGCGGCAAAGCCAAAGAAGATGCGGAGACCGCGGAAGGTGGTTTTGGAGCTCTGCGACCCAGCAGCTCCCCCCGAAACACCGGTACCGACCCTGGTGACCCAGGAAGAAGCGGAGAAAATTATGGCGCACGCACTGCAAGTCCTGGTACCCAACGATGACGAAACGGGTTTTACCGTAGTCGCAAGAAATGCGAAAGACTCTACCATCGACTCCACGCCACGGGCGGGCCCGAGAGACGCCAGAGTTCCCCCGATCGTCATCCGCAAGAAGACCGACTGGCCCGAAGTCATGGCGTACATGAAGCGCAACAACACCGCCTACAAAAAGGCAAAGCTGACCAAGGACGGGATCAGCATCCACCTCGAAACCAAGGAGGGTTTCAAACAGGTAAAGGAGTACGCGAAGTCGCAGGGCATCCAGCATCATACGTACGCTCTCACCGAAGAAAAGCCACTTAAAGTGGTTTTCAGAGGAGTGCCGACAGAATTCTCGGAAGAGGAGATCATCAAGGACCTACGTAACCAAGGATACGAGACGTATGGGGCTTACCGCCTTCGAATGGGTGCCAGAAGACTGCCAATACCGCTAGTCTTGGTATCCCTGAAGAAAACGGCCGAAGCTAAGACGATCTTCGACACCAAGACCCTACTCGGACTTGAAGTAACTGTGGAATCTGCACGAAGGAAGACGGAAGTGGGCCAGTGCCACAGATGCCAAGCGTTCGGACACGCCCAGCGAGGATGCAATCGTGAAAAAGTGTGTGTGAAGTGCAGTGGTGATCATTACCGTGTGGATTGCGACGCCCCAGTGGAAGCCCCTCCCAAGTGCGGAAACTGCGGATCCAAACACACGGCCAACTTCCCCGGATGCGTAAAACATCCCAAAAACAGTCAGGTAAGTGGATTAAGTTACGCTAATGTAGTGTCCTCTAACACCCACGTGGCGGCGAAGCAATCAACCGCGAAAGCGGCGGCGCTGACCCAAGACAAAGCCCGACTAAAACCTAACCCAATCCCGGAAAAGCAACCGACTGGCGCAAGCCTGAAGCTGCCTAACAAATCCAAAACACCCATCCCGCCGTGTTCGCAGGTACTAACAGCAAGCTCCTCGGGAAATACAAAAAATAAGAAGAAAAGGTCGAAAAGCAAGAAGAACAGTGCTAAGAAACAAGTGTCAGTTAAACAATTGTCAAATAAACAAGTGAACTGTGATAAAGTGACAAGTGGAAAAGTGGCAAGTGGAAAAGTGTCAAATAAAAAAGTGTCAAGTAAACAAGTGAATTGTGACAAAGTGACAAGTGGAAAAGTGTCAAATAAAAAAGTGTCAATTAAACAAGTGAATTGTGACAAAGTGACAAGTGAAAAAGTGATAAACACCGACCGACCGGACCTCCTGAAGCTGTTCACGGTGTTGTTTAAAATCTTCGAAGAGTGTTATAGCGAGAACGCGAACATTCTGGAGGTTTTACTAAAACACGCATCGGAGTTGCAGACCGCCTTCAAACGTTAATGGAGAGAAGACCAAGAATCCCATGTTCCTTGCAGTTGGTATTTTGGAACGCGAATTCAGTTGTCAACCGTGTTGCGGAACTACGCGAATTTGCGGAGAGGTTTAACCCCGACGCAATCCTAATTTGCGAGACGCACATGCGGGCTGGCGACAATCCACGCGTACCAAACTACCGATTGTACAGAAAGGATCGAGAGGGTGCGAGAGGAGGCGGTACTGCAATCTTCGTCAGAACAAGCTTGGACCACTACGAGGACCAACTCCCACAGCTCGAACATCTAGAAGCAAACGCCGTCGTTGTGAAGACTACTACCGGTCTTCTGAGATTGGTTGCGGCCTACAACGCCCCCGCGAGACGCATCTTAGAGGATGACCTCAGAGCAGTTTTGGACACGGATAAAGGAGTAATCGTCGCGGGAGACCTGAACTCGAAGCACCCAAGTTGGAACTCCCGAAACCGGAACCAAAATGGTAGGATACTTCACGACTTTGTAGAATCCTGGGACATTCAAGCCGACGCACCACCGAAACCAACGCATTTCCCGACAAACGGAAGACCGGATGTACTGGACATGATCATCATGCGTGATGTAGGATTGGGACACCAATTAACAACGCTGAATGAGCTGAGCTCGGACCACAACCCGGTTCTACTGGATTTGGGAGATATCCAGGACAACCTCATTCCGGTAATGAAGAACGTCATAGCTTGGCCGGCCTACACCGAACACTTGGAGGATACGATTGGACCGATTCGACTCATAGAAGATATTCCGGAACTGGAACAAGCTGTAGAAAGCTTTACGGAACGGATAGAGGCCTCTCTTCGATCGGCTACGAATCGAATCCCCGTACGGAACCAACGGCGCGCCCTCCCAGCGGCAGTAAGAATACTGATACGCGAGAAAAACAGGGCCAGGAGAACGTGGCAACGAAATTGGGACCCAGTGGAGAGGGAAACATACGAGCGTCTCACAAGACAAGTCCGGCAGGAGCTGTACGAATGTCGATTCGCTGCTTTCGATGCCAAACTGGACGCCCTGAACGAAGAGGACCAAAACTCGACGTGGAAACTGATCCGATCGCTGAATGGCGGCACCCGAACGATGCCACCCATACACGGCTCTGCCGGAATGGCGTTTACTAACGAGGATAAAGCGGAGGCCTTCGCTGGCACCTTCGAGCGGCAGTTCAGTCTGAACGACGACAATGATGACGATGACGAGCACATCGACAACGTTGATCGCCTAGTAAGACAAAGAATGTCCCTGGAAGATGATCAGCCGATCGCCTCTGCCAGTCCCACCGAAGTTAAACAGGCCATCGCCAGGTGCAAGAAACGGAAGTCTCCAGGAGCTGACGGGATCGGGAACGCTGCGTTGAAAGCCATGCCTAAGAAGGCTATTGTCGCCCTGACCGGTATTGTGAATGCAGTATTGCGCCTCCGCCATTTCCATGAAAAGTGGAAGTGCGCGGATGTGATTGCTTTTCCCAAGCCCGGTCAGAGCCTCACTTTCCCGCAGAACTACCGACCGATCAGTCTACTACCAACGCTCGGCAAGATCACGGAACGGATAATCCTAACAAGGCTACAAGACGTCGTCGAAGAACTTGAGATCATACCAGACGAACAGTTCGGATTTCGCTCAGAACACTCCACCTCCCTTCAGGTACTACGCCTCGTGGAACACATCACGGACGCATACAACCGCCGCGAGCACACGGTCGCGGTTTTCCTGGATATCTCGAAAGCATTCGATAAGGTATGGCACAATGGTCTACTTAACAAAATGTTTATTTCAGGTATTCCCCCTCGTCTAGTTCAATTAGTCGGATCATACATCTCCCGTAGGTCTTTCCGAACTAAGCTGAACCGAACGAGGTCAAGCGAACGAATCCTAACTGCCGGAGTCCCTCAGGGCTCGTTGCTTTCGCCGTTACTTTACAGTATCTACGTTAGTGACTTGCCCCGTACGCAGGGAACCGAGTTAGCGATGTACGCGGACGACGTTTGCATTTTTGCGCGCTCAATGTCTCCTGACCTTGCAGCGCGTAGAGTGCAAAACGCCCTCTCGGCGTTGGAGCGCTTCTTCGCGACTTGGAGAGTCAAGGTGAATGCGACAAAAAGTACCTCGGTACTTTTTACTCGTAGGATCCGAGGCAATCCAGAGCCGCTAGTTCTGCACGAGGAGGAGATTCCATGGCAAACACAAGCGAAGTACTTGGGTGTCATTCTAGACCGACGGCTGACCTGGAGTCCGCACGTCCAAGCCCTGGCGAACCAAGCGAAAGCTGCGTTAGTCGCCCTCTATTCTCTGATAAACAGGCGCAGTAGGTTGGATCCTACACGTAAGATCCGACTTTACAACGCCGTTATCAGGCCTACGATTACTTACGCTTGCCCAGCTTGGGGATACGCGGCTAAGACACATATGCGACAACTACAGGTCATCCAAAATAACTGTCTCAGAATGGCATTCGATGCTCCGTGGTTTGTCAGGAACAACACTCTTCACGAAGACGCCCAGATGATCACCATCGACGACTTCGTGCGAGAGACTGCAGAAAAAATGTACTCGAACCTCAAGGAACATTCGAATCCCCTATTACGGGGGATGTTAGAATGGTTCGAAATTATGTCCGTAAAACTAGGGGAGACCGGTGACAACTGTAACAGGTGTCGAATGTAACAAAGGCGATTTTCGCGCCATCTCTTAATGAAATAAGAAACCACCACCATATGTTTGTTGAAGATATCTTTTAACGCCAGTGTACCAAGTTTGGGTAACGCAGGTTCGTTCATGTCATTGTTATCCCGCATTTTGCTGATATTAGAGGAAAACGTAAGTATTTTATTATTAATGTTTTTTGGTATACAGCGTAGTTTATTGCATGGATTCAAAATTTGTTTGCGTTCTACCATTACCAGGTGTGTTAGCAGTTACTTGCGTAGTTCAACTTTCTTTTGTGTTTCTTCGTACGAGGAAACAATGATCATAACCTAAAAATGCAACGTAGGTGTCGATAGTAACACCAAGACCGGTGTCAATTGCAACATGTTACAATTGACACCCACGCATGTATTGTAGAGTTTTGGTAGTTTTTCGAGTTTTTTACCTGTAACTGGAGAAATCTGTTGATCTATCGAGCGTTCAAGTAAATTTTCCCTCAAGTCACCTGTGATTCCTCCTACAAGATTATAATAACGTCCGATGTTTACAATTTCAGCACGTCCAAAATGAAGCCAAGGCCGAGAAAAACTGAAAGAGGGATAATTCCTCAAACGATTTATGAAGAGGCCGCCAAGAAAGTGATCGATTGCAGTCAGCATGCAAAGCGAGTAGACGTCTTGTCTGAGCGGTGCCGTGAAATATCTTTGATTTATATTCGTCAACAGTCAGTGATAAGTGAGTTGGTTACGTGACTGTGATATATTCGACAGATTATTCGCACCATGGTACTAACTAAACAGCAACTTAAGGACCAACAGTTCAAGGAAGTCAGGGATATGGTTACAGAAGTAGTTAAAAAGGAGAGGGACGAAATTATATCATCCATAAAGAAAGAATTCCAAGAGGCAATAAATGAACTGGTGACTAAATATGAAGGAAAAATCAGCGTATTGGAATCTATTGTGCATGAGAAGGAGGAGAGACTGGGTGCACTGTGCGAAACGATAAATACAGCAACCGAAAGGATGCACATGGCTGAGGAAAACTAGACAACCTGGAACAGTACAGCCGCAGGTCGAATATTCGCCTTATTGGTATCGAAGAGGCGCGAAATGAAAATGTAGAGGAAATTGTGCTATCGGCTATCGAACGGCATTTAGCAATAAAACTGGATCCTCTAGCAGTCGATAGATGCCACCGCGTGGGAAAATATACGGGCAAGGAAGGAGTCTGCAGGCCAATTTTAGTTAAATTTACTAGCTATAAATACAAGCAGCAAGTTATGGCAAAGAAAAAAAATGCTTAAGGGAAAACATCTGAGCGTGTTCGAGGATCTAACTAAGTCTAGGGCTGCACTACTTAAAGCGGCTAGACAAAAGTTTGGCAAGACGGGAGCGTGGTCTTACGATGGTAGAATTTGCGTTTCTACAGATACAGGTATTGAACAAATCAAAAGTTTGGATGACTTGTAGCCCTCTGGTGCGCGTGTTTAGTTTCGCAATTTCATCTCTCAATTTTCCAATGTTAATATCTGTTTTTTTTTTGTCTTTCACTTTCATGTTAGTTGGTTTTGCCGTCCGGTTTTTGCCGGGTTGCTTGTTTTTTTTTGTTTTTTGTATATATAGTTGTATGTGTATATATAGGTACACTGTTGACATTTTTTTTCTTTTCTCTTCGCGGTTACGCTCTGGTCTGTCTGTTTGATTAATTGTAAAACATACTACAGATGAACCCTCGCGTAGGGGGGCGTGGTTTTAATATAGTACATGTAAATATATGCTCACTTCTAAGCAAAATTATAAAGTTGAAGGAATTTGTTGAGACCTCTTGCCCTGACGTTGTTGTGCTTTCTGAAACATGGTTGAATCCAGATATCCCAACATCAAATATCGAAATTGATAATTATAACTTTGAAAGGAGAGATAGAGTTGGATCGGGTGGCGGTGGCGTGGGCATGTATGCGGGATTTGGTGTACGATAGGGTACCCGTTGATTGTGGCATAGAAACTTTATGGATTTTAATTCGTAATCATAATGATAGGCTTTTAATAGGTGGTGTATACAATCCACATCGGTCACTTTACGCGCACTTTTTGGATGAATTGCAGGATATCATTTTGGACAATTTAACTATTACACAAAATCTGCTAGTTTTGGGCGACTTTAATATTGATTATGGCTCCATAGAGGAAAAGGCCACTCAAGAACTTTTGGATCTGTGTGCTAATTTCAACCTTGAACAAATAACTGCTGATGCGACACGCGACGCGGGAATCATTGATCTCATTCTAAAAACCAAAGATCTCCCAATCGTTGAAGCTGGAATCTTACCAGATAAATTTGCAGACCATGAAACAATATTCTGCATATACAAACACCAAAAGCATAAAATTCAACCATTTATAAAAACATACCGAGAGTTCAAACATTTAAATTATGATCGTTTCCAGGATGATTTAAAAGCCATCCCTTGGAGAAATATTTTCCATTTTGACAACATAGATAGTAAAATAGATTTTTTACCGATAGTCTCGCTAGGATGTTTGATATACACATACCTCTTGTTACCAGGAAAATAACCAAACCAGCAGTGCCTTGGATGAATGCTCATGTTAGGTTTCTGATGAGACAGCGCGACTATGCTCTTAGGGTATACAAAAAACATAAAAATCTCGAAAATAAAAAACAATATGCTGTGTTAAGAAATCTTGTCACTTGTGAATGTCGTTCGGCTAGGAGAACCCACATAAATAAGTTGTATGCTGTTAACCATTCAAAATCGCTCTGGAAAGAGCTAAACAAGTTGACATCACCACACACAAAAAAGGATAATCTACTGCCTGCCCACCTTGATAATTTAGATTCCGTTAACAGCTTCTTTGTTGACTCAGTTCCAAAATATAACCACGATAATCAGGATTTAATTGACTACTACTTGAATAACACGGTATCAACTACACATGCATTATCCGTCCAAGCAGTTTCTGAATTTCAAGTTCTGACTATTTTGCACTCAATAAAGAGTAATGCTGGTGGGCATGATGGATGTAATAAACAAATGCTTTCACTGTGTATTCCTTTTTTGTTACCATATATCACCCATATAATGAACTTTTGCCTTACCCGCTCTGTCTACCCGGCAGAATGGACGGTTGCACACGTTATTCCTCTCAAGAAGAAAAGTAATCCTGTTCAGTTTTCGGATCTGCGGCCCATCTCTCTCTTGCCCATTCTAGCAAAAGTATTAGAAAAGGTTATGGAAAGTCAGTTGCGGGAGTTTGTTGACGGTAATAATTTGTTACCAGCGCATCAATCTGGATTTCGAGAGGGTTATAGCTGCACCACAGCATTGTTAAATGTGCTGGATGATGTTCACGGGGCATCGATGGCGGACTCTGTACCGCGCTGGTGTTGCTTGATTTTTCCCGTGCTTTTGATACAATAAACCACGAACTCTTGCTTGCCCTTCTGACGTCGGATGGGTTGGCTGCGTCCGCGATAGAAATGTTTCGCTCCTTTCTGACTGGGAGGAAACAGGCAGTGATACACAATAATGGCAAATCGCAGTACATTCCGGTGGTGAGTGGAGTGCCACAGGGTTCAGGCCTAAGCCCGTTGTTGTTTGCGCTGTGTACGTCGCGTATTGGCGAATACCTTAGACATGTCAAGACTCATTTCTATGCAGACGATACGCAGGTATATTTTTCATTTCGTCAAGAGTATGTTGATCAAGCATGTGAATTAATAAATGAGGATCTCGAAGTTCTGACTCGGGTGGCACAGGGGCATTTCCTGAAGATCAATCCAGCTAAATCGCAGTTTATTCTGTTGTGCAATCGTTGTTTTTATGAGACTGTTTCAGAACGAATGAGTATATCGGTTAACGGAACACGACTCTCGGCGCTTCAGGAGGTAAAAAGCCTGGGAATTATAATTGACACAAAACTAAATTTCCACTCACACATCAATAAATGTATAAAATCGTGCTTCTACACCCTTCGAATAATTTTTCAAAACCGGGATATACTAAATAGTGGTCTAAAAAAACAGTTGTGCCAATCTATTGTCCTATCCCATCTAAACTATTGCGATACAATCTATGGACCTTATCTCAGATTGCGCGATAGACAGCGAGTTCAAAGGGTACAAAATGCATGTTTGCGACTGATCTTTGGTGTGCCACGTGTGGTGCACAGCATATCTCATAGGTTGTCGGATGCTGGGTGGCTAAACATGGGTAATAGACGTGAATTGCATGCCATGGTACTCTACAGCAAGATCATTCATGCCGGCGCTCCCCCATACCTGTTCAATAGGATTTCGTTTAGAACAGATGTGCATAACATCAACGTCAGGTGTCGAGGTTTACTAACAGTGCCAAGGCATAGAACTGAAACATATAAGCAATCTTTTAGTTATAACATCGTCTTACTTTGGAACAGAATGCCGTCTGAATTCCGTGCGCTTTCTCCCAGCCATTTGAAAAAAGCTTTTTTGCATTTCTGTTTCATCGCCGGTGTCATGATATGTGATGGTTGTATATTGAATATTGTATTATGTTACTGTATTGTATTTTCGCGTTATGTGCTATGCGTTATGTGACTGCTTTTGCGTATTTCTTGAGCTTCTTTTTTTGCTGTATTATATGATCGTTAATATGTTTATTAGTGGAAACTTTTGGTTGCTATGATTGTGTCTAGGGTTAGGTGGAAGATCAGTCCTCGGACTGAACCTCGCCCTATAGAATTTGTATTTTTGTATAATTATTTGCTTTTTATTTTATTTCAATAAAGACCTTTATTATTATTATTATTATTATTATTATTATTATTATTATTATTATTATTATTATTCAACTATATCTATATCAGAAAAGTTGCGAGAGACTACGGAATGTGCCATGTTACTTTAAGCCGTCACGTGAAAAGTTTGCGTCAAAATGGGATGATAAACACCGGTTACAATCCTCACAACCGAGTGTTTACTGAATACCAGGAAAAGGAGCTTGCACAGTACTGCACAACTTCCGTCGATCTATATTTTGGACTAAGTACCAAAGCTCTGAGAAAACTTGCGTATCAGTATGCCAGTCAAAACAATCTAAAATGTCCTGAAAAATGGAATGAAACCAAGCTTGCCAGTGAAGATTGGCTGGCAGCGTTTCTACGTCGAAATCCACAACTATCACTGCGTACACCCCAAGCTACAAGTCTTTCCCGGGCAATGAATTTCAACAAAGTAAACGTGGATAAGTTTTTTGACAATTTGTCGTCAGTAATGGGCCGTTTTCACTTTGAGCCTCAGAATATTTATAACGTCGACGAGACTGGTATAACGACTGTCCAAAATCCCGGTAAAGTGATAGCAAAGAAAGGAATGAAGCAAGTCGGAACAATCACGTCGCAAGAGAGAGGAACGCTAGTTACAATGTGCCTTGCTGTTAACGCCCTGGGAAACACAGTACCACCAATGTTCATTTTTCCCCGGTTGAAGTTTCAAGAGTATTTCATAAGAGATGGTCCAGTTGGTTGCATAGGAAGTGGAAACAAGTCCGGATGGATGCAAGAAGCTGATTTCCTACTCTTAGTGAAACACTTCGCAAAACATGCCAATCCCAGTGAAACTAACAGAGTTCTGCTTATCCTGGACAACCATTCGTCGCATACCTGTGATTGGTTTCTGCAAAGACCATTACATAACACTCCTGTCGTTTCCACCTCATACTTCCCATAAACTACAGCCGTTAGATAGAGGAGTGTTTGGCCCTTTTAAGAAGTATTTCAATGCTGGTGCTGATCAATGGATGAAAAACTACCCAGGAAGGCGCCTTACCATCTACGACTTACCATCCATATCCAAAGTGGCCCTACCTCTGGCATCGACATCCCAGAACGTTCTTGCTGGATTTACCTGTACTGGAATTTGGCCACTAAACAAAGATATATTCAGCGATGCTGACTTTGCGCCATCATCTGTTACGGACAAACCACAAGATGAAGAAAACGTTGATGAAGCTACTGATGCAGAGCGGTCAACAAACCATCCAGAAACGGTCAATAATGAACATCGAACACCAGAATCCATAAGGCCTCTTCCCAAAGGTGAACCGCAAAATCGACGAAAGGGCGAAGAACAAAAGGGAAAACAGCGGTATTGACCGACACTCCAGAAAAGTTGCTTTTGTTAGCCGCCCAAAACAAAAAAAGGAAGAAAGCCCCCCTTCGCGAACTAAAAGCAGGAACTAATAGAGAAAAGAATAAGAAGCGTAAGAGTAAGAAGCGAAAACTTACAGAAAAAGAAAACAGCGCCTCATCTGAAGGAGAGGAGGAAACGCTTTGCATTGTATGTTCTGGCAGTTATTCCGAGAGCAACGAAGATTGGCTGCAGTGCATGACCTGCAAGAAGTGGGGGCACGAGAGCTGCACCGACAGAAGTCCGCAGTTTATTTGTAATAATTGTTTCTCTGATTAGAAAATTTGTTTCTTAATTTTTCATTTAGGACAGGATTTAAGTCCTTATATTTTTGTTAGAGTAATTGTTTAGTTTTTTCTTATGTGCCATATTTTCTATAATAAAGTTCTGTTACCATAACTTATATCATATTACATTTCATACAGTATGTACTGTAAGTGAATTGCCTGTTGCAACTGACACCAATCCTGTTACATTCGAGAGGTGTCAATAGTAACACGTGTCATGCCATGATTTTTATTTTTTTTATGACGAAACTTTGGTATGTGAAATTTAAAAACGACTATCCAGTCATAATATATCATAGATTCTTCCACAAAAAATAAAGCATCAAAGACCACAGGTTTACTCAGAAAAAAATCATGTTTACTTTTTGTTACAATTGTCACCGGTCTCCCCTGCTAGAGGATCAGGATATTCTCAAGAGTGGTTCGTTACCTACTTACAGAGCTAGCGAGATTTACAAAATAACGAAAAGCACCCTTTCTGATCATGTTAAAGAACGAAGAGGTGAATTAAGTTCAAGCTATGGTAGGTGAACAGACTTTACTCCTGAAGTAGAAAAATCACTAGCCGACTGAATTCGTTGTCTAGAGAAATGGGGTTTCGGTCTGTCGCGAAAGGAAATAGTCAATAGTCATAGTCATAGTTTATTTGTGTAAAGCATCAGAATACATACACGCGTTAAAAAACATACCTGGACAATCTAAACAATTATAAAATTTAACCAAAATAACAGAATGAATATTATAAACAGACAAACCACATACTAGAATATTTGAAAAATAAACAAGCGATGAAAGTCACCAACCAAAAGTTGACCAACAAATAAGTAAATAGAATAAAACAACGGTACGACATACTAAAACATGTCAGCTCAACCACGTCCTCCAATAACTCAGCGCACGAGTAATAAGCTCTGCTCAATTAATATTTTTAAATGTTTTGTTTGAAAAGTTTAACCGGCAGAAGAACCACGTCTCTTGGCAATTTATTGTAGAATTTGAAGCCCATACAGCTGAAACTTCTCTGACTTCCGGACAGTCTGCAAAATTTGGGCCGTAGCCTATCTCCAGCCCGGGTTTGGTACCGGTGAGAACTGTTGCCGGCACTAAATTTATCGGTATTTGTGTGCACGTACTGTAGGTATCTTAATATATACAGGGATGGGAAAGTTAATAATTTTAGGTCAACGAACAGATTTCGACAGTCATCCCTGTACCCGATGCCCCCAACAATCCTCACCGCCCGTCTCTGTAACCCAAATACCCTCTCCCATGAAGAGGCAGATCCCCAGACCAACATCGCATATTCCATCACTGACTGGCACAATGAAAAATAAGCTGTCTTTAAAACATCTACTGAGACTGTCACGGTGTCATTTTGCGAATTCGTATTTAGCAGGCTAGGTTTGAATATCTGCGCGCGGGGTTGCGGGCGTCTTAGGCGCATTTCGGTCTATTTATTGGAATATTTACGAGTTTATTCGAACTTCGCACATCTTGTATAGGCTCCGTCCACCTGTTTGCGTTTTGCCACCATATGACTTAATTACTGTTTGGATTTGGTCTAACCGGTTGTATTGCAGTGTCCCGGTATTTATTCCATCTTTTCCCTCTTCAGTTGTATTTAAGAATCCGGTCTCGGAAGTTGGTTTCCCTGCTTTTCTTCACTTCCGCCATTTTCGTGGTTGATTGTGACGGAGGGACGCTTCCTTGCGCTCTTGACTTGCAACCGCCTTGGGAGTCTGACTTGTGTGTAGAGATTCGCTGAAGGAAAGCCATCTTTTCCAATACTGTGCATCGGTGCTTGTTGTGCCACGCGTGCTGCGGATTAATTGCTCTGGTGTTGGAGGCTCAAGAATCCAGCTTGTTGTGATTTGTGGCCGGATTTCGAACGCATATTTTGCGATACTTTCTTTATCAGCGGTTCGTGGGCCCATTGCACGGGTGAGTTCCCTTTGATTTGGTTAAATTGAGTTTGGAGGTTAGGTCTTCTCTTTGCTTATTGTAATTACGAATTTTTAGGCACCTAGAACGGGATTTGTCCTCGCATTTGCACCCTAGGACCTGAGTGGTGTATAACCCGTCGACGTTACGTGTGCCCACGTGGTCGTGGAGCGACGGCGTGCCAAAAAATCGACAGAATCGTGTCGTGGAGGCCGGCGTTGAGATTCTACGGCGTGGTGAAGTCGGACTGGACATCGAATAATCTACCGTGCCGCTGTTGGCGATTATCAACCCATCTTGGAGCACGTAGTGCCCTGTCTTATCGTACGGAGGACACAAGGTTAGACGTATTTTTCCTTTCCGGACCGACGCCGCCGTCGTTGTTGCGGTCATCTGGTGCTATCGTTGGCGTTACGCGCTCCATTGTTGGCGATCATCGTTCGAAGACGTGGGAGGGCCATCAGCCTGCATCGACGTCCTTATATTTTTCATTTTGTCATTCTGTTTGGTACGTGTGTTTCCGGTGCTCAGCCCGATTCCATCGGAGAGTTGATCGGAGGAGTAGCGTTTCCCCGTTCAGGTGTTTCGTTGGTTTTGTCGGGTCTCCGACCGAGGTATTTACGTTGAAATTAGTTACTGGATTGATCACTTAGTTAATTTAATAATAATAATTTAATTTAATTTAATATTCTCCGTAACATTTTTCTTTTAAATTTAATTTACCTTTAATAGAATTAAAGGCCTGCGTTACTATTTCTTTGTTTGTTGCGGAACTATTCGGGAGTTGAGCACCGAGGCAACCGTCGACGCCGGAAGGCGTTCGTATTTAATTTTGGAATATTACTGTAATTTCTGGGGGGGGTTATTTATTCAATAATTCAGGGTTTTCATTTAATCAATAATTTTCTACATACATTCTTTTATTGTTATCGACCTTCAACGTTTTGAATTGTCAATTATTACTTTCGGAATTACCCTTAGCGAATGCGGAGTGCGGTTTGGCCAAACTACATTACGGGCGTTGCTATTCGGGTGTATTATTTTTTTTTCTTTTTCAGGATTTACGGGTTGGCGCATGGCTACCCTTGCGCGTTGAAGGGTTGAATTATTTGTATAGGTCAAAAGTATTACTATCTGTTTGTATTTTTTAAAATTTTATTTCTTGTGGGGATTTCGAGGATTTTGATTTTGGGATTGTCTTGTGGACGCAACTCCTGGTGTGCACGAAGGTTTAATAAATGGTTTTGGTGAACTCGCTCTGGCTCGTTATTTCCTAGGTGCTTCTCTTACGGCTAACTTTCGAAGTCAAGTGTTGCCTCCGAGGGATTACGACTTCATGGCGCCCTGTTTCCATCGTGGTATTATTGTCTTTACCCACGGCCACCTCCACTGGTTGACTGAAGCATCCCGGAGTCTCGCAATAAGCACCCGCAGGTATCGGACAGTAGCAGAGGTTATACCTAGTTGTGTTCGTTAGAGTAAACAAAAGCGTCACATTGGCGCCCAACGTGGGGCCTCCTTCATTGATTGGGGAGCCACTCTTCGTTAATTGATTTTGCCCTGTTAGCCGATTTGACCGTGGACTCAAGTGAGTTGTCGACTTGTGTCTATTGTTGTTTTTGATTTGCCCTGTAGTGGGTTGGCGTCGCCCTTCCTTTCCTCTTTCGTCGTCAATTATTTGTAGTTGTTTATTTTTGCTGTCATGGCTGCAACCATTTGAAGCGGGATGAGCTGGAGTACGAGCTACTTTTCCGGGGAATGGATCCCAGTGAGCTGACGGTGGTCGACATGCGCGGTAGTCGGCGGTCATTGATAAAGTTGGAACATGCCAACCGCGCCGTCAAGTACTCAGCCTACAAGTTCGATGCCGCGAAGGATTTGGTGGCTGTCTCGGCGAAATTTTGCGAGTTGGATGCCTTGGCGAGCGACCTGGGCGACGATCATAGTAGCTCCCCTCATCAGCGATGCTGCGGATTACATCTGCTGGGACGCGTGGATGGAATTCCAACCGACGCCGACGAGGCCGATACGGTCAAGAAACGTAGCGAATGGTTGGCTAAGGTATCTGCACTTTTGACTCGCCTACAGAGGACTCGACCGCGCTCTCGGGACCTTGATCTGAGTGGAACCTTGCTGACCACTGCCCGGGAGCCTGAGGGGACTGATTCTGGTGATGACTCTGAGACCGAGGAGCCGGACAGTCCGTTGCACGATACTAGCACGTCTTCCGTTCTTCATAGGGCGAGTGATCGCACGATACCTGTTTACAAGTGGAATGTTTATTTTACGGGAGACCCGAAGTCGAAAGAAATTTGGAGAAATTTGGCCCCCTTTTACCTCATGCAGTTGCCGCCCGTCCGCAATCTCGAGGAGTTGGAGGAGGAGTGCTTACTGCTGGAAACAAAGAAGTACCGGGCTGACCATTACCAGATGCCCCCCCCTCGAAGAGGTTGAGATCGTGTGGAGCCCGACCTGGCTTGTCTCTCCTCCTGTTTAGAGGCCGCCGCCTTGTCGTCGCTTCCCGTTCGACCACCGGGAGGTCCCCAACAAGTGGAGTGCTTCCGTTGTCACAAAGTGGGCCATTGGGCCAAAGATTGTTCAGTTGAAGCCTGGTCAGACGTAGTGTTATCGTTGTGAGCGGTTGGATGTGACTACTCGGACTTGCCCCAAGTGTTCGCCCCGGTTGGGAAACTCCGATCGGAGGGCCTGATTGGTCGTCAGTCACCCTCCTAAGAATTCTCCCAGGCCCAGGACTGTGCACAGCGCGTGCTTTTAGATTTCATAATTTCCCACGCGTCCGGCGACTCCAGACCTTATCTGAATGTTTCCCGTCTTGGGTCGGGACATGCTTGGCCTGTTGGATTCCGGGGCAACCCACGCCATTGTTGGGGAGGCTGGATATCGGACTTTGTTGTCCCTCTGGCTGACGTTGGATTTGACCTCACGGCGACGCTGCGCTGTAGCGAATGGGGAAATGTGCTCGTCCTTGGGCACAGTAGCCACCCCCTTTACCTTGATGGGTAAGACCTGCGTATTGAACGTGATGGTGGTGCCTGCCGTCCCTCATAGATTGATCTTGGGGGTGGATTTCTGGCGTGTGATGGATATCATTCCGAACCTTAAGAGGGACGTCTGGAAGTTCGGCGAGGATGCGGCCGATCTCTGCAGCTCGCAGGTCTGCGACGAGCTGACGATGGATCAGGGAAAGGGTTTGGATGAGCTGATGAGTCGGAGCTTTGCGGCAATGGGAACTCGGACCTTGGGGACTGCCACTTCCGTGGCGCATGAGATTGCCACTGACTCCCCTCCCATAAAGCTCCGCTACTACCCCGTTTCCCAGGCGAAACAGCGAATTATTGACGAAGAGTTGCAGAAGCTGTTGGATCAAGGAGTGGTGGAGCCCTCCAAAAGCGCGTGGTCGTCCCCCGTTCTTCTCGTGCCAAAGAAGGATGGTAGTTATCGTTTTTGTATAGATTATCGCCGTTTGAATAAGGTGACCAAAAAAGACGCCAGCTGGTACCGGCGATTCGTGCCCGACTTTGCCTCCATAATGTCTCCCCTCAACGATCTTACCAAGAAGGGTGTGGCAATCACCTAGACGCCCGAGTGTGATCGGGTGTGATTTTTGTTTGTCACCGCCCGTTTAACAAAAGATAATGTAGAGTGACTGTCCTCGAGCGATTCTGGTGTTATATTCGCAATGATTAATGTCTTTGCGTTTCCTCCGAGGGCATTCTTCAGTATCAGAACTTGGATTCCCTGTAGTTGATCAACAATGCTTTGGTCAGCAAACTGGGAGATGACAGACGCCAAAGTCGACAATGATTTGTTGATGTGTCCGCCCTCAATCAGCCGCGGACCAGTCACTTTGGTTCGGGCCACTCGCGAATCAAGAGTTTGAATTCGTCCCGACCATTGATGATTTAAAAAAATAAATAAATAAAAAAAAATAAAAAAAAAAAAAAAAAAAAAAAAAAAAAAAAGTTTATTATTATTATTATTATTATTATTATTTGGAACAGACGGTGAATTACATGTGGGATTATGCCATGCTACTTAGTAGATAGGTCCGTGGTGTCGATAATATCGTCATGTAATTCTTTATACGTCAAATTCATTCCAAATATATTGTCGAACGTATTCAATTTATCGTAGGTCTGCTTGGTCATCGGAACGTATACTATCTCCTTCAACCTGCCACAAGATTGGACTGTTAGCTTTACTCTCTGCCTGTAAGGGGCCCACCCCTAATAGCGATGTTTATGTTGTCTTCGCTCATCTTGTGGACTTTTAACACATGTAGGTGACTTGAACAAATAGCACATCTTCACTAACACCGAAATGGCATGTCGGGCGCCTTAGCAATTATCAAAACAATTACAAAACATATCAACATAAATATCACGTTGGAGTCTAGACACGTGTCTAGTGTCTAGATTGCAACGTAATATTCGCGTGCGCAGATGGGTACAACTGCACCATCTTCACGTAGGGTCAGCCATTAAGCGGAAAGACACACTATGGACTGGATCTGCTAACGATCCTGGCATAATCCCACGTATAATTTACCTTCTATTAAAAATTATCAATGGTCGGGGCGGACTTAATTATGGGACTTACGTAAAAATTTTCAAAGGAAATAATTTATGATTTGCTTAACTCGCAGAATGTGGAGGTCAAGATACGCGAAGAGTTTAAGGGAATATTACAATTTTGGCCGTCACGTCGACAAAAGATCAAGTCATGGAACTGATAAAAGTAGGAAAGAAAAACCGAAGAAATACACGCTAGGTAAATGAACATCAAAAGTAGTCGCAGCCACGCAATATTTAGAATTATAGTCGAGTGTTCTGAAGAAAGATTAGATGGTTCTATGTCACCAGTTCAAAGTTTCCTATTTTAATGGAGTAAGTGGCACAAACTAAAGCGACTGGTCAGCGGCTGATCGAGGGCGGACATATCAACAAATCGTTGTCGACTTGGGGTTTGACATCAGCTTGCTGACCAAAGCAAGTTCATCAACTAGAGGGACTCCAAGTTGATACTGATACTGCATGCCCTCGGAGGAAACGCAAAGACATTAATCATTGCGAATACAACACCAACTTTGCTCGAGGACAGCAACTCCACATTATCTTTTACTATTTATGTTGATATGCTTTGTTATTGTTTTGATAATTGCTAAGGAGCCCGACATTCCATTTCTGTGTTAGTGAAGATGTCCTACTAGTTCAAGTCACCTACATGTGTTAAAATTCAACAAGACGAGCGAAGACAATATAAACATCGCTCTTAGGGGTGGGCCCCTTACAGGCAGAGAGTAAAGCTAACATTTCAACCTTGTGGCAGGTTGAAGGAGATAGTATACGTTCCGATGAACAAACAGACCTACGATAAAATGAAGCGTATACGTTCGACAATATATTTGAAATGAATTCGACGAATAAGGAATTTCATGACGATATTATCGACAGCATGGACGTATCTGCTAAGTAGCCTGGCATAATCCCACCTGTAATTCACCCAAATCATCAAAGGTCGGGACGGATTCAAATGCTTGATTTGCGAGTGGTCCGAACTAAAGTGACTGGTCAGCGGCTGATTGATGGCGGACACATCAACAAATTGTTGTCGCCTTTGGCTTTTGTCATCTCCCAGTTTGCTGTCCTGAATGCTGTCTGAGGAAACGCAAAATCATTGCGAATATAACAGCAGCATGGCTCGAGGACAGTCACTCTACATTATCTTTTGTTAAACGGGCGGAGAAAACCAAAAATCAGCCTACGATTAACACAATCAAGTGTGGGCCGACCATGATACGTAAATGTCAAGAACAAATATTACGGCTAAAAGGCGAATTGAATAACATCTCCAAGCAAAGTCGAGAACCAGTGTCAGCGCAGAAGCGTGTCAGGCTTATTAATAAAGCCTTTGTAACCCCCGAGAGTGTGTCAATCTCTTCTAGGCGGCGGCACACAATTGGAGGTGGACAATTTTTGAGCCATGCAGATGATTTCCACATCATCACCAGAGGATGGGAAGGATTATCAACACCTGTGATACCTCTGGAAAATAGTCTGCTGCAAGTGCAACCGGCAAACTCCGCGCTGACGACCGGGGATTCTTTCTCTGCTCAAGATACGTTGCTATTTGAAGCTCAGGTGACGAATCTGTCTCAGGAAATTGGTGAAAATGGACTAGAAACCGTTGTTGATGAAGAGGAGGTCCAGGAAGACTATTGCTTAGCGGATTATACAGATGACGAAGAATATTTTAACGAATGCACAATCTGCTGTGGACAACAAATAAATTCTACCTCAGACCCAGATGAATTGCGAGGAGACTTGAAAAAACTAACAACTATTTATAACACGCTTATTGTTACTTACAGTATCGTTAAATAACGTTATGGAGCATCAAAATCGAGATTTATTGGACGATATTGCCAGTTTAACAAGACAATTAATTAAACAAGGAATCTAACAAGCATAAAGCATTGGAGGAACAAATGACTGACTGACGAGAAGAAACAACTTCTTCGAGCCGAAACTACTCAATCAGCCAGAAGTACAAAGATCTTTTGGTGGAGGTTGACCAGAAGGACAAAGAATTCGCCAAGCTGCAAGAAGCTGCAAGAAGAACAACTTTGTTGAGAAATGTGGGATCACATCATAAATCGTACCACAAGAGTGAAAATGAAGGTCAAGAGTTACAAAATGTGAACCAGACTGTTAAGAATGCTGAGGAAGTTTAAAGCTTTAATGTGTGCATAAGAAAAAGATGGCTGCCCATGCGGTTGTCATTGATGATATGGTACTTCAAAGTACTAAAATCTGTGGTTACTGTCAGAAAACAGTGTTGTCTGGAGCAGTATGTGGGTGCTGTGCTGAACATTTTCATCCTAGTTGTCTCAAACGATATCAGAAAGAGTGCAACGGCAACAAGAAAATTCAAGGAAAAGTCAGGAGCCTGAAAGTGAGGGTAAAGAAAAGAACGTGAACCAAACAGTAGAGCAGCTAAAACTTGAGGTATCTCTTCTCACATTATTGGTGCAGGAACAAGAGAAGAGAATAATTCACGGCTAACAAAAACTTACATAGGGTAAACCATACAATTATTCGACAGTGATGGTTATTGGACAGTACAGGTTTCATTTCTAAAAACAAGAACTCTACGCAGGTTTATGTATCATAGTTGGTTTTCGGTGGTAGAGTGAAATCTAGACAATGAGATGGCGCTGGTGCTGCCGAAATATGAGGTACAGTTGACTAGTTAAGTTAACCTAAAGATCGTCGGTGTCACTACAAAGTAGTAGTATAAAGGTTTTGATAAGGTTTGACCTTGTTTTGTTAGGTTGATTGTCAAAACATTAAGGTAAGTTATATTTCTTATCCAACTCCAAAATGTAGTTTATGATCTGTAGAATGGAGCAATGTAGACACTTTATCATTTCTAAACTAAAAGGGTAAATTGTTCCAATGTCCATTAACAGTATTATAATCGGTGTCAATTTTAATCATTGGACACTGTGTCCAATAACTATAATTAAAAAATTTTAAGTTGAAATAGTTATTGGACAACAGTTGAACACCTCTATTTAGTGATTTTAAATTATCGGTAATTTAAAACATTGTAATGTTACCGGTTAAATTATCTGTTTTAAAACGGTTAGAGTGATGTTAGAGTGATATTAAACTACCTGCAATTCTAGTAACTTACAAGATTACCGATAAAATTACATAAATTACCGGCAATATTAAGTAAATTACCGATAATTTATTTAACTTACCGATAATATTACTTAACTTACCGCTAGCATTTTCGCCGTAATATTATCAAAAACTGTTTTTGTATCTTTACATAATATTACCGGTAATATTACCGTTTTAAATTTATACCGATATTTAACATTTGTGGTTTTGTTTGTTTTTCTTAAAGGTTACCAAACATGGTCAAAAGGCGATCATATGATCCGAAACACATGTTGTTGGCAATTCAAGAAATGCAGAAAGGTAAATCTTCTCTAAGAGATATGGCCAAAAAATATAACGTGCCCAAATCAACACTTGACTTTAAAATCAAACATCCAGGACATAAGGAGAGTTTTGGGCCTTGTACAGTTTTAACAGAAAACGAGGAAACTTGTTTAGTATATTGGGTAAAAGAGATGGCCAATAGAGGTTTTCCTAGGAATAAAGAGAATATTTTAATGAGTGTGCAGAACTTCCTGACAGAAAACCCAAGAAAAAATCCTTTTAGAAATAATAAACCAGGAATCGGTTGGTTCTAATCATTTTTGAAACGTCACCCTGATATATCACTTAGGACTTCTGAAGGAGTAACCGCCGCGAGCAGTTGCGTATCAGAAAAGGACATTAGAAAATGGTTTGAAGAGATAGAGGGATATATAAAAGAGAGAAATTTGGAAGATGTGTTAAAAGATCCAAGTAGAATATTTAATGGCGATGAAACAGGTTTTAACATATGCCCGTCGACAGGAAAGGTATATGCCAAAAAAGGAGCCAAAAACGTGTACAGTATAGAACAGAGCTCATCAAAAGAAAATATAACCGTCATGTTCACATTTTCTGCAGATGGAAATAAATGCTGTCCAATGATAGTATTTCCACAAAAGAGGATTTCTGAAAAACTGGCCCAATCTGTGAATAGTGCATGGGTAATAGGTAGGGGCGATAACGGGTGGATGACTGCGGAAACATTTTATGAAATTTGTTGCAAACGTATTCCATCCATTTCTAGTAGAAAATAGCGTTCCACTACCAGTTTTGCTTTTTGTGGATGGACACAAATCACACGTTTCCCAAATGCACCTAAATGTACCCAAATGCAACTAGAATAATCCAACTAGCAGATGTGGCAGCGTTTAGGCCTCTTAAAGTTGCATGGAGGAAGGAAGTCCGAAAGTGGTATGACATGCACCCAGGTGAAGTAATCACCAAAATTACATTTGCACCAATTTTGGAAGCTGCAATTGGAGTTATACAACCGCAAACATTAATAAACGGATTTCGAACATGCGGTTTATATCCCTTTGACCCCAATGCAGTAGATTTTACAAAATGTTTAGGCACAGAAAGATACGTCAAAAATGATCATACTATTTATCCATCGATGGAGTATTCAACATTTGTCTCGCTTTTGGGAGAAGAGAAGATAAAAAGGTTTGAAGCTATTGATAAAATTACCTTCCGGCGGCAATGACGATTTTTTTGCCTTGTACAAAATTTGGCGATTTTTTCATAAAAATGCAAATGTTGTGCATTATCAGGATATGACATATAGTGTTGATAGCGACGGGAACGCGTTATATCGTGCTGAGAGGGACGGGAATGCGATAGATAGTGTTGAGAGCGAAGGGAATGCGGTATATAGTGTTGAGAGCGACGGGGACGCGTTATATCGTGCTGAGAGCGACGGGAATGCGATAGATAGTGTTGAAAGCGAAGGGAATGCGGTATATAGTGTTGAGAGCGACGGGAATGCGTTATATCATGCTGAGAGCGATGGGAATGCGATAGATAGTGTTGAGAGCGAAGGGAATGCGGTATATAGTGTTGAGAACGACGGGAACGCGTTATATCGTGCTGAGAGCGACGGGAATGCGATAGATAGTGTTGAAAGCGAAGGGAATGCGGTATATAGTGTTGAGAGCGACGGGAATGCGTTATATCATGCTGAGAGCGACAGGAATGCAATAGATAGTGTTGAGAGCGAAGGGAATGCGATATATAGTGTTGAGAGCGACGGGAATGCGATGAAGAGTGTTGAGAGCGAAGGGAATGTGGTATATAGTGTTGATAGCGACGGGAATGCGATAGATTATATTGAGAACGAAAGGAATAAAGAGAATATGATCCTTGAACAACAAAATGACAATCAAATTGAATCAAGTTCTGATCACTATCTACGTCGAAAAGTGCATATAATTTCAAATGTTATCATAAACCCAAATGTAAATGACCTTTCTTCCACCGATGAGGTCACCGCATCGAGTTTACTCAAATCAATGAACCGACCCGATGTGGTAAAATCAGGTTTCTTTGGCAATTATCTCACCTTACCAAACACGCCAAAACGTAAAGGCAAACGAAACTCCGAAAGAGTACCGTTTGCAATATCTTCACAAAAATTTCAGGAAATGCACGAGAAGAAGAGACTATTAAAGATAGAAACAGAACGACAAAAAGAAGAGAACAAAGAAAGCTTAGTGAGAAAAGAAAGACAAGTACAAAAAATATACTAAACTGAAATGCTTTGTTTGCGAAAATACGTGTCAAAATAAGAACTTGAAGTGTGATGAATGTAAACATAGTTTCCATAAGAAATGCGTACCAAAATCTCATCAAATTCATATTCCTGATGACGAAGATGGTTACCTATGCCACAATTGCTACAGGGAAGAGACGGTGAGCTCAGAAAATGAGATGGAAATGGAGGAAGATGAATAAGTCTAATATTAATATTAAGTAAGAATATTAAGTTTAAACAGTAATGTATTATAAATTGTCATGTCCAATAACTGTAACATTACCGTCCAATAACTATAATAAATGTCCAATGACTGTACTTTTATGGCATTAAATACTTAAAAATGTAATTGGTGATTTTAGTATTATCTACAAAATCAGACAAGTAACTACATTCGTGCAAAATGTGCGTACGAATTATGCAAGACAAATGAATTTACGTTTTCGTTATATTTACTTTTTTTTTAAACTGAATCATCTAAGATAATCCCTTATCTGTCCAATAACTGTATGGTTTACCATATCTCCAAAAAATGGGCACGAGCGAGACTAATACCATCTATAGGGCAATAGAAGCACATCCCACGGAAAACAAACATGAAGGAATGAAACCACAACTCAACATTCCTGAAACAATATCTTTGTTGCAGAAATCTGCAGCGCTGCCAACTTATGTAGATAAAGTTAATGTAGATAAAGCGAATGGAAAACAGTTGAAAAAGATGGCAGCTCCCGCGACTGTTCGGGATTCCGCTTAGACAAATTCTAACGACTGGGACACTCAAAAGAAATATGGTAATTCAGCTCAGGTTTTGGTAGGTGCGAACCGAACTTTGTTTTAAAACCATTCTATTTCGCGCAGATCCACTCAGTAACGTCCTACGGTCTGATATGCTGGGGTGGTGAGTCTGAGTTGGCAGGAGTTGATGGAAGAACTTCATGTAGGTCACACTTTAGAGACTTAAAAATTTTACCCCTCCCCTGCGCATACATTTTCAGGTGCTGAGTCACACGCACAGAAATGTTGAGTCCTTTCAAACACAGGGCAGGTTGCACAATTATGACACTCGTAATGTCAATACTCTAGAGATACCACTTCACACCTTGAGCAAATACGAAAAAAGTCCGAAATATAATTACATTACCTTATATAATGGACTGCCAAAGGAAATTAGATGTTTAAGCCTCAATAAATTCAAAAAGGTGATTAAATCTATGCTACTCAGGTGTTTGAAATGTTTAGTGAGTGGCGCCATCTGTGTCCGAGTTAGTGGGGTATATCGTCGTTAGCTCAGTTCAGTTCAGACCAGTTGCTGCTGGGCTGTCATAGTGTACGCACGCATGTAATATATTTTATACAGTCCACTAATAAATCAACATTTGAATATCTACGTATTTGATTGCGACCAGCCCGCCCACAAACATTTGGTCCGACGAGCCAGGATAATTTGCGATCAAGAATCCAATCAACAACATTTAAGGGTAAATACGTTCTACGCAGTACACCGTTCCAGCCGGCATCGTGCATTCGAGCCAGCGGACCATTTCAAGGTTTAACCGTTGCCAGCATCGAGACGATATCGGGACAGCCGCAACTCGTTTGGGCGACTTCTATTTCACCGCGTGCAGCCTGCATCCAGCGGAAAAAGGGGAATAGAGTCGAATTACGAAGAATTAATCAGAAGAAATCCAAGCAATCAAGGCAAGAAGCATTTAGATTTGCATCGGGATAAAAAAGAGTAAGATAGTCCATTCCTTTATTCCATATATTTCTTTCCTATTTCTATTATTGAGATTGATTCGATTTGGGTAACTACAGTCAATAATGGAGGATATGTCTGTTTTGTCACGCAGACGCAGAGGGAAAAAACGCACATTGGCCGATTTTAAGGCATATTTAGAAACATTAAATGAAAATGAAATTAAAACCAATGAAGTTATAGAAATTAAAGATAGATTAATTAGTTTTGAAAGGAATTTTGTCGAATTTTTAGAAATACAAGGTACTATTGAAGATATTTGTGATGAGGATCAATTAGAAATAGAATATAATCAACGAACATGCTTTCAAACTGAATATTACTCTCTCCTTGCTCGAGCTAAATTTTTGACTCAATCAAATGAAGTTACAGGTTCTGGGGAATGTTTCAAAGATAATATCAAATTACCTACCATCCAGTTACCATCTTTTTCAGGTAACTTGGAAACATGGATTGAATTTAAAGATATTTTTACATCAATTATTCATTTAAATGATAATATTGGTAACAGTCAAAAATTGCATTATTTAAAATCGACGTTAAGCGGCCAAGCTGCTCAAATTATAAAATCACTAGAAGTTACTGAGGCAAATTATGCTGTCGCGTGGCAGTTGTTATGCGAACGATATGATAATAAAAAGATTTTAGTGAATAATCATCTAAAGGCTCTATTTAATTTGCCTACAGTAAAAAATGACTCTGCAGCAGATTTAAGAAAGTTATTGGACGAATTTTCTAAGCATATTTTGGCATTAGGCGCATTGGGGCAAAGTGTGAATGACTGGAGTACCATTTTAATATACTTAATATCAAATAAATTAGATATGCAGACTCAAAGAGAATGGGAAGTAAGTAAAAAGAGCAACGAATTTCCAGAATTCGAAGAATTAAAGTCATTTATAAAAAATAGATGTGATATTTTGGAAACATTAGAAAATCAAAATAGGAAACCCACAATAAAAACGCACACTTTAGTTACAGCAAACAATAAGCCTTGTACATTTTGCTCTGGAAAGGATCATTTAGTTTATAATTGTGAGAAGTTACTGAAATTAAACATTCAAGATAGAATAAACGAAATAAAATCCAAGAAATTATGTCTAAACTGTTTTAAGGGTAATCATATGAGTTTTAATTGTACACATTCTGGTTGCCGAAAATGTGGAAAGAAGCACAATACTCTTATACACTTAGATAAACAGGAAGGTGAACAAAAAGCGACACAAAAGGTTCTAGTACATTATAATGTTATGAGTTCAAATATTTTATTATCTACAGCGCAAGTTAAAATAGAATCAAATTCTGGAATGTCAATAAATTGTAGAGCTTTACTAGACTGTGGGTCAGAAGGAAATTTTATTACGTCTGATATCTGTAATAAATTAAAATTGAAAAGGATACCTATTGATATATCGGTCATAGGAATAAATCAAAAGGAGAGTAATATCAAATATAAAACTTACGTAACATTGAAGTCTTTGAATTCATACTTTAATAGACAAATCACTTGTTTTATTATAGATAAGATTACAGATAATATACCATTTAAAACATATAGTATTGAGCATTTTAAGATACCCGAAGGTATACAGCTTAGTGATGTGGACTTTAATAAATCCAGTCAAGTTGATATTTTGCTTGGTGCTAATATCTTTTGGGACCTCATTTGTCCAGAACAACTAAAACTTGGCAAGGGCAATCCAATAATTCAGAAAACAAGGCTAGGCTGGATTGTTTCTGGACCGTTCAAATCTAATGAAACTAATAAGAGACTATTACATTGCAATCTTGTGACTGGAACCGAATTACAGAATGACTTAAAGAAATTCTGGGAAATTGAAGAATGCTCGAATGTAACAATACATGATAATTCATATTGTGAAAAACATTTTCAAGAAACTACCAAAAGAGATAATTCAGGACGATTAATTGTTGATATACCGTTTAACGAAACAATTTCTAAATTAGGAGATTCATATGAAACGGCATTGAGTAGATTTAAAAATTTGGAGAAAAAATTACAAATAAATAAAAACTTTAAACAACAATATGTATCATTCATGAAAGAATATGAAGATTTAGGACATATGACTGAGATCGAGAGGCCATATAATAATATTCATCAGGCATATTACTTACCACATCATGGTGTTTTAAAAAATAGTAGCATCACAACTAAACTCCGGGTGGTTTTTGATGGGTCATGTAAAACATCGACAGGTATTTCATTAAATGAAACTCAGTACACTGGTCCTACCATTCAGGATGAATTGTTATATATTCTTTTAAGATTCCGATTACATAAATATGTTTTGTCCGCAGATGTAGAAAAAATGTACCGTCAAGTTTTAATAAATCCCACTCAGAGAGATTACCAAAGAATTTTATGGCGAGGAGATCCTAATACTGCAATAAAGCATTATACTTTGAATACGGTAACGTATGGGACTACTTCGGCTCCATACCTAGCTATACGGGCACTACACGAAGCAGCATACATACACAGAGATAAGTATGAAAATGCAAGTATGGTTATATTGAAAGATTTTTATGTTGATGACCTGTTAACGGGTGCTGATACTATTGAAAATGCATTAAAATTATATAACAAACTTAATATAATACTAAGCACAGTAGGTTTCAATTTAAGACAGTGGGTTACGAATGATGCTTGTCTAAAGGACAGATTGCATTCAATTACACAGGAAAGGCATAATATATTAAATTTAGATTCAAATCAAGAAAAACGAACTTTGGGATTAGTTTGGTTGCCAGGGAATGATCAATTGACTTATGATGTTTGTGAAATTAATAATCAAATTGAAACAAAACGAATAATTTTGTCTCATATTTCAAAAATCTTTGATCCGCTAGGACTGCTAGGACCATGCATAGTAATTTTTAAAATTTTAATACAGGAGATTTGGGTTAAAGGATTGAATTGGGATGATAAGTTACCAACTACCATTTCTCAAAAATGGAAAAAATTAAAGGGACAGTTAAATTATTTAAACAATATTATAATACCACGATATGTATTAGATGTTAACGTTGAAAGATTGGAGTTACATGCATTTTCCGACGCCTCAGAGTCAGCGTATGGTACTTGTATTTATATCAGAATTATAACACAAAATAGAATTATCTTAACCAATTTGTTATGTGCAAAGTCAAAGGTGACACCGTTAAAGAAATTGACAATTCCAAGGTTAGAACTGTGCGCAGCATTATTATCAACTAGATTAATTAAGAAGGTATTAGCGGGAACAGATTTAAACATTAGTGATATTTATTACTGGACCGACTCTACAATAGTACTGAACTGGTTACACACTTATGCTAACAACTTAAAAGTATTTGTTGCCCATAGGGTTGCTGAAATTCAAGATAACTCAAACATTAATAATTGGCATTATGTTTCAAGTAAGGAAAATCCCGCTGATCTAATATCCAGAGGAGTATATCCGGAACAACTAAAGGATTCAATCTGGTGGTCCGGACCTCATTGGTTAAGTACACCAAAGAAAAATTGGCCGAAAACAAATTTAACTTTTGAAAATACTAACGTTCCAGAATTAAAGAACATAACAAATTCCTTGACTACTGTTACTGGTTCAGTGTTTCCTTTTAACTATACAAATTCAATAGTCAAGCTTAAAAGAATTAGTGCATATTGTTTTAGATTTATTAATAATATAAGGCAACCTAAGGAAAATCGACAATATGGAGTTTTAACTGCAATCGAATTAAATAATGCTATGAAAAAATTGGTCAAATTATCACAAGGGGAAAGTTTTCAAGATGTAATTTCATATTTACAAGGCAAGGAAGGTTTAAATTTACAAGCTAGTATTAGGCAGCTTTCCCCATTCTTAGATTCTGAAGGGCTAATAAGAGTGGGTGGACGATTAAAAAATTCAGATTTTCATATTGACAAAAAACATCCATTGTTGTTATCAGGAAAGCATCGTTTAACCACATTATTAGTTGAAGGGGAACATCTACGATTATTACATGGTGGTCCTCAACTTATGTTGGCATCCATAAGATCACATTATTGGCCCATAGGGGGGAGGAATCTGGTTAAATCGGTTACAAGAAATTGTGTCACTTGCTTTAAGGCCAAACCCAGATCTATTGACCCATTTATGGGCAACTTACCTGATTATAGACTTGAAGCTACTTACCCGTTCAATAATGTAGGTGTCGATTATGCTGGACCTTTCCAAACTAAAAGAAATCCAGGAAAGGGTAGCAAAACTTTTAAAACGTATATATGTTTATTTATATGTCTTAGTACTAAGGCAGTTCACCTTGAACCTGTAACTGAATTGACGACAGATGCATTTATAGCAACTTTCAGACGCTTTGTAGCAAGGAGGGATAAACCTGCAAAATTATATTCAGATAATGGTTCTAATTTTATTGGCGCAGCGTCAAAGCTAAATGATTTAGGAAAATTTTTAAAGTTGAATCACAATGATATAAGTGTAGAGACAAGTAGAGAGCACGTAAGTTGGAATTTTATACCAGCTTATAGTCCGCATTTTGGGGGAATTTGGGAGGCTGGTATTAAATCTTCAAAACATCACTTACGGAGAGTTTTGGGCACTACATTAATCACATTTGAGGATTTTTTGACTGTACTTACGCAAATTGAGTCAATTCTTAATTCAAGACCCTTATGTCCTTTGAGTCCTTCTCCAAACGATTGTGAAGCCTTGACACCATCACATTTCCTCATTGGACGAAACTCTATGAAATTACCTGATCCAGATTTGACAAATTTACCAATAAATCGACTGTCAAGATATCAGTATATACAACAAGTCCAACAACACTTTTGGAAGCGTTGGTCACTCGAATACATCGCAGAGTTGCAAACTCGAACAAAGTGGCAAAAGGAAAGAAAAAATCTTAAAATTGGACAACTCGCCCTGATAAAGGAGGACAATTTACCTACCCTACGATGGAAGATGGGACGCATTCAAGATGTTCATCCAGGAAGTGATGGCATTGTGCGTGTTATTTCTTTGAAGACTCCTTCAGGTGTGGTCAAACGAGCAGTTGGACGAATATGTGTTTTGCCATGTTCCGAAACCACAAACGAAAACTGAAAAAAGAAGATATTTTAATTTGTATTACATTTTTAATGTTGTTCTACTTACTTTTTTTGTATTGTATTTCATTTTTAATTTGTATTACATTTGTAATATGGTTTACTTACCTTGTTTGTATTGTATTTAATTTTTAATTTGTGTTACATTTGTAATATTGCTTACTTACCTTTTTCGTATTGTATTTCACTTTAATTTGTATTACATTTGTAATATGGTTTACTTACCTTGTTTGTATTGTATTTAATTTTTAATTTGTGTTACATTTGTAATGTTGTTTACTTACCTTTTTTTTATTGTATTGTACTTACCTATTATAATATTCATTTGAAAGTACCTTTCAAAAGGGGGGAGAATGTTTGAAATGTTTAGTGAGTGGCGCCATCTGTGTCCGAGTTAGTGGGGTATATCGTCGTTAGCTCAGTTCAGTTCAGACCAGTTGCTGCTGGGCTGTCATAGTGTACGCACGCATGTAATATATTTTATACAGTCCACTAATAAATCAACATTTGAATATCTACGTATTTGATTGCGACCAGCCCGCCCACAAACATCAGGCATTGCTTCTATGGTGTTGAAGAATATATGTCCGGTGATGCGAGTGTTATGTTATAGTAAATGGTTGTTATTGTACCGTATTGTATCGATAAGTTTAGGGTCATTATTCTGCTTTGGCGCATGCGGCCCTTGAATGCGAGGAAATGATTTGCATGGGTGATATAAACATTGACGTTAAATCAGATGACGTTAACGAAGAGCGCCTGCCTGACATTTTTGACACATACAATATGATGCACGTGATCAACGAACCCACCAGAATCACTTCGACAGCGAGCTCACTTATCGACATCTTTGTGAACCGATGGAGGCATCCAATTATTTCTGCAGTCATAGACGCAATAAATATATCGTATGTATATGGTCCAATGCATGATGGATTCCGCCTCTGCCCTCCCCCTACCAGGTTGTATACTTGCAGGAGCTACAGACATTTGCATCCAGATCAGTTTGCTGTTGACGCGAGAAGTATTGACTGGACACCCGCCTTAAAACACTCGACAACATTAACGAAAAACTTACTTTTTTCACTGGAGCTATAAGAACTCTGTTCGATATTCATGTACCTGAGATTGCGGTCAAACCGAGAAAAAGGAATAAACCTTACATAACCGATACAATCAAGGAAATTATAAAGTTAAAAGATCGTGCCTACAGAAAGTTCCGTTTGACTGGCACTGATGCTAACCGTTGTTCCTGTAAGGACTTAAGCAATTACTTGGGCTTTGCAATAAAAGAAGGAAAGAAAACGATTTTCGCAATCGTAGTGATCCCAAGCGCTGATGGAAATTTTTTGCATCGACAGACATTCATCGGTGGATTGGAGGGAGCATATCTGACGACATATCTGACCCAAATATGGTAAATGAGTACTTTCGTGATGCAGGATGGGCGCATTGATCAGGACTACTTGACTTTTTACAAGACTCATAGACGACCGGGTGTTCAAAATTGTCCATTGCAGCCCATAACAGAGGGCGATCTGGATCTGTTCGTAAAGCAAATCAAGACCAATGGTTTTGGACAGGATAGGGTAATGTTCAGATGCTTCGTTTGGTCTACCCTTACTGTCGGAATCCGTTTCTGGATCTTGTGAACTTTAGTCTAGCGAATGGGGAAGTTATCTTGCGTGGTGCTATTAGCAAAAGTACAAACCGCTACAAAGTACAACCACCTGCGGCATATCAGTATTCTGCCGGCGTTATCAAAAATGGTTGAGGGAGCAGCACTCAACCAACTTCAAGCACATCTGGAACGGTACCACATGTTGCCCACAATCCAGTCTGGATGCCGATCACGTCACAGTAGGGTACGCTGGTCGACAGTTGATCATGACACAGTGGATTATTCGTGTATTTAGGCGTAGTATCATATATTTGTGTATTTATGCGTGGCACATTGGAGGGGATACAACGCCTTTTGTCAGTTCAGTATGTGAGCAATTTCGCCCGTGAGTGGACGTGTTATGCATGAGTTTCGTGGTTTGGCACCTCTTTATTTAACAGTCTCGTAAGTAGAATTTTTCTTGTAATTTGGTTATAATTTCTTAGGTAAAATATAGTGTACTTCCGTCATTTGAAGTGATTATTAACATGGAAACACTCTGAAATACATCATATTCCAATGTATTTTGTCAGAACACAAATTTGAATATAAAACTGTGTGTTGGTCAACAATGGATCAGTACCGCCTGGTACTCAGTGAATCATGATCCACTGTGTACCAACTTGGTACATTTTGAACCATATTGGTTGTAGCTCTAAATTGATATACTCTTATTGCAAAGAATGAATCGTAAGAAAGAGCGGAAAAAATTGGCAATCATACACAAACCCAACTGAACCTCTGGTAAAAATCAACGTTTACTTCCTAATTATACTGTAAACAAAGTTTTTTTCCGACCGGCAAGAAGAAATGCTGAAAGAATATTTCAAAAAATGTTCTTTGCTGTTTTACGGACTCCCCGCAAAAGATTGTCGGCAAGTAGCCTATGAAATGGCAAGTATCAATAATCTTAAAATGCCTACCAACTGGGATGTGGAGAAGTTGGCAGGTGTTGAATGGTAACACTAACCCTGGCAACGCCATCAGGATGGATGAATAGCCTAAATGACTGACGAGAAAAAACGATTACAACGCAAACTGCTTGGAGCCCAAACAACTCATCAGCCAGATGTACAACGATCTTTTGGTGGATGTTGACCAGAAGGACAGAATTCTTCAAGTTTCTCCGCAAGAAGAGCAATTTTGTTGAGGAATGTGAGATCACATCATAGATGGTACCACAAGAGTAGTGAAAATGAGGGTCAAGAGTTAAAAAATACGAAGCAGACAGTTGCTTCGTATTTTTTGATGAGACAGTTTTAAGTTTTAATGTGGGCATCAAGTGGGCAGGAGAAAATGATATTCCACTGAATGATGTTCTTGTACTTCAAGAATCAACAGAAAAAGATCAAGTTAAGTTATTTTACAACATAATATAAAAATTAATAAGATAATCTTCTGTTCCCTTCTGTTATAAGTAATCTTGATTTAAATACTATGTTTTAGTTGTTTTGCATTAAATGTTTTGCTTTTCAATGCAAAAGTAGTCTCGCTTCAGTGATCCGAATTATTTACTTATCCGGATCAGCGCGGGTTTAATTAGTTCGGACTATCGAGATCGCACTGTATTGTGTTAGCAGACTGCCAGATACATCAAAGATACATACAGAAGATATATCATGATAAAACTAACTGCAGGATATATGGTCACAGCAGAGAAAAAATGCCAGATAGTTTTTGTGGCATTTGGTGACTTTAGCAGGTGAAATCCAAATACGCCCAAGATAATTCCACTGGCCTGAAAGTCTATTCCCATCGTCTGTTAAATTTTGCAAGGTATCGTCTTCATGTACTATTTGAAGAAGGGCGTTCTGTTGGACCAATCAGATGATGAATTGAAGAGAAAATGGTTTTATTCGGGAGAGAACAGGTGTATGCATTCTTATGTGCTGTGCAAGACTTTATCATGCATTTTATACCCATGTTGAAGACTGATGACACAACTGGGTCACTGTACCATCGATTACCATTATGTTTCAAACTACTATCAAAACTTCAGACAGTATTATGCAGTAGTAATTTTGTTTTAGCAACTGTTGAAAGTGGCAAAGTTTGTACTTGCATTCAACGACGAACAAGAAACCAATATTGCTCAGTAATTTGATTCCTTCTAACGGATGACAAGATTGAAAAGAAGTGTCATGTTGTTTATTCACAATCATATCCATCTTAGCAATATCAATTTTTTATGCTCAAGCCATCAGATTGAAATTCTGGTCATGAAAACCCATGATTTCGTGTTAGCAGTTTGCCAGGTAGATCAAGAGACGCAGATCTTTTGTTATAGAAACGCAATGGATATTGGTGGCAGAGCCCTCAATCTTCTGAAAGCCACATTCAATTTTCTTGTATCTGGATCCAGGATCCAAGTATTGAAGATGGCAACAAAAAAAAGTACGGCCCGCGGCCCGCTACCCCATTTTATCCGGCCCGCGAGGACTTTTCCAAATCACTGCAGTATTTAGTATTCTCCCATACATCACCATTTGTTTGGCAATTGTCGTCTTGCAAGCTTAGTCGCTTTTATTTCGAAAATTGTGTTGGTGTTCTAAACCTAACTTCTTAAAATAACTTCTTTGAAGAAGCGAAAAGTAGACAATGAGTGTCACGTAGTTCAAGAATACGTGGACAGACGAGTATTTTTTTGTTATGCAGAAAGATCAACCTATTTGTCTGATTTGTTTGGAATGTATTTCGGTTTTAAAAGAGTACAACTTAATAAGACATTACAAAACAAAACACACTAATTACAGCAATTTCACTGGCTAGTTAAGAAGGGATAAAATACAAAATTTGAAAAAATTTATAGCGTCGCAACGGATGATATTCCGCCAACAGAATGATACAGCTGATAGCATTGTACGAGCAAGCTATATTGTAAGTGAAAAAATTTCAGAGCACTTGAAGCCGTATTCCAATGGTGAGTTTTTAAAAGAATGTATTGGTGCTGTATTTAAAGAAATATGTCCTGGGAAAAGTAGCGACATTGAAAAAATAAGCTTGTCTCGATGGACAGTGGCACGCGGCGTATCGAGGAAATGGCCAGTGATATCAAATTCAGCCTTAAAGCACTTTCTTCACAATTTGAAGCATTTTCAATTGCGCTAGATGAGAGCACAAATAAAACTAATACTGCTCACGTGGCTATATTTGTACGCGGTGTCGATGCAAAGTTCAATTGTGCGGAAGAATTGCTTGCTCTGCAACCAATGGGAGATACCACAAGGGGGGGAGACATTTTTGAGGACGTGAAAAGGGGTTTTGAAGCGTTTGACCTCAGGTGGGAGAAGTTATGTAGCGTGTCGACGGATGGGGCTCTAGCAATGGTTGGGTCAAACTTAGGTGTTGCAGCTAGAATCAAATCAGAGCTGGCAGATAAGAATTTGGATACAGAAGGTTTGTGTGTTTCGCTGCATTTTGCTCAACAAAATCTGTGCGCTAAATCAATTAAATTTACGCATGTAATGAGCGCGGTAATTACCTGCATAAATTTTATTACATCAAGAGCACTGAACCACCGCCAATTTAAAGAATTCCTGGAAGAGGTCCATTCTGATCATGAAGACCTGACATTCCTTCTACTGTGAAGTGCGTTGGCTAAGGAAGGGAAAAATGTTAAAGCGCTTTTATGAATTGAACGACGAAATAGCCACAAGAACCGTTTTAACTGTCTTTGAAGTCTTTGAATGAAGTATTAAGAACTTGATTTCATGGTGCCCATTCAATGTTCGATTTTCTTCGAGTGCGCACGGCACTACTTTTTAAATTGTTTGTCTACGTCTGTTTTGTCGTCGTCCACATTTTGACCTTATGTACCTACGTATGTTAATTTATATACCCAACTTGCCCGTGTTTTGGGATCTTTGTTTGTGGTTTGCCGACGATGCAGGTTTTTCCTTGATTCTCTTATTCGACTACTTTGCTGACGATGTCTTGAAAAAGGCGAAACCGGTCCGAAGTAAATTTTATTAAATACAGTAGAGTCTCGATATAGTGAACATACCATATAGTGAACTATCCACTACAGTGAACACAGAAATATTAACATTAACCTCTGAATAGTGAACATATTGTGCCTCGCTAGAGTGAACTGCAGAACCACGAACATAGGGACTTCCCCTAAGTGTGTCAACTTCACATATAATGTGATTTATTGCTCAGTTCAACTTTAGCAGTGGTTCCGGATGTTTGTAAATGGAATATTCGTGCAAAAATATGTAAAGCAAGGTACCTATGTATTTTATTGTGTGCTGTTAGTTTGATAATTGTTTGTGTGTGTTTGTTTAAAAAATTTCTCAATCCAAAAGAAAACACCTAAAATTACAAGAAAAGGCTGAAATCTTAGAAGCACTACAACATGGTGCTGCATCTATCCAGCTATCCAGGAAGTATGGAGTTGCGAAATCAACAATCACGTCAATAAAAAACAAAAGAGGTACGATTTTGAAACGTATTGATAGTACGTTTACTGGGCCGGGAAAAGAAAGACGTTAAAAGTATCAGTTAATCCAAAAATGGAAAAAGCTCTTTATAAGTGGTATTTGAAGCAAAGGGAAAAACATGCGCCTATTAATGGAGACATCATAAAACAGAAGACGAAAATACTGCATGCAAAATATCACACAGGATCTTTTCAGGCGAGCAACGGCTGGCTACAAAAATTTAAAAGACGCTATGGCATAAGATTTTTAAAAATTGCTGGGGAGAAACTATCATCTCAACCCGAACTAATACCTCCATTTAAGGAGAAGTTGTTACAAAAACTAACAGAACTTCAACTTAGTTCCGAACAAATATATAATGCGGACGAATCGGGGTTATACCTATTGGAAGCTCCTGCCTGATAAAACTTATGTGTCATCATTCGAAAAAACAGCTCCGGGAAGAAAGACAGAAAAACAACGAGTAACATTTTTAGCATGTATAAATGCTTCTGGAAATCACAAAGTCAAGTTGCTAGTCATAGGAAAAGCTAAGAATCCTCGAACACTGAAACATTTTCATAATTGTCCTGTCAATTATGACCATTCGAAAACGGCATGGATGACATCAGAAATTTTTAAGCATTGGTTCAAGAAGAAGTTTATTCCAGAGGTAAGTCCATACAGCTGTTAATAAATTTTACGTAATCTTTGATGGTACCTTCGTAATTTCAGGTAAAGGAATTTTTAGAAAATCGCGGTCTACCAATAAGAGCATTATTATTGTTAGACAATGCTCAAAGCCATCCACCAGCAGAAGAACTTAACAAGATTGATGAATGCATAACCGTCATGTACATGCCACCAAATGTTACACCACATTCAGCCTATGGATCAAAATGCAATACGTCTTACAAAACTCTTTTATCGTAAAAACTTGCTATCTGGCGTGCTTGCAAAAAATGATGTTGGAGCAGCTTTAAAGGCCGTAACTCTGAGAGATGCTATTTTAAACTTGAATTTGGCCTGGGTAAAATTAAAGTCCACAGTCATTAGAAAATGTTGGCATAACATTTTACCGCAAACGCACGATTTTGATGAGGAAGATGACATTCCTTTAAGCGTTTTAAAACTACGATTAAGGGATGAAGATCCAGAATATGCACAAGCGGAAATCATGAATATCTTAAACGTCATGAATCCTAATGTAAGTCAAAAATTGATGAATCTATGTATGAAAAGTCACGTATGTTCTTAGAATGATAATTTACAGGCATGTGATCGGAATGACGTTGAGTTTTGGAATGAAGACCATCGCCAGAGAAAGACCAAGATGAAGCCATTGAAATTGAAGATGAAGACAGTGATGTTGGTGAAGATCCAATTGTGACAGACAAGTTGATTTCCGCTGGTGAAGCATTGAAATCTTTGAATAATGTCATTCAGTGGGCCGAAGAAAACAGATAAAGTAGAATATTCTAGTGTAGTTGTTCTTTACGATCTGAGAGCTAAGTTGGTTCAGAATATGTACAACAAGCCAACAAAACAAACTAAGTTGACAGATTTTTTTCAACCTACACACTAACTAATTATATTTAACATCTTTTTATTTTCTACTGCATACATATGTAATTATGTACTGCTATGCATTATCATTTCATTTAAGGATTTAGACTATTATTTTTATTTTATTTTACTTCATTAATGTACTTTGTAGCATGAAATGTTGTATAAAGTAATAAACAAACTGAAAATATCACTGTTGTGTATTTTTACCTGAAGTCTAAATAGTGAACAACCTCGGTCGAGTGACAAAGCCGTTCATTAATTAGTTAACTATATCGAGACTCTACTGTACACATCTTGTAACAAAGAGGCTTATTATTTTCGCACCTTACTACTGATTTATTGTTGTTTTCTTGACAAATTGTATATGAGGTTGTATTATGCTTATGTGTATCTACTTTTCAAAATTTTATTATAATGTATGATGAAAAGTGTTTTGTAGGTTAAATATTTGAGTTGTGTTAATGTTTTAAAATAATATCTAAATTTTATGAAAATATTTTCTTTATTTTTAAGGGTGTTTTTTGTTTCTTATTGGTTATTTATGTGTTTTATTAAAGGAAATGATATTATATTGTTGTATATTGTTTGTTTTATTCTTAACAATAAAAAATTACTATAGAAGAGAGCTAATAAATGTAAAGTGTGTGAAGCCATGAAGCTAATACATAGTCCTAAAAAAGGACCGGCCCGCCGAAATATTTCTAATTGACTATCCGGCCCACCCTCTTATCGAAGTTGCGCATGCCTGATTTATATCATCGTGGCGTTTGTCTCTCAGCTTGGTGACCATACCAAGTTCATCAACTACAGGAACTCTAAATTGTCATTGATACTAAAGAATTCCCTCTGAGAACAAGCAAAGACATTAATCATTGCGAATCAGCAGCATCGCTTGAGGACAGCCACTCCACATTATCTTTTGCAAAACAGGCAAACGCAATCAAAAATCAGCCTACAATCAACGTCAACGTCAAGAACAAATATTACGACTAAAAAGCGAGTTGAAAGACATCTCCAGGCAAAATCGAGAAGCTTTTGTTCTCACCCACAGTGTGTCAATCCCTTCACGGCGCCGGCACACTACTGGAATGGGACAATTTTGGATCCCTACTGATGATTTCCGCAATATCAACACCAAAGGATGGGAAGGATTATCAACACCTGTGACACCTCTCAAAAATAGTCTCCTGCAAGTGCAACGGGCAACTCCGCGCTGACGACCGGCGATTCTTTCTCTGCTCAAGGTACGTTGCATTTTGAAGCTTAGGTGCTAAATCTGTCCCAGGAAATTGGGGAGAATGGACTAGAAACCGTTGTTGAAGAAGAGGAGGTCCAGCAAGACTATTTCCTAGCGGATTATACGGTCATCTAATTGATGACAAAGAAGAAAATTTTAACGTATGCGCAAGCTCTGCTAGCAAACGCCTTTCAGTTCGTAGTTCATGATTATACTGGACAATACAAGTTTAGACCCCTACCTCAGACCCAGAAGAATTGGGAGGGGACTCGGTCATTGCTACTTATCCCGTTAAATAAAGTTATGAAACACCAAAATCGAGATTTATTGGTCGATATTGCCAGTTTAACAAGACAAACATGGAATCTAACCACCATAAAGAATTGGAATGGAGAGCAGATGACTGACTGACAAGAATAAACTTACCTGCTTAAACAACTCTTCAGTAAGACGTGCAAAGATCTTTTGGTGGCTGCACGGTTTACCCGTTTTGCTTCACGTCTTTACTTTCAAATTTAAAGAAGATGGTGTTAAACTGGTTCTTATGCGGGTATAAGCGTCAACATGGACGTGTTTATCGATCTTCGTATAAGTAAGCAAACAATTATGCAGTTTGAGGGTGCATGGTATTTCATAAAATAAATTATCAATATTTGTTGTCAGATTTCCACATGATTTGAGAACACGATCAGCATGGTTCAATGTTTGTAACTTGTCTGAAAGAACAGATAATATTGCGTATATTCGAATTTGTTCTTTACATTTTACTCGTGCTCGTTTCATTGATCAAGAAATACTACGTCCAGGATCAGGTACGAAGTAATTTCGACTTATGTCTGGTGCTGTACCTACCATTTCCGTGCCTAATCCCAATCCATGATTCCATGTTGTTCACACAATCAAGCACCTTTTGGTGATGTTACCAATATACACAATTTAGAATTCGCGGTCAAATTGAGTCAAGCGCGCCTGCGCATAGCGAACAAAAGAAATCTCGCCATCGCCTTTCATACGCGGAAAAATGCTAATTGCTCGGATAGGCTAGACGCAAGGACTGTATAAAATGCACTACATACACGTAAAAACGCAAAGATGCTGTCATTTGTCACTCAACTCTCAGTTTTGACAAATTAATTTGACGTTTCTCACCACTCGACTGACGTCACACACGTGTCCACCATACTCGCTGTATGGGATCTGCACGGGCCCCATTCGGGGGCGATTTTAGGGCACATACATATCGATGAGCGTTTCTAAAATACATTCACCAGAAGCGTAAAAGAACGACGCGTATCTTGAGTTGTCTTGCTTCGCCGTGCGCTTTCCGCGTTCTGAGGAGATATCTCAAAAAGTTTGGGCTCGCGACGCCCTTCCTGAATTATATAGTATAAGACTAGAAACAGATCAACCTAACAAAATTACAAGTTATTTCACAACATAAAATAAAAATTAATAAGGTCCCTTCTGTTGTAAGTAAACTTGATTTAAATACTATGTTTTAGTTGTTTTGCATTAAATGTTTTGCTTTTCAATACAAAAGTAGTCTCGCTTCAGTTATCCGAATTACGTACTTATCCGGACCAGCGCGGTTTTCATTAGTCCAGACTATCGAGGTCGCACTGTGTTATGTTAGCAGACTGCCGCATACATCAAAGATACATACAAAAGATACATCATGATAAATCTAACTGGGATATATGGTCACAGCGGAGCAAAAATGTCAGATACTTTTTTGGCATTTTGTGACTGTTAGCGTCACATGGATACATCACTGCATGACTTTAGCAGGTGAAATCCAAATAGGCCCAAGATAATTCCATTGGCCTGAAAGATCATTGCCATCGTCTGTTAAATTTTGCAAGGCATCATCTTCATGTGCTATTTGAAGAAGGGCGTTCTGTTGGACCAATCAGATGCTGAATTGAAGAGATAATGGCTTCATTTGGGGGAGTACAGGTGTATGCGTTCGTATGTGCTGTGCAAGACTTTATCATGCATTGTATACTCATATTGAAGACTGATGGCACAACTGGGTCACTGTACCATCGATTACCGTTATGTTTCAAACTACTATCAAAACTTCACACAGTATTATACAGTAATTTTGTTTTAGCAACTGTTGAAAGTGGCATAGTTTGTACTTGCATTCAACGATGAACAAGAAACCAATATTGCTCAGTAATTTGATTCTTTCTATAGGATGACAAAGTCAAAAAGAAGTGTCATGTTGTTTATTTAGAATCATATCCATCTTAGCAATATCCATTTTTTTTGCCCATTCATCAGATTGAGATTCTGGTCATGAAAACCCATGATTTTGTATTAACAGTTTGCCAGGTAGATCAAGAGACACAGACTTTTTCGTTATAGAAACGCAATGGATATTGCTGGCAGAGCCCTCAATCTGCTGAAAGCCACATCAATTTCCTTGTATCTGGATCCAGGACTCGTGTTTTGAGCCATGATCTCGCTCATTTCAAGTCGGCGAGTATTTGTGAGCTGCTTTGTAGCTCACAGGTATTCGATATGTTTGGTATGGCTGTAAACAATCTTCTGATGCAGAATATGCGACAGTTGGTTAATACTTTTGTTGAAATGTTTACTTCAGTTAGAAGCCAATCCAAAAATTTCTATATAATATATACTGGAGGTGCCATCATCGCGGATACAATAGAATCTGTTGGTACTAGGCTTCCGGCAACTGTAGAACAGTACAGCTTCAACTTGGATTGTAAGGTTACTGCTGATAGTCAGGTTTTCAGCTTTGTTGGTTTAGTTGCAGGGTTTTGGATTACTTTTCGGTACGAATTCTTGTTGATAGAGAAAGGTGCTCCCGCTGCTGAACAAGTTCCTATTGCCGTTGATGATTACGCTACGTCTGGTATATCGCCAGACGAGGATGGAGCTTTTCAACTCAGAAGTAGCACGTCGGAAATACCGGCTACTGCTGGCTCATTGTATTCTTTTAAGGGAGGTACCAGAATTTGTTTTGACGGTGTAAGAAGTCACTAACTGGGCCCAAATAGTCAATATACATCAGATTGAAGCCCTTCTACGTGGAAGTGGATGTATATTTTTGCAAATTCTCTTCAAGCTCTGTTGCTAAGCTTGTTAGTTACTAGTTACTATGCTAACTATCGTAATCAGAAATTGTAGACATCTCAACTGACCGCATATAAAATATACTCCACAAAATATTGGACATGAGACAACAATTTGCTCTCAGAGGAGCAAAAATGGAATTGACAGACAGTTTCTGCGGCACTTTCTGACCGATGACGAACACGGATCCATCACTACATGCCAGCGCCTTCAGCGGCCTTCAGCCTTCAGGAGCCCAAAGAAGGCCAAGGTGATTTCATCGACCAGAAAAGTCGTTGCTATCGTTTCTTGAAATTTTTGAGGCATCATCTTTATAGACTATTTGCAGAAGAGGCGTTCTGTTCTATTGGAGTGTTAGACCAATTAGATGCTGAGTTGAAGAGAAAATTGCCCCATTTCGTATGTGTTACATATGTACTGGAAGAATTTATCATGCAATCCTATATCATCTTTTGGATGCTCTTCAAGGTGCATTGATTTTGCAGCTGCCTAGTAAGACTTATTGGATGGGAATCATTCCTCTGGTGATTTTTCTTCAAAACACTCTCGAAAATTTTGGTTAATTCTGGAAAACAAAAAAAAATAGGTCAGGAACTATTACATGTAAACAAATTAATATTTTTTATTAACACACACAGATAAGAAAAATGTGAAAATACCATTTAGTGGAGTGCAAGTTGACTTAAAAATAAGAAAATAAAAAAAAAAGCAAAAACTTAGGAATATGCTCGGATTTTAAGGGTCGGCACCAAACGAAAAAAACGCTCTAAACCGTTAAAAAAATTGCTATTTGGGTTGCATACACGATGCAGTAATATCCGGATTTTATGCTAAAGAATTGGAATCGTACATCAGCGTAACGTTGGATCACGTGACTACTGAAATTTAGAAAAAGCCATGATAAATTAACCTAAAAAGCATTAATAATTATACACAATTGTGAAGAAATATTCAACTAAAATTCAAACATAGAAGTTTTTGTATATCTTTTGGGTCGATTCTGTGCACTCCTGTAGTGTCTGTAAGGGCAAACCTGTAAGCGTTATGACCGCTACGGTAAAAGTGCTATTCTGTGTGGATCCGTAGGCAACAGATTTCCCATAAAAGTTACAAAAGCGGTCGGATCTCTACGGGTGGCGAGAAGGTGCCCGTAAAGCGTACAGAACATGTAAACTAGGGTGGAGCATGCGCGGTGATGCGAGGCCAATCGAAAACAAAACAACTTTTCAAGAGGTTATGTTACGCTTGGTTACGCTAAAGTTTCTTCTTTCTTCGACTAGTGTGGTTTGACTTGTATTGTGCACATTATTTGATCAAAAATGAATAGGGCAAATGTTGACCAATTACATTTATTTATATATGTTAACAAACTTACTTTTTTTTATTCATTGATTTGTTATTAATCCTGCTGTGAGTTTTTTTCTCTATTATAATAAAACACCTTCAATACATTTTTAGTTTTATTCTTCGATTATTACTTTTTCGTAACTTTTCAACCTGTGACTCCGTGGTCTGACTAATTAATAAATTAAAAAATTAAAAGAAGAATATATTAAAAATTGTATTTATTAATTAAATATAAATAATAAACTATAATATATAAATATAAATATTAAAATATAAAAAATAAAAACTTAATTTTTAAACTTAAAGTCAGGGTTTAGATATTTAAATTTTTGAATTTCAAACTAAAGGGCTCTATCGAGATTATTATTGTATCTTGTTAATTGCCGTTCTAAAATATCGTTAAACTCCTTCCCATGTTGACCGGAAGTAGATGTTGCTTGTAGAAGATGCTCTGCCAGTACAGGCAGAGGCTGCGGTCGGCTACGTGGCCTTTTTTTTGTGACTCTTCTGAGGCCACGTTCTCAATGTATATTACTTCTGCAGCATCTGCCTCTCCTTCAGCATCTTCACAACTGCAGCGTCTTCACCTGGCACCGGCAACCCGTCGAATATTTCGGGGATGTCTGGGTCACCCGCTACCGTCACGCCCCACAACCCAAGGGCTCGCTCTTCAAGGGAGTTAAACTGTTCATCGGTTGGTGTTCCTCCACCCGTACCCAGCTGATGTGCCTTTATTTTCCGACATTTGGCTTTCAAGGCATATTTCCAATCATTCAGTCGCTAAAAGATATATTGGTAATTAAAAATAAGTTCAATATATAAAGTACAAGGTTACCTTTTACCACTCGTCAACGGTGAGGCTGGGACCATCACCCTCAGCATTTAACTTAACTACTAAGTTCTCCCAAGTAGTTTGTATATAGTTGTCGGGCTGTGTCGGATTTATCGTTCCGCTTCGAAATGAATAGTTACTTTGTACTCCCCCACGTTAACTTTCTAGCTGTCTTGGTGTCGTGTTTTTGGTCCGCTTTCTTTTCGTTGGTTTTGGCTCCATTTTTCACAAATAACCACAAATAACCGTTGTCTGAATAACTCAATACGTATATGGAATAACCTCACTTGTCTGTTGCTTGCCATAAACAAGCCGAAATTAGCCAATGACAGGCCAGGAATCACTTGCAGTTAAGTTAGGCACATAGGCTACGATCAGAAGTGTCTGTAGCGGGTCTTCCGTATCGCACCTTCGTACAGGAGCGTGCACAGAATACCACTTTACGGGAATTCTGTATCGTCGCCCGTTACAGACATCCGTAACATACAGATCTGTACCTTACGGTTGAAAACACAGAATCGACCCATTTATTTGGTAGTATTAACCTGTATAATATCTATTTCACTGACTAGACAAAGACGAATGGCAGAAAGTGAGATAGTAGCACGATGAAATTTACTACCACAGACTACTTTACTACAAATTGTTGAAATTGAACAAATTTAGTGAGATGCCAAAGCAGAGTTTGCGCATTAACTGTGCATTCTTGAATAGTTCCCCGATTGTTGTGGATTGCCGAGTGCTTCCCATATTTCTGACACGACATAACTGAACATACATAACCTCTTTAGTATTTGAGTTTGTTACGCCTTTAGGTTCGTTTGTTTGAAGCAGTATTAGAACTTTGGTTTTCTTATATTCATCGTTGTGTTTCCTTACCGTTGTAGTTCGTTTTTGAGTTATTATTAAGGTAAGATTATTGGAGATGTAAACAATACATATAATCTTGTTTTTTATTTTAGTTTATCTCCTAGTTTTCAGTAGTTTTCAGTTCGGATTCTTCAACAGGAGTAGTCATAAGGAAAGACGGTCCGACAATGAAAAAAAGTGGAAGATTCAGGAGACATTCAGTGATAGCGAAGGATTGAAAGGATCCCCAAAAAACGGAGACTTCTTTTACGAACTTACCATAACTACTGGTAATTATAGCAGTTTGCTTTATATATATTGTTTTAACTAGTTAACTCAAATTTTTAGTAAGTCGCCATGGAAATTAAGTCGCGCTGTTGTGGTGCTCAGAAAGCAAAGTACTCATTTGCGGCAAAGCTTTCGTAATGAGCAACGTAAAGTTATGAGATTGAGGAAAAAGGTTTCCGATCTGTACCAGGTTGTACCAGGTCAACTCGTGTCTACAAATGGTGCTGATGGGCTGGAAAAATGCTGTTCCGGCATATCGTTAGCCGTTATGAAAACAGTAGTATTTGTGGCGAACTGGTTATATAACTGTCATCCACATAGGCTTTGACAGACTTTGATACTAGCGTTGTATAATGATGACAGTTCGTTCAAATAATGAAGTCATTATTTGAACAAACTATCATTATTATGCAATGCTAGTGTCATTATAATCATCATTGGCATGTATCATGATGGGGATTATACAGTCATAGATACGTAATAATAGTATATTATTTGACGAACACGTAATTAAGGATCCACCGCATATAGACAGTGATATTTGTTGAGAATATTATTATGTATTATTTTCATTGAGTGTTAAGAATTCATATATTTAATATAGTAACAGTAAGATTTCTTTTTGTAAATAGAACAGTTATTTGCTATAGTTGAATGAATTATTACTATTATATAAAATGTGATAATAAAGCAGTTATTTAATAAAATTTTGATTGTTTTTAACTTACGAATTCTTTGATAATATGGCGGATCTGCAGAGAATCAATCGATACGTGCCATTCTTTACTTGTATATTTACTTGTAATTCGTGACAGAAAAATATTGAAACTTCTGTTGACTAAAAAATTTTTGATTTCCATTCATATTGTAGCGTTTTTCGTTCGTTAAGGTGTGAATTAAAACACTCGGTATATTAAAATAGTCACTTAATTTATTTAACACTATTACAGTCTTATTACCTAATTATTAAAACACGAACACTAAAAACTAACTGTCACTTAAAGCTACTATAAATTTATCTTTACTGTATTTATTTCGAACTATTTATGTCGATCAATAATCGCGCCCGCGCTCCGACTGCACTCTGAATAATACTGGCCAGCGAGCGACGGCTCGCTCTTATATACCCGTATCGATCCGTTCTACGTTGTACGGTCCCTTACTAGAACGGTCACGACTTGTGCTCGCTGTCCGGATAGATCTCTCTGGAAAGAGCTGCCCCGAGAATAACCTCGAACTTCTGGCGCCTTCGCGGCTGTTAAGATCGTCACACTGCCCCCCTCCTAAGCTCGTTTCGTCCCGAAATGATTCCAAAGATGGTGGATGTCGATATCGGCAGAAAGCTCCCTTGTTGCAGCAAGACCTCTTGTGGAAGTAACAGTCCACGGTTCTCTCCAGGGGACGACGTTGAGGGCTATAACAGCACACCAGAATTTGTACGCCCGTCAACCTGAAGAGTGCTTCCAACATGCTGCGAATCATCCTCCAGTCCAAGCCATCGAGTCCGCATGCCAGCTTGGGAATCGCCAGGCTTCTCAGGTCCTCGGCTAGCAATTCTTCCTTTAGAGAACACAAAGTGTCCCAAACATCTCTATAGGTTGGCTTCTCATCGGACGTCTCTTTGGTAACCAAGTGGAAGATCTTCCTGCCGGTCCTTTCATCGGTTGCCTTGAGTGCTTGTCCGATTCTGGGATTAGACCGACGCAGCTCTGGAATATTTCCAAACTTCCCGCGGAAAACCTTGGCTATCCCTCTAGACATTTGCAAGTCCTTAGCCACACAATGTGCCAGTGCGTAGCCAGCTGGAGCAGTAAACAGGTCCCGCTGCACTTCACAGGTCACACCGAACCGACTCTTTTGACCATTAGTATGACGGGCCATGAATTCGTCGAATGTCAAATCCGGCTCTGGTTGGATTCGCCGCAGCTCCGCGTCTTCGTGGTCTCCGTAGTAAGGGGCCAGTCGGTTGAAGTGAATGACTCGAGCTTTACCCCGCGGTGGCTTTTGTATCCGGTAAAGGACGTCGTTGATAGCTTCCAGAACTTTGTATGGTCCATCCCAGGATGTTTGAAGTTTTGGTGACAGTCCCTTTCGTCTCTTAGGGTCGTAAAGCCAAACCATATCACCGGCATTATACCTGTGGTCCTTGGCATTCACATCGTATGCGTCCTTCATCCGATTACTGGCATCTTGAATGGAAATGCGAACTTGGCTATGAATGGCATCCATTCTTCTTCGCAGTTCACTGACGTAGTCCTCCCCGGCGACATCAGTTCCTGGCGGGCAACCAAACTTCAGATCGCATGGGAGACGGAGTTCTCTTCCCATAATTATCCGAGCCGGAGACTCTCCCGTGCTTTCGTGGACGGCAGATCGATAAGCCAGGAGGAACAAATGAAGAAAGCCATCCCAGTCTCTTTGATGGTCGGAGACCACTTTGGCCAAATACCGATTAATGGTTCTATTCATGCGCTCCACCATTCCATCTGACTGCGGGTGTAACGCAGTAGTTCTTGTTTTCTTGATTCCGAGTGTCTTACAGATGTTCTGGAACAAACTGGATTCAAAATTTCGCCCTTGGTCCGAATGTAGCTCCAAAGGTACGCCAAATCGGCAAATCCATTCTTTCACCAAGGCGTCGGCAATTGTTGAGGCTTCCTGGTTTGGTAGAGCGTATGCCTCAACCCATTTGCTGAAGTAGTCCATCACGACCACGATGTACTTATTTCCTGCTTCGGATTCGGGAAACGGGCCGGCTACGTCAATAGCAATCCTTTCAAAGGGACTTCCCACGTTGTACTGGCGCATCAAAGCCTTCTGCTTTCTCTGCGGCCCATTACTTGCCGCACATACAACGCATTTTCTGCACCAGTCCCTTACGTCTTCCTTGCTATTGACCCAGTAAAATCTTTCCCTCACCCTTCCCAGCGTCTTTGTCACTCCGAGATGTCCTCCTGACACACCAGCATGGAGTTCTTCTAGCAATTCCGCAATCCGACATTTGGGCACAACAATTTGCCTTCTTTCCTCTTGGCCGTCGTGGTCAATTATTTTCCGCCGCAGGAGTCCATCTTCCAGAATTAGGGAGTCCCATTGTGCCCAATACGACTTGACGTTAGGAGGATACTTGGCAACTTCTCCCCAGGTTGGCTTCTTCTCCTCTTTCATCCAGTTTAGGACTATCTGGATATCGGGATCTTCCTCTTGGTCTTTTATAAGATCTCTATTTTGCCAAGTATCGTCGACTATGGTGGTTCGTAACAAGTCAGCGTCTTTTTCCTCTGCCCGCTGGCAAGGCTTGCAGTCCCGTGGACAGGGTCTTCTTGATAGGGCATCTGCATTTCCATGGATTCTCCCTGCTCGGTGCTCGGTGTCGAAGTCAAACTCTTGTAGCCTCTCTATCCATCTTGCCACTTGTCCCTCTGGACTTTTAAACTGAAGGAGCCATTTTAAAGCTGCATGGTCTGTTCGTAGCAGGAACTTCCTTCCGTAGAGGTACTTGTAAAAGTGCTCCATCGCTTTCACAACAGCTAGCAACTCTCGGCGGGTGACGCAGTAGTTACGCTCTGGCTTGGACAACGTTTTACTAAAATAGCCTATGACTTTTTCTTCTTGCCCATCCTGAATTTGGGACAGCACGGCTCCTATGCCCACATTGCTAGCGTCGGTGTCCAGTACAAATTTTCCTTCAGGTAGGGGATAGCTCAAGATAGGTGCGCTTATCAGAGCCCCTTTTAGGTGATCGAAAGCTTCTTTACATTCCTGGGACCACTGGAATTTTCGTTCTCCTTCGGTGAGCCTGGTTAATGGTTTTGCGATGTTGGCAAATCCATTCACATAGCGTCGGTAGTATGTGCATAATCCCAAGAAGCTGCGCAGCTCATGTTTGTCATTGGGAACTGGCCAATCTTTGACAGTCTGGACCTTTGCCGTGTCAACCGCCACTCCTTGACTGGAAACAACGTGACCCAGGTACTGCACAGCTCTTTGAAATAGGTGACATTTCTTTGGGCTCAATTTCAGTGCTGAACCTCGTAGCCTCAGGAACACTTCTTCTAGGTTTCGCATGTGGTCTTCAAACGATTTTCCTACTACAATAATGTCGTCAAGATAGACCAGACATGTCTTGCAGGACAGTCCTCTTAAAATCGTTTCCATCAGTCGTTCGAAAGTAGCAGGAGCATTGCACAATCCAAATGGCATCACGTTAAATTGCCATAATCCAGCACCTACCGTGAAAGCTGTCTTTTCCCGATCTTCGGGGGCCAATTCAACTTGCCAGTACCCGCTCTTCAAATCCAGCGTGGAAAAGATCTTCGATCCGGCCAGGGTGTCCAAAGTGTCATCGATGCGAGGAAGAGGATAGCTGTCCTTTTTGGTCACATTATTAAGCAACCGGTAGTCAACACAGAATCTGGTCGAGCCGTCTTTCTTCTTTACCAGTACTACCGGTGAAGACCATGGACTGCTGGATGGTTCTATGATTCCTTCCTCGACCATACTTTCAATAATCTTGTCAGCCTCCTCTCTCTTAGCCAGCGGTAGCCTTCTAGCTGTCTGCCGAATGGGACGAGCATTTTCCGTATTGATTTTATGCTGGATTATATTGGTCCTCCCCTTCTTCCCAGTATCAAAAACATCTTGATACTTATGGACCAGATGTCTCAGCCTCCTTCTTTGGTCTGGTCTTAGACCGGTGCCTGACGATGATACAAGCACTTCTAATTCTTCCGGAATGGCTTCCCGGCTGGTTTCCACGGCCGCAACCTGTCGCAGTATCGCTGAAACTCTAGAGCAGTGTCCTAACTCCGTGCCCTTTTTCAGCTCACTAACTTTTAAGTCCGCTAGTTTCGCCATTTTCACGCACTCTAATTAGTCCGATTTATTTCACTTCAATTTTATTTTCACTAATGTCCAATTCACACCCGACACCTGACACCAATGTAGCGTTCTTCGTTCGTTAAGGTGTGAATTAAAACACTCGGTATATTAAAATAGTCACTTAATTTATTTAACACTATTACAGTCTTATTACCTAATTATTAAAACACGAACACTAAAAACTAACTGTCACTTAAAGCTACTATAAATTTATCTTTACTGTATTTATTTCGAACTATTTATGTCGATCAATAATCGCGCCCGCGCTCCGACTGCACTCTGAATAATACTGGCCAGAGAGCGACGGCTCGCTCTTATATACCCGTATCGATCCGTTCTACGTTGTACGGTCCCTTACTAGAACGGTCGCGACTTGTGCTCGCTGTCCGGATAGATCTCTCTGGAAAGAGCTGCCCCGAGAATAACCTCGAACTTCTGGCGCCTTCGCGGCTGTTAAGATCGTCACAATATAATCCAAATTCATAAAGGGTAACATATTATGCTACTAATAATCCATTATACATCGGTTAAACCAGACTTCACATTTCATTAATTTTTTAACCATTATTCACTTATTCAAATAAACACAGTCTAATTACACAGGATTTCGCAGCTTATAAAAAAAGTAAACGTGTACAGTTTCAAGAATAATTTCCAGAAAATTAACCTCAATAATGCCATTGCAGTTTTGACACTATTTATGAATTAGATTGAATCCGTATGAATGAAAACAAAGATCGATACATATTTTCATTTGGGTTGCCTACATCAAGGAGTTAAACAAGAGTGACATCTCGTATCAAACGCTTGAACTATAGAACCAATGAATGTGTCACATATTTTACAGAATCAGTTTCTTTGAATAATGTACAAGACGACTAAATTACAATTTATTTTATTATGGTTGTATATACCATTCGGTTCAGAAGAATATGGCGATTTTTATCTCTATCTTATCTCCATTGAATGTACTTATTGCGGCTATTTGAGCATAACAAATCAGAAGTTTATAGAGACAATTAAACTGAGATGTCTATTTATAATCTTGGAAATTCAGATATTCAATTAATCGTCACTAACAAATATCTTGTACATTTTTCAGTTGCGAGCAAAATTTCTGCGTCGTGTGTGGTAAGCTTCCCTGGGACGCCGACCGTTAATAAACCCTTTCCTTTTTGTATTGGGATTCTTGGATGGCTCCAAGCAACTTTCTGATATATTCCTGTTAAGTTGCCAAGGAATTAAGGTAAAACTTAGTAAGCAATTTCTCTCAGGCAATACTCTTGAAAAGTAACTAAATGCTGTTTTGATCCTTTTTTAGTTATTTTACTTAATATTTTGAAGTTATTTTAGTAATTAATTTATTATTAACACCAAACACTCCTTGAGCCGCTGGTAGCACTAGCCGCATCGAGAGGTTAATGTAATCCAATTGCCGCTATTATATTGCAGCGTAGTAAACCAATGAACAACGCTAGAGCCATTGAAATTAATATAATATAAGATATTATAAATGCCTAAACATATATAAATATAGAATGAAAACAGCGCAACAATAAGCACGAGACCCAAAACCAACTTGTCAACCATTGATAAATCTCTGTTAAAACTGAAGTGCCCACGGCATTTTCAGGTCTGGTTATTATAGAAATTATAATATTATACGTCTACGCAATGATTAAAAATGATTTAAAAAACACACATGAATAGGTAGCATTGAAATCTAATAATTTGAACATTAAAATAATGAATAATGTGCATTAGATAAATATGAATAGGTAAAATAAAAATAATCTCAATGTACAGTATTTTATTCATATTGTGCCCTAAAACTAATCCATAATATAAATAATCCTTCGAGCATTAAAATAATAAATATGGAGCATTAAGTAAATATAAAAATGTGAAATACGATATTTTTTATTGTGCAATACTCTGTTCAGATTGTGGCCTAAAACCATTATTTTGAATATAATAAATATTCAGCACTAAATAAATGTTACGTAATACTTTATTTGTGTTAATGATTGAACAATTAATATACACAAAAAATATATACAATGCATCTTTTAAGCAATTAATCAAAATTACTGGAACACCTAAATAATTCTCCAACAATGAAAAACGTTTTCAAACAAAAGTTTTTTGGTTTTAAACAAGCGATCGTCTAGGTATTTTTAATATATAGGATTCATTTTATTATGGAAACTGGCAACCTTTCATTTTTTCTACCAAAACACAGTAAATTTAAAAAAAAAATTATTCTAATATTAAGGGTTGGTTTCTTCACCTCCAGTTAAGTGTCTGCTACCTTACATAAGTAATAGGGCAACCAATGGACTTATCTAATACATAGCTATGCAAAACTTAAAACAAATATGTATGTATCACGGTCCACACGGTCTGCTCACTTCGCGTCTCAAATTCGTTCATTTCTGCGCATGACGTCACTGCGAGAAGGATGTTGACACAGATACCTAGGCAACCAAATACATCCCTAAGTTTTGACTTTTGTGGGATGATTTAGGTTAACAAATTGACAACCATGCCAACGCTATAATTGTCAAAAAGGTTTGAACGTCACAACAACATATTAGCTACCATGGCAACGAACGCTACTTCTCGCAATGACATTAGCGCATAAATGTCATTACAACCGTGACAACAACAACTGGCTACTCATGCAGCCATGAAGTTATCTGAATTATCGCCATACTAACGTTACTTCATGGTTACTTCCGCTTCCTTCTCGTACTGACTTCACTTTGCGATGCGCGAGAGCAGACCGTGTTTGACCGTGGTATGTATGTGGGAAATAATCATAATTTGAAGTTCAGAAGTTTTGATTATATGCTTATAACGCAAAAATGATGCATTTTATAAAAAAATAATTTGTACAAAAACATCTTAGAATAAATCATACAATAAAGAATAAATCAACAAAGATGGCGGGTGATGAAGGTTCCCTTGAAGAGAACACCTACAAATGCTGTAAAAAGAAACAAAATACCACAGTAGTGTGCATAAACTGCGGCCAATGCTATCATATAAGCTGTGCAGATAGAAACAAAACCATAACGGTCATTAAAAACAACTTAGTAGTATGCTGTCAGGAAGAAAATACATTCCTAACCTCAAACGCAAACCATGTGGAGGAGATGAAAATGATAAAAACACAAATGGAAACACAAAACACCAATATTAAAACCCAAGAGAAGAACATACAAGAACTTATAGATACTATAAAGGAGGTTCAACGAGAAAAAGAGGTTTCCATGCTAAACACGCAGATGAAAGAGATAAAGGATAACATAACCAAACTAGGAAAATGGATTTCCGAAAACCGAGAGAACATCAATTGTATCAAAAAGTCACAAGCTCAGGAACCTATAAAAAAAGATATGAAGACAGGTAAATCAAAGGGCACAGAGTCAAACCAAAGTACCAAAATAACACATTTAGTCAATGTTGATGATAACACAAACCACGACAAAGATAAACAATCGAAAACACCCAAAATGCAAAATACATACAAGGACGTGTTGAAAACTGTCATCCACTTAGATGATGATATCCAGCCGTCGATACCCTTAGGACAGTCGAAGACTGAGAAAGTGCGTTACCAGGAGGAAGATCATTTCCAAACGGTTTCGTACAAGAAAGATAAAAGAAAGCCCAACACAATATTAGGTAACAATACGGACCAAAACCTAATGATATCCGCTGTTGAAAGTAGGAGGCCAATATTTGTCTCAAGACTGAGCCCTACCACGACCACAGAACAAATTAAGATGCATCTTTTGAGATACCAGATACAGACCCAAAGCGTGGAGAAACTTGAAGTACAATCAAATCAAATTTCAGCATTTAAGATACTGGTAGAATCGTCCAGACTACATGATATTTACAACCCAAGTATCTGGCCTAAGTACACCATACTTCGCTCTTTTAAAGACACAAGAAATTTTCGGGGAAGACCAATCCAGATACAACCAACATAACACGCATGGAAAAACCAGAAAAGACAGCCAAACAGACAAAACTACTGTTATTCAAAGTGCTTCATATAAACATACAGTCGATAACCAATAAAACTGTCTCTTTAGCGCATGAAGCACATCAGGCTGATGTATCTGTTCTGTGCATCTCTGAACATTGGCTGCATAGCTCAAATTATCAAATTTACAATCTAGAAGGCTACTTTCTCACAAGCATATTTTACCGAAAAAATTACAAACACGGTGGTGCGTGTATCTACACAAAGCTGGGTATACAGGCAACAGAAATAGAAGATATAAACGCTTACTCCATAGAAAAACATTGCGAACTTGCAGGAGCTTTCTTCCCGGATCAAAACATTGTGATTATCGCAATTTACAGAGCACCAGAAGGTAACATACATGTCTTTGTGGAAACTCTGGAAAAGGTCCTTATAAAGATTCACGACAAGTACAACATAAAGACGGAAACCATACTGGCGGGAGATTTTAATTTAAATTTTACGACCAAAGACTATAATGTGAATCGAGTGGTGCGGCTTGCTCAGAGCTTTATGCTAAGTCAAACAATTTTTGAGGATACCCGCATAACCGCTACATCAAGGTCATGTATAGACAACATATTCACAAATGTATCTTACAGCAAAGCATACAATCTTCCATTAGCTCTGTCTGACCACGAAGGCCAACTACTGGAGATCAACTGTGAGCCCCATCCAGTTTCCACAGACACTTTCAAGCGAAATCTATGCCAATCAAATGTACAAATCTTCAAAAATTTACTGAAAGGAGAAAGATGGAACGAGATATCTGACATTTCAGATCCAAATGTTACGTTTGACTGTTTCTTAAATACCCTGCTGGGCTATTATGACGCAGCATTCCCAATAATGAGACAACAAACAAGGAAGTCCCGTGAATACTGTGACCCAGAGATCCTACAAATGAGGGAGACTGTGCATTTTATGTACGACGCATACAAATGTACTTCAGATGAAGATTATCTGAGAATTTATTTGAATTACAAGAAGATCTACATCCGTAAGAGGGAAGAGCACAGAAAGGCAAATAATATGATCCATATTGAGTCTGCCCCAAACAAGCAGAGAGCTATTTGGGGTCTCATTAACAGAGAAACAGGCAAACCAAAGAAAAAAGATACGAACTCTAAAGTATCAAGTAACAACTTCAACGAATACTTCACAACCATCGCAGAAGATATCTCCAAAAACCTACCAGAAAAACCCATAACACCGGAGGAAGCCTTCAAACGTATCCCAGTCAGCGGAAAATCAGCATACCTATGGCCAACAAATCCAACGGAAATTGAGCAGATCATACAGAAACTGAAACCTAAACACACAATTGATTCTTACGGCCTGAACATGACGGTGATCAAGGAGGTGGCTGAGCAAATATCGCGCCCCATGTCAGATATTGTGAATGCTTGTTTTGTATGTGGAGTTTTCCCAAATAGCCTGAAAATTGGAAAGGTAATACCAATCTATAAGAAGGGAGACCAGAGAGATCCGGGAAATTATCGACCCATATCAATTCTTCCTTGCCTGTCAAAAATCATTGAAGAGGCCATGGCGAACAGGATAGTGGACTTTGTTCAAAAACAAAATTATTTCAGCCCAAGTCAATTTGGCTTCAGAAAAGGACTAAGCACAGTGGATGCACTCCGTGCAGTGTTGACAGAGATCCAAGAGGCAATGGAAGAACAGAACCATAGCGAATGTCTCTTCATTGATCTAACAAAGGCATTTGACTGTATGCCGCACCAACTTTTCATCGACAAAATGGAACACTATGGTTTCAGAGGCACATGCTTAAACCTATTAAGATCATACCTACAAAACAGACACCAGTTTGTGGTACAACCCGGCGATAAAACCGAAGTTAAGTCCATTAGTCGTGGAGTTGCCCAAGGATCGATTCTGGGGGCCCTCTTTTTTATAATGTTTGTGAATGACTTGCCGAGTTATATGGGGTCCTTTACAGCATTATACGCAGACGACACAACAATAATAAACAAGGCACGAGATCAGTGCGAAATGAAAGCTCGGACAGAAGTTAGCTTGCAGAGGGCAAATAGTTGGTTCACTGCAAACGAACTAAAGCTAAACCATGAAAAAACCATCAGAGTCTCTTTCACAGCATCAAGACGAGTAGCTCCAGCGATAAACACATCAGCAAAATTTCTTGGAGTACACGTGGACACAAAACTTACATGGCTACCACAAATAGAACACCTCGAAAAGAGCCTTTCAAAGGTCATTTATGCCGTACGAAAAATCGAGAAGATAATAGACACAGGAGCAGCCCTAACAGCGTACCATGGCTTGTTTCACTCGAGGATGGTATACGGCCTCGCCATCTGGGTTGGCTCGCCTCACTGCAGAAAAATTTTTACCCTGCAAAAGAGAGCAGTTCGAGCCTTGGAACATCTTCCTCCCCAAACACACGCCAAACCACTGTTTGTTAAGTACAAAATAATTACCCTCCCATCTGCTTACATCCTCGCCCAACTGATCCATACAAAGTCGAACATCGCGTCCTATCAAACTCGACAAGACGTGCAGCACCACAACTTGCGCACCAATGATAACCTTACCATTACTTACAACCGTCTCAAAACAACAAATTCCTTAAATACTGGCCTCATCTTCTACAACAAACTACCACCTCACTGGAAACCTCTAAACACAAGAAATTTCACGAGAGAACTGAGGAAGACCCTAGCTACCAAGGCGTACTACTCTGTGGAGGAGTACATGATGGACGACTGGACCTGAAATTTATTTTTTGTTACCACATTTTTTTCCACATATCTGTTTTTGAATATTATATTGTTTTACATTATCTGCTATGAATTTTATGTACTTGAATCTATTTGATTTCAATAAACTTATTATTATTATTAATTAAAAATTTAAAAATATCCAGGCAGGTTTATTAAAAAAAAGAAACGTTTGCCAAATTGCCATATAATAAAATGAACCCTGTACATATAATGAAAATATATTTAAACGAGCGCTCGTTTAACCCCAATAAACTTTTGTACGAAATTTTTTTTGCAATTGTTTACGGTTGGCCAATTATTTAGTTATTACAGTAATTTTGACTAATCTTGATACCATTTACTATCAGAGACCTTTTCTTTTTACTATTAATATTTTACTTATTATGCAGACATGCAGCAATCCAAAATAAAAATAATCCGAAAACATCGGGAATGAGTGCTTGAGGTTGTAGAACTTAATGTCAACAAAGGTATATACTATATAATTCTCGAATAAAAACTTTTTTGCCTGTCTAAAATATATTTTATTTCTTAGGTACCGGTTTCATTTTGCAACATCATCAGCCTAAATCCACAATAGGAATAATAATGCGGGCCAAATGGCTCTAGTGGTAGAGCGTAGGCCTACTGACTAGGAGGTCTGGGTTCACAACCAGGACCAGCCGAAAATTTGTCCGAAAAATTGTCGATATTACTGTACAGTAGTGAGGGGAAAGCTCAAAGGGCCAACTGTGGCCTAGGACCTGCGCGGAAAAAACTGCACCCTACCATACATACATACAAGAATAATAAGAATAATATTTGTGGTAATAAAATAAATAAATAATAATTTAACATATAACTTACAGTTAGGTAATTAAAAACACTAGCAATGTGTGCCATGTGTGAAAGACAAACTGACACTGACATATGGCTAAGTTAGCTAGAGGCTATAGGAAATTGGTACAAAGTAGGCAAATTAAGAATCAACATTTTTTTAAAATTATTGTAAAGTGAATATGTAAATGGTTTTTGTTGAAATGGTTTCTTTTGTTTTTCGATTTCAAGCACTGTTGTTCTAATAAATCAAAATTGTAGTGCATTTTTTAAGTAGCATAGGGTCATTGCATTTTAGGGAAAGGCCTGTTGAAATTTTATGTTGATAAATTGTAGAAGTTCTAGATTTATTCCGCTATAAGTGTTTCTTCCTTTTTTCCCAGTTTGACCTACATAAAGAGAATCACAATTAGAGCATTTGACTGAATAGACTCCAGACTGAACCATAACTGACTCTGGAGTTTTAAAATTTGAAAGGTGTTGGTAAATGTGTTTACTGTTCTTAAAAGAAGGATAAATGTTAAATTTGGATGCTTTTCTTGCCAAGTTCCACCCGGAATAAATGATAGGTAAGTTGAAAAAATTTAATTTTATAATACTGGAAACTTGTTACAAAACTTTAAACCTTGTTTTTTCAAAACCATGTTTTCAAAACCTGTACTAATAATTCCTTCTAGACAGATCAACCAACTTCCAATTATTTTTCATTAGTTGAAAGCTTGCATTCGCCAGTCCTTGTCGCATCCGATTTTTAAAATTTGCAATCTTTAATATTTCTTCTTGCTAAAACAAATGAAATTTGTTGCAAAAAATGAGAATTTAAAGTTTGCAAATGTATTATATTCTAAAAAAATGGAAATCTAAAATCAGATTGAACAAGGACTAGATAATTTAACATATTTTAAAACAGCGTTGGTATTTTTTGGTTTAGATAAACGAGATAGTCATTGGTACCTCGTACCTCTAGATAGGAGGATAGAACGGAGAGGCGAAGGAACGTACAGGGACCTCTGGATCCTTATTATGTAAGGAGGCCTGATGGTTCGGGGACTACAGAACCTGGAAGTAATGAAGAAACGATGTACCGGACACTGGTACAGGAAAGCTTACGGCTAACCGGGAGCGAACCGACAAAGAGAAGAGTCCAGGACGATCCGGACCAAAGCTGCCGGAACAGCGCCAGCAGCAAATGGAAGTGACCACCGGAACTGCCAACCGGGACCAGTGGTCACAAACGAACAGAAAAGAACATGCCCCAGAGAGTGGTGGAGGAAGAAGCCTTGAGTTCTGTCAGTGAAAGTGTCAGAAAAGTGACCAGGTCACATCGTATGGGATAGGTTGCATTCCATAGACATTAGGATATAGGAAATAAGTGTAAGTAGAAATAAATCTATGTATTCGAATAAGGTAGTGATTATAGAAGTGTGATTATATTAGGTAGATATAAAATGTTTTGTCAATAAAGGTCTACGACCCAAAACGAAAAGAGCGAAGGGAGTTTACCATAGTTTTGTTGATAAATTCATTCATTTAGAGAAGAAGTCTCCAGACTGAGGATGACAGACAAGGCCGGTCTGGAGGGGCGGTGGTAGGCTTCCCCTCCCCTCGCTCTTTTTTAAAAAAATGTACACATTTAGTACATTTAGTAAAAAGAGACAATATTTAGTCGGGTGGAAGGTATATGACCAGCTGCATCGGATAATATTAAGGCAGAGCTGCTGAAGTACAGCAGTGGGTGATATCGGAAAACAATGCATACACAAAAAATAGTTAACACTGCTTGGAAGATTGGAATAATACCAAAGGACTGGACCATAGCGACAATTCTGCGAATATTTAAAAATGGTGACAAGTAAAAATGCTCCAACTACAGACCAATATCGCTGTTAAGTGTGGGAAGTAAGCTGTATGAAATGATTCTAGAGCAGAGACTGCGAGAAATAGTTGGGAGAAGACTGGACGATAATCAGACTGGATTATAAAGCAGAGTTTATGAGTTGAAAAAAAACTTTAAGTTACAATAACTCGACTATCTGTGTAGGTTTTGAGATACACTACGAGGAAAATCACAAAAAAAATATTATAACATTACAAAAATTGTTCTATATCGTTCGTTCACACATGACATTGTAAATAATTTATAGTTGCATTTACTCATAAATAGTGGGTGGGTTTCTTGGCGGCAAATAACTCGTAAAACACTATTATTATCTATCTGCTACAAATTATATATCTTTGTTACAGAAATATGTTTATAACTTGATATCTTTCTCACTTATACCGAAATAGGTAATAAACAATTGCAATTTTACTTTTAAATGCTGATTGGTAGTAAAAAGCTTTCAAATGATTGATCGGAGGGAGTTAATATTTTGATCGGCAAAATGTTTGAATTAATGCAAAATGTTTGAACTAATGCATACCTCCAACTCATACACCACATAGTAGAGAGTTAGTTGGGGTAGTCATAAATTAACGCAAACAATTTTGCTCCGAAGTGAACAATCCCTAAATAGCGAAAAATTTTGCTACAAAGTGAACAATTCCAGTCCCAATGTTATTATCCCTTGTACTTGTTGCGTGCCTTTAACTAAACATGGAACATTTTGTATTTAACGTGTATATATAATATATAATTATATATAATATAAATGTGTAAGTCAAATTTTGCAAAAACAGTAAATTAGTTTTATAAACAAACTTACGTCAGTTTGGTTGTTGATTGCTGTCCAGATAAGTAGATAAGTAGCATCAGTCAGCAGCAGTAGTTTCAACAAATTTTAGTTTTTCAACTTCCATATCAAATCTGGAAAATATAAACTATTACAGTATAGTAATACAATTGTAATACAATTATAAAACAGTCAGAAGAAGGGAACATAGTGACATATTTGCACGTTTTGTGTTTTATAAATCGGGATTTCATGTTGTCAAGAAGTAATTTAACGTATCGTTGCATCTAAAGCTCTCTTTCTGTAGAAACAGAATTATTAAAAAAAAATAATTTAAAAGATATTATCAATAGTATAATTTAAACCCAATTTCAAAAGTACGAAAGCTAAATTTTATTATCAGAATCAAGATCCTCTCCAAAAAAGACAGTCTAATCTAAAATTAGTAATAAAACTGTAATCTACTAAAAGTAATAAAAAAAAGTAGTCACTTTTACAATTTTATTGGGAAAATTATATTAATATTGCCAACTTTCTCGATACATCGGCACTAATGGCAACCCTATTCACAAGGAAAATTGATAATTATCTGTTTGCAATAGAGTCAAGCATGGAGATGGTTATTATGAACGAATTTATTCCATTTGTCAGTTTTAATCGTCTAGTGTTTTTGGATGTTTGCGGTTAACATCCCAGGTCTGCTACAGTTTGGGGAATACTATATTATCATTTATTTGTTCCGTTCTTATTCTCTGTATTTTGTGAATTGAAAGTGAATAATATATAAATAAAAGAACGAATGCTGTTTACTATTACCCGGCATAGGTATATCGGTAGGGTACATGTAAACGACGCTTCTACTAAATTTCCAGAAGACATGTTTGATCTGGTTTCCCTAGAGACGTATAAGTTCCATAAGAAAGAACTTTGAATAAAATCTTAGACAGTTTGTTCAGCGAGAATACCAATCGTAACAATCAATCGCCACCGACAAGCAGCCAATCAGCAAAAGATTTGTCGGACAGATCAAATCTCATCTGTGAAATCTATTAACAGTTGTTATATGATATTGAAAGATCTATGCTAACATGTACCCCTGCATTGCTGGAGTAAATGCAAACAGTAAAGTCAGGAAAATTGTAAAAGAAACAATTATTGACAAGTCGACTACGTATGCACAAACTAACCGTAGAAACTAACTCAATGAAAAAGGAAGGTTTGGAGGTTCAGAAAGAATAACCAGCTTTGTTTGCAGTGTCAGTTCGGAGACATCTCTTGCAAGAGTTCTTTAGTTTCAAGTGTTTGCAGTGACAATTACTATTGTAAACTTGTGACAGTAATTTCCTCATGGGACGTTATAAACTTGCCGTCCTATCAAGTTTTTGGTCCTGCGCATATGCATTTGGTCTATCATTGTATTTTGGAGTTCGGTGTGACTGGTAGCTTCAAAGTCTCTACAATTTGTCTTTACCTCCTTGTCATTTAATGATAGATTGGGTTAAAATTAACCACAGCAAAATGTTGAGAAATGCTCTCAACACTTTTACAATTCTACCTAACAAGTATAGTTTTAAAAAAATTTATGTTAACATTGCTGAGATCACAAACACGTCTTAAAAATGTTTGTTTGATTTCCCTGCATTGAAATAACAATGAGGTTATTTACCATAAAAATGGTTTAAGTTTTATTACGAGGGTGCTCGACAATATTATACAATTTGATCTTGCATGTAGCAATACGTAACTAATGGTTTCGGGATGATCGTCTGGTAATCCTGTAAGTTTTATTTTTAATGTACCCTCCGTAAAACTGAATGTGATTAACCCCTCGGCACATGTGATTGATTTTACGGCTGCGCTTATGCGAGCTACCTTCTCTACAGGATTATCGATTATTTTTATCTTAGCCCCTCCCCTTTGTTCGGAGGGGCTCACATATTTATCATAAACAACCAAACTGATATCAGTATATTTGATTGACAGGACAAATTAGAGATAGCCCAAATTGAGAAGTAAAACATCAAAGCAATAGATCAAAAAGCTCACTTTTAGCCGCATGCCACCTTGCAGCGGGATTCTCTTTGTCCTGTGATGATGCCACCTCGCAGCGGGATTCTCTTTGGCCTGGGATGAATTGAAGTTGTCAAGCACAACGTGATAGACAACTGAACTCATATACATTTTTATAATGGAAACCACGTTTTCCAAGCATTCTTCAATCTCCATGTTAATTCTGCAAATTGACTGTACACTTGTAGCCTGTAGGATAAAAACTTCATCCAACTTAGTCTCCAACTCCACCCACAATCTATAATGAAATCGCACCCAGTTTGCGTCGTTTCCATTTATTATGTTTGAGACTGGTATTACATTTTCCATCCTGGAGAAACGAGATAAAATGTCGTTCAAACATGCGGCCATTAGCGAGTAAGTACAACGAGGACAACACATTACACAACACAACATCGTTGAAAAAACGGCGACTGCGCTGGCGCTGGATCAGTCGATGCCGCGCAGTCAGTGTTGCCAACCCCTTTTCAAGGTTTTTCTTGGGTTTTTCCCTTTCAACGTTCTCAAAATTCCCTTTTAAGGGTGCCGAAACGGGTGCGTCCCGCACCAAGAAAGTTCAGCAACGAACTTCGTAAATCGTACAGATCTTTTAATTTTGCGTTTAAATTTGAGATATTTTGCAGTCAAAGGGTATTAATTGAATGTAGCTACAGAGTACAGTATACGAACAGGACAACAATAACTAAAAAGAGAATACATACCTCCCCGTTCAAACGCACAAAAATCGTCGTTTTTGCTGCTTCGTACCGATTTTCTAATTAAAGCCATTTCTTGGATATTTTACTGCATGTATTGATAGGTGATTTTACTATGCAGTGGATGAAGCAAGGACTTATAAATCCAAAAACAAAATTGTAAGTTATTGTCAATTGTTGAATTCTGACCAATTTTCGGTATGTATTCCCTTTTTAGTTATCGTTGTCCTGTTCGTATGCTGTAGCTACATTCAATTAATACCCTTTGAGTGCAAAAAATCTCAAATTTAAAAGCAAAATTAAAAGATCGGTACGAAGTACGTTTTTACAATTTACGTGTAAAATTCGCGGGTGCGTTCCGCACGCGTTTCTCCGTTTCGGCACCCTTTCCCTAAAAAATAGTTTTAAAAAAGTAGATAAAAATTAAGAATACAGAAAAAATAATATGTCAAATAAGGAGTACTTTTTATTTTGGTCAGTTTTTTTTTAAATAAGTGTGTTTTTACATCTCGCAGTTCTACATATGCTCATCTTTGCGTTGAAAATTAGCTTTATTGGCCTGTAAACTATTTTGAAACTTACATCCAACAATGTGTAAATACATTGTCTGATGTCTCTTCATATTTTTCCCGACTCCGTTTCATAAAGAACAAATTTGCTTTACTACAGCATGGTCAAAACAATGGGTGTATGTTAATTGGCTTCTTATCATTATTAGTGCTGATTCAATGAAAAATTTCGTTCATGATTCCAAAAACCCCCTTTTTTCTTTAATTATTCCCTAATTCCCAATACACCTCCGTAAAACCCTAAAAAGGGAAAATTCCCTAATTCTATACAAGTGAACATGAAAACATGAAAACATGAAAACCAAAATACCCACTGTGTTTTTAGGTTAGGACAGTTCAGCAAAATTTTTCAAAGTACATACATCAAAACAGGTACACAGGCGGCAAGCTTCCTTGAGTTGGCACACGTAGGCAGTGGCGGACTGGCCAGGTGGTGCCAGGTTGCCCGATGGCAAGTGGGTCCCCCTGGCTCCCGTATCCTACGTCGAAAACGCGCCGATACACCACACAATAGTAGTGTTCGATTGCTGGCTGCGCTTAGTTCTGTTCAATCTAATTAGCGATCAGTTGGCTAAAGTGCAGTTCGATTGCTCGTTTGACGTCTGGGCTGAACTGATTCCACCAATAGGAACCAAGTATTTCAAATTTGCGATCAGATTGAACAGTAATCTGTTCAATCTGATCGTAATCAACTGAGCGCGGCCAGCAATCGAACATACCTAATAATTATTGTTTAAATTGTGAAACTATAGCAACTATTCGATTGAATAGGTCCATACGCAACTGCGTCCACAAAGAATTTCAATATTTATGCAAATTATACATGCAAATTTTAGTGTTAAAAAAAACTAAACTACAAATATAGAAATGCTTTTTGGTCGCAGTGGCGTATGATTATTGTGTACTGTAATATGTTATAAAAATCTGATGTGGCCAGGCACATGACTTTATCATACAATATATAAAATTAATAGTTTAGCTGCATGAGAATCTATTCTATAAGGATAAATCGTAGGTATTGTCAAAGCATCAGCATTTGACACTACCTACACTACGTCATTAGAATAATAGTTATTTATGTCACAAATGCCGAAAGTACGAAATAGCGCGACGAGCGGTGATACGGCGCGTCACCGAAGGCGGAGTGTAGCCGTCGCATATGAGCGAGTCGCGCTATCTAGTTTTTGGCAGGAGCGACATCAACGTTTATTGTGTTGCTTTTTAAGAAATATGTATTTAAAAAAAAAAAATTATTTCTGTATAGTAAATGCTAGGTTGGTACCACTTTGACGAAAGGTGCGTTCCGATTGGTAGGTAATGGAAGCTAATGGCGGTGGTAGAATACGAAATTATAGTATTTCTTACATTCGTGATAATGACACATATTAGTTTGCATGTACATAAACATGAGTCACTATCAATTTTGTATTGGAAATACTATAACGGCGTCTGCTACCACTGCCATTATCACTAATAAAAACGCACCTTAAAAAGGTAATTCAAATTCTGACAGATTTATATTTGTTCATGACACATCCCTACCAACATACTAAAATAAAACTACACTCATCGCTATACTTTATTTATATTTTCTCAATGTATCATTTTTAGAATTAGATATGAAGACGGGTTGATATTTCTTATCAACAAACAATCAAATTGGTGATCTTATTTTATTTGAAATTTGTATTTTATAATTTTGCGCACTACAGCGGCACGTTCCATAGTGGTTCTCTAACCTCTGATTGCCTATGATGAGATCAGCTGTTTTCGAATGTGACAACACAAAAAAATATTTGTCAAAATCCTGGCTACTATGTAATTTCATATCAATGCAGATGCGACCGATCTCGATCAAATAGAATTTGCTCTTGAAGGTAAACTATTAATTTTACCAAAAAATGTTATAGGCATAAATTATTCAAAATTTCCTCTACTTTAATTTATTAATTAACTATTTTGTCGAAATTACAGAAATGGCGGCTCATTTCCAAAATCCTTGAAAAAGGCTTAGAATAAACTAAAACGCTAAACTATTAATTTTACCAAAAAATGTCACAGGCATAAATTATTCAAAATTTCCTCTGCTTTAATTTATTATTTAACTATTTTGACGAAATTACAGAAATGGCGGGTGATTTCTAAAATCCTTGAAAAAGGCTTGGAGTAAACACCCAGTTCCTTTGGACCCTTTTGAACCAAAAGCTTTTCAACTCTAAGTTTGGTCATGAAACTTCTAAATATGAAGTTCCGTGCCGATACCTTTAGTAGTTTCTCCGGAAATGAATTAACAAAAATTGGGTACACACACACACACACACACACACACACACACACACACACACACACACACACACACACACACACACACACACACACACACACACACACACACACACACACACACACACACACACACACACACACACACACACACACACACACACATACACACACACACACACACACAGACATTTTTTTGTACCTTGGTCAAAAATGTTCAGGGGACCCATAAAGACCTATTTCCGCTAAAATCTCAAAAAATTTTTTCGGCACGATTACAATACTTTACATACTGCGTATGATAAAGTAAAAATACATTAAATGCTACGTATAACGATAAATAGAATTTGCTCTTGAAGCTAAACTATTTATTTTACCAAAAAATGTAATAAGCATAAATTATTCAAAATTTCCTCTACTTTAATTTATTAATTAACTATTTTGTCGAAATTACAGAAATGGCGGCTCATTTGCAAAATCCTTGAAAAAGGCTTAGAATAAACTACCAGTTCCTTTGGACCCCTGTCAACCAAAAGCTTTTCAGCTCTAAGTTTGGTAACAAAACTTCTAAATATGAACTTTCGTTCCGATACCTTTAGTAGTTTCTCCGGAATCGTCGTCACAAAAATCGGTTACACACAGACATACACACACACACACACACACACACACACACACACAGACATTTTTTTGTACCTTGGTCAAAAATGTTCAGGGGACCCAAAAAGACCTATTTCCGCTAAAATCTCAATTTTTTTGTTCGGCATGATTACAATACTTTATCTTACTGCGTATGATAAAGTAAAAATTGCACATTGAATGATAATTATGTATTTAAAAATACAGAAAAGTCCAAAATATGAAGAAAAAGAATAAACGCCTGTTCATAACAATGTCATCAATTTTTCGTCTTTTCATTCTCTACAATTCGTCTGTTGAAAGCATTAAGATTGCTCCACCGGTTTAGATTTTACAAGGGAAAAATAAAAAAAAAATTTTTGAGGTTTTTTATTTATAACAAATTAAGAAATGTTATTTGCGAGTAAGAAACACATCACAATACATCTACGGACTGCTCCACGCGACCTGGGACCGTCAGCTTCCTGCTAGTATTTTTGTCTTCATTTTCTGCTTTAATGCCTGGCCTATTATAGGGCTTCTCCCCTTTATGCTTTTGCATATGACGTTTAAGAGATGTCGATTGTACAGCAACATAATCACACATAGTGCACTTATAAGGTTTCTCGCCTGTATGTTGTCGCATGTGTCGTTCAAGATAACTCAATCGTGCAGCAGCATAATCACACATACTGCACGTATAGGGCTTTTCCCCCGTATGGATTAGCATATGTTGTTTAAGACTGCTTAATTCCACTGAAGCATAATCACATAAGGTGCACTTATTTGGCTTCTCACCTGTATGCTTTTGCATGTGATATTTAAGAGATATCGATTGTACACTAACATAATCACACATGGTGCACTTATAGGGCTTCTGTCCTGTATGTTGTCGCATATGTCGTTCAAGATAAGTCGATCGTGCACCTGAATAATCACATATTGTGCACTTATAGGGCCTCTCGCCTGTATGTTGTGGCATATGTTGTTTAAGATGGGATGATGTTGAAGCAGCGTAATCGCACAGAGTGCATCGATAGGGCTTCTCGTAATCAGATGTATGTTGTCGCATATGTCTTTTCAGATTACATGATTGTACGGTAGCAAAATCACATACAGTGCACTTGTGGGGCTTCTTCCCTGTATGTACCGGCATATGTTGTTTAAGACTGGACAAAGTTGAAGCAGCATAATCGCAGATAGTGCACTTATATGGCCTCTCGCCTGTATGTTTACGCATATGTTCTTTAAGATTGGATGGTGTTGAAGCAGCATATTGGCACATGGTGCACTTATGGGGCTTCTCGCCTGTATGTTTTCGCATATGTTGTTTAAGATTGAACGATGTTAATGTAGCAAAATGACAAATGGTGCACTTATAGGGCTTCTCCCGTGTATGTTGTCGCATATGTTTCTTGATATTGGTCGATGTTGAAGCAGCATAATGACACATACTGCACTTATACCGCTTCTCCCGTGGATGTTGTCGCTTATGTTGTTTAAGATTGGTCGATTGTGCAGCATGATCACAGATATGTTCTTGAAGATGTGAAGCCCTTGATCTAAAAACAAAATGAAACAACTACATTATAAATATATCCACAAATTGGGAATGATAAATGTGGCCTTTTTCGTGACAAGCAAAAAAAACTTCATAGCAAACAGTTTATAATGTCACATGATTGATGTACAACCTTGTTTATATACCTTTGATTTATTTTTTTATGATTTCTTTGCTGTAGTTTTTTATGATAAAAATGTTTAAGAATGTTGTTCTTAAAACTACATATTAAAAAAAATCAAAACATTAAAGAAGCTACAATACTTTTTGTATTGACTTGCGCAGCCTTTCGGTATGCCATGGACTACTGGGAAATGGGGGAAATGGACTACTGGGTATCTTGGAAAGTTGTGACCGATCTTCGATCACCATTGGAGATCGATCTGATAGATCTGATTAATTGATTGATCATGATTGATCAGCTCGATCTTTTGATGGTCGATCAGGTCGATCTTTTGATGATCAATCTTTTAGTTCTTCCATATACATACGATACGTACTCCGCCAGATGTAGATGGCGCTACCATTGGGAGGGTGCTAGTGCCCCTGTATTTATAGAGTACCGCAATTGGTTATGCCACTACTTGGACTGAAAATGGCTGCTAAGTATTGACAGCTGGCCTGATTGGAAAGTCAACATAACCTTACTATAACCTTTCGCCCATAAGAAATGGAGCCAAAATGGCGACTATTGCGGTACTCTCTAAATACAGGGACACTAGAGGGTGCGTGATGCAAGCGCCTCTCCCAGTGTAGGCGAGTACTATTGCCACGAGGCGTAAATGGAGCAGTTCGCAACTATATGTTACAGTTATCTGTAGTGTTTTAGTGGTCCAATTAAACTTGTATTATTATACTGTTTTTGGAAAATAACTGTTAATAGTGAACTTCATTAACTTAATTTCATTGAACTTAATTTAATTTACAATTAATTATAAAATATAATTATAAACAACTAGGTAAGGTTAGGTAAGGTTATGTTTCATGTACAATTAGTTCAGGTTAAGTTATTGTTTCTTTATTAATAAACTAACAAGGCTGTGCTGTAGGGTCCGAGATCTAGCTCATGTTCGCACAGTCACTTTCAATTAGCCGGCAAAACACGTGCACAACACAAAATGAGTGTACTTTGTTTTGGGACTTTTAGATTATATTGTAGATTGTAGATTAAACTTTCTTATAAAACAAGCAATCGAACTAGACAAACCCTTTTATTCAAACTTAATAATAAGATTATATTGCTGAATTCTGAATGTAATTTGAAAATAAATTTATTTTTTAGCTCAACATGAGTGTAATAATCTTGAAATCTATAAAATTTGCATTTCTTGTTCTTTCTCCTATTATTCGTACATTTGTCAATACAACACTTATAGTGTCCCCCCATTACGAATTATCGATGTACGATCTGTTGCTGTGAACCACAGAATTGTATACGTCTTATGAGTTATGATATGACAGCTAGGCATCAACATAATGCGCCGCAAACTACTGAACCTTGAAACTACTGCACATCTGTAGGCCGATATTTCTCCGTTTCTCCGCCACGGGCGCCTAAACCGATTTTCGTCTCCCTTCCACGGTGCCAATAAACACGTCTGTTTTTATTTCGTATTACATTTCACGTATAGTATAACCTACAGAAACCTAACATGTATCAGTTTCTATTTGTACAAATATTCAAACTGGACTGTGTTTGAGTGTTCTAGTCAGTCGTTGATATAGTACTTTCACAATCGCCGCTATTGTAAACATGGTTGCCAACTTATTACAAACATGCACTACAATACTCTAGAGAGCAAGTCTAAAGAAGTTCAGAAGAAAATAATGTGTGCTCTTATAGTTAACATTTAATAATATTTTATAACGTATTACTGCAGACAATAATCAGACGCAACTGCCATCGGAAAGCATTTCTATATTTGTAGTCCATACCAAAACTTGCATAAATAATTTTCAGCAGCAAGTTTACTATCTATTCCTAGTAAGAAGTTGACCTGCTACTAATTGATTGAGATTCTAAAAATATTATTTCTCTGGTTACTCGTTAATTTTCTTGCCATGCATGTGTGTCCTGTGTCCTACATGGCCAGGGGACAGAAGTACTAAATAATAGAAGATAAACAATTTTTTTTAAAGAAATAGTAAGTAAGGCCGCTTTTGGTTAGAAAACAATGATAAAATGACTTGCCTTCTGCACATATACTCCTAGTAACAGTCAAAATTATTGACTTTTGAAATAGGATAATATAAACAAAGATTTTATTTTGCCAAAAATTTAAAAAAACCACCAGTACAGGAATATTAGAATCAAAACGGCGTTATTTCGGAACGATTTTACCTCATAAATAATTTTGAATGAAACCTTTTGAAATACCTTCTATATTTCGTTTCAAATATCAAAGTCTACTGAATGCAAGAATGTACTTTTGCATCAACTTTGTAAAGAACTAATTATTTGTCGGAGTTGAGTGACAATGCAGACAATTAATTGTTAAACAGAATAACCTTAATCGCCCATAATTGACATTGACGATTAAAAATTTACAATTTAATGTCAAATATTTGATGTATCTGACATATAAACCATGGCAACGCTTAATGCCCGCGCAGGCGTTAAGACTCCTTAATGCCCTCGCACGCATAAAGTAGCTGTTTTCGCCCCGGTATATAAGATGTAAAATGTCATTTTATGATCATGTAGTACAAAAAAAATAAATGAAACTAATAAAAACTTTTCTTACGTATATACTCCCTATATACCATCTGAGCACAACTCACAAGACACCAACATTTTCAATAATTTTCCATAATAGTATTAACTTTACCAAAAAACAAACATTTTTGTCAATTAATTTTTTCTTTAATGAGTGAAGAGATCAATCTCAAAATAACCAAAACCCGAAATTCGGGCATTTATATTATAAATGTAAAAATACATTTTACTTCTAGATAGTGGATGGTGGGGCGGGTTCGGTCCATAGTCATTCCTTTCGAGAATCCCAGTGACGATCACCGCGAATTATCACCGTCCATTTTTTCTGATCTTGTTTGTTTCATGTGTTATAACGTCAGAAGTTTACGCAACAAGACGGAACTAATGGATCTGTACCTAATGGAACGAGAGTTTATGTTTTTATGTATTACCGAACATTGGCTTTCAGAGAATTCTATCCTGATAGAAAAATTAATAAACTATGAGCTAATTAACTATTTCTGCCGCTCTGATTGCAGAGGAGGGGGTTGCGCAATATATTCCCATACATCTTTTAATATGCAAAGTGAACAGTTTCAGATAGAATCCATTGAAAGCCACTTCGAATTTTGCTGTGTTAGTTTTAAATGTGACGATAGAAGATGCCTGTGTGTATGCGTATATAGAGCTCCTACAGGTAACATTGATGTATTTTTAAATGGTTTGACCAATCTCCTGGAAATTGTATGTGAAAGATTTGATTGTATTATTGTTTGTGGAGATTTTAATGTGCATTTTGGTGGCGAGTCCCGCATATGCGGTGATGTCATAGCGATGTTTGCGTCATTTAATTTATCGGCCTGTTTTAGTGAGCCTACAAGATTGCGTAGTTGTTTGGACAATGTTTTCACAAATTTTGGAGGAGATGAAATGCGCTCTTGGACTGAGGATCCGGGTTTCTCTGACCACGTTGCGCTACTGTGTGGTTTCGAGGCCGATCGGCCAACCGTGGAGGGTGGGAATCATACGAGACGCTATCGGGCAGTTGCGATCGAGTCGTTTAGGAGTGATCTGGCGAGAGAGGATTGGGCATACGTGTTCAACTCGGGAGAAAACGAACAGGTTAATAGAGTGTACGATATATTTCTAGACACGTTTTCTTATCATTTCAATAATAATTTTCCGCTGACTAGGGTCCGCCCCCGAAAGGCATGCAGTTATCCGTGGTACAATGGGGCTATACGTGCTCAGTCAGCTAATGTTAGGGATTTTTTTGCGATATGTAAGCGTGCTAATGAACCGCTGCTCTGGGCTGAATATAAGACAAGAAAGAGAACTCTGAAGCAAGCAATTAGGGATGCAAAACGACTTTACAATGAGTCCAAAGTAATGCAGTCAGGAAACAAAAGTCGTACCGTTTGGGGCATAGTAAGGGGGGCAAGTATCGCGCGCAAACCGGCGGGGGCCATTCGGCTTACCAATTTTGGTGATGGGGTTAGTGTAGATGATCCGCAAATGGTTGTGGAAGCCTTCCATGACAGATTTTTTGAATCGGGAGCCCGTTGTGGGGATGAGCGGCCGTATGCTTTTCCGCAGGTTCATGGGGTTGCAGCGACCATTTTTCTCTACCCGGCCACTCGCGAAGAAGTGATGGATGTACTGAATTCTATGTCGCCAAAGTTTTCGTGTGGTGTTGACGGAATTCCACCTTACATAGTTAAAATATCAGCCGAATTTGTCTCACCTGTGCTCAGTCACTTGATAAACTTGATGCTCCAACAGGGTGTCTTCCCCGACGGACTGAAACCGGCGATTTTGCTTCCTGTCCATAAACGTGGGTCCCGGGATAATGTCGATAACTACCGTCCAATATCCATGTTACCGGCATTCTCAAAAGTGTTCGAGCGAATCTTGTATAACAGATTATATGAATTTTGGTCAGCCAATTCGGTTATCTCGGCGAGTCAGTTTGGTTTTTTGCCGGGACTATCCTGCGATGTGGCTCTGTTTGACGCGGTTACAACAGTGCTTTCACATGTTGATCAGCGCTATAACGTCGCTGCAATGTTCTTCGATTTATCGGCAGCTTTTGACACGATAGATCATGCTATGTTATTGTCGAAGATGGAGGCGCTGGGTATTAGGGGTAACGCGTGGAATCTTTTGCGGTCTTATCTTGGGGGTCGGAAACAGACCGTGTGCGTGGCGGGGAGATTTTCTTCGCGGGAGTCCTTGATGACGGTGGGTGTCCCTCAGGGTTCGGTGCTGGGGCCGTTACTCTTTTTAATGTTCATGAATGATCTGTCGGCGCAGTTGTCATTCGGAGACCTGTACCAGTACGCCGACGACACGACATTGATCATTAAGCACAGAGACATATCAGAGTTGGCCACGCTGGCGGAGAGAGCAATGGAGAACATGAAATTATGGTGCCAGTCGAACAACATGATTCTTAACGAGAGTAAGACTGGTTTGCTCCAGTTCGCCCTGGGTACACCAACTCAGTCAATTCTTGTAAGATCGGGTGGACCATCGATACCATTGAATGAACACGTTAAGTTTCTCGGGGTGCACTTACAATCTACCCTTAAGTGGGACACTCACGTAAACAAGGTCCGGGATAGGGTAGCTCAACTGCACTATTTACTATACAAGTTGCGACATATGGTAGAGTTTCAGGTACTTCGAACGTATTATCTGGCCTGTGTTGAGTCCGTTTTGAGTTACGGAATAATATTGTGGGGCTCTTCGTCACGCGGTATGGCTGCATTATTTGTGCTCCAGAAGAGGTGCATGAGATCTATGCTGCGACTGGGATATCATGAGACTTGTAGATCCCATTTCAGAGCGCATAATATTCTTACTCTGCCAAGTCTCTACATTTTCAGACTTGTGTGTTACTGCAGAAGGCATATCTCCAATTTTGTGAGAAATGGGGACATTTCGCATTCGATGCGCACGCGAGGTGCGTCTCGCCTCGCCACCCCCGGGCATGTATCATCGGCCTTCGAGCACGGGGCGTACTATATGATGATACGGGCCTACAACGCCTTACCCGCGCGGATAGTTGACGCGAATTCGTTTTCCGCATTTAAATCGCGAGCAAAGTTGTTTTTTATACATAAAGAGTTTTATTCGGTGGAGGAATTTTTGAGTCATGGCGGAGACCGCGACTAGAATGCACATTTTTATTTTTATGTAAATTTTGTGACTGTGTTTGTTGAATAATGTGATTGAAATGTGTTTGTTGCCTCTTTTTATTATTATTATTTATTGTTTTTCTTTGCACAAGATTATAGTTTAATATGTATGCCTGCAAATCTTGTGAATGATTAGTTTTTAAGATCTTTCTATTTATATATATATATATAAGAATGACAATGTCAATGTCTGTAAGGATCTTATGACAATAAAGTATTATTATTATTATTATTATTATTATTAGATAATTGTACTTCCATTTTGCATGTTTTATTATAAAATAAACATGTTAATAACTACCCTGTTAATTTGTCATTTAGATAGGGAACACTTTACACATTTGTGAATATACCAGCCCCTTACAGTGCCAATATTTTCTAGGCTGTTCTAACCATTTTCAAACTAATTATAACTAATCAAATGTATACTTACGATGAAGAATCCGTCAAACTACTGCTGTTGCACAGGGTACATTTTGTCCTATCTGTAAACAGAAACTTAAAAAATTATAATTGAACCTATTATTCAGAAAGCAAATATAAGGAAACTATTGCAGTTATCTCACCAATGAATTCACTGTTAACACCTCTAGTACACCCATCGTCAGCTTTTATCTCATTTCCTACGTGACAATCAAAATCGTCACTATTTGTTACCAGGGTAATGGTATCAAAGCACCCATCACCCACATCACTGACAATTTCCGACTTAAGATTCATATGTTGGACTTTAGTTTCCCCAATGTCCATGTCGGGTTCCATTTTTATTGCAAAATTGTTTAGGTCACAAGGAAATCTACAAATATAAAGAAAATATACATTTTACGGGCCAACAGAATGTCCATTCGAGACTATTTTTAAGAGCAGGGTGAAGGGTTTTACAGGGGTGAGTTGCATGAACTTACACAAGGTCTGTCCCGCACGTTCTAGTATGACAGTCAAGCAATTTTTCAGACGAAAAGGTCTCGCGGTGGTTGTTGCATCTAATTCTATCATCAGAAATGTTATCACAGTCTGCAACCAAACTTCCTGCCGGATTGTTGTGGTCGTTATAAGAGTTCTTCAACTTCTGTTTTGGAATGGTTTTTGACATCTTAGCATATTTTGGATAAAACTTGCCATATTTTTCTCGAATTATGTATGTAGCTTTCAAGATGAGACAATTTTCTTTTGCGTATTCATTTGTAGCAAGTATTGTTACAAGCGAGAACTAAAGCAGCCAAACAGGTCAATGAATTACCTGTAAACAAAATTCGCTACACAGAAATTCTGAGGTTATGTTCTAACCACTAAGCTCATATCAGTATTATAACGACAGATGTCGCTTCACGAACAATAGTTCGTATTAGGTGCGTTCAGCCACTTTAACCGACCTCTGTGAACTTGGCCCCTCCTTTTTCGAAATTTGGAATTCTGTTTCTACAGATCGTTTGCAATTCGTTTGCAATTGTTTGCACCCTTTTTATTTTCGTTTGCACCCTCACCGTTTCCGAGATAAAATTAAAACAAATTCGGAGGGGCCAGATTCACAGTAGCCCCTCCTTTTTCGAAATTTGAAATTCTATTTCTACAGATCGTTTGCAATTCGTTTGCAATTGTTTGCACCCTTTTTAGTTTCGTTTGCACCCCCGCCGTTTTCGAGCTAAAATTAAAACAAATTCGGAGGGGCCAGATTCACAGTAGCCCCTCCTTTTTCGAAATTTGAAATTCTATTTCTACAGATCGTTTGCAATTCGTTTGCAATTGTTTGCACCCTTTTTAGTTTCGTTTGCACCCCTACCGTTTTCGTGGTAAAATTAAAACAATTTTGTGAAGCGTGAACTTGGCCCCTCCTTTTTCAAAATTTCAATTTTTTTTTCTACAGATCGTTTGCAATTCGTTTGCAATTGTTTGCACCCTTTTTAGTTTCGTTTGCACCCCTACCGTTTTCGTGGTAAAATTAAAACAATTTTGTGAAGCGTGAACTTGGCCCCTCCTTTTTCAAAATTTCAATTTTTTTTTCTACAGATCGTTTGCAATTCGTTTGCAATTATTTGCACCCTTTTTAGTTTCGTTTGCACCCCTACCGTGTTCGTGGTAAAATTAAAACAATTTTGTGAAGCGTGAACTTGGCCCCTCCTTTTTCAAAATTTCATTTTTTTTTTCTACAGATCGTTTGCAATTCGTTTGCAATTGTTTGCACCCTTTTTAGTTTCGTTTGCACCCCTACCGTTTTCGTGGTAAAATTAAAACAATTTTGTGAAGCGTGAACTTGGCCCCTCCTTTTTCAAAATTTCATTTTTTTTCTACAGATCGTTTGCAATTCGTTTGCAATTGTTTGCACCCTTTTTAGTTTCGTTTGCACCCCTACCGTTTTCGTGATAAAATTAAAACAATTTTATGAAGCGTGAATCTGGCCCCACATTTTTCAAAATTGCAATATTTTTTTCGACAGATCGTTCGCAACTCGTTTTCTAATGTTTGCACCCTTTTTAGTTTGGTTTACACCCCTACCGTTTACCAGATATAATACAAATAAAGTCTAAAACGGGAACCTGCCTCCCTCTTTTCAAAATTTTCAATTTCTTTTTCCAGAGATTGATTACAATTATATTGCATATGTTTGCACACCTTTTGCTTCTTCAACCAATCAAATAGGTTTCGAAAAAAAAAATGGAACAAGACAAGTGTGAACCAACCCAACACTTTTTTAAATTTAAACAAAACTTCATTTGCAAGTATACTGCATTAATAGAGACTGCAGCATGAATAATAACAATATTGCCATCAAATAATATTAGCCATTTAATTCATAAATTAGTTATCAATTATTATGGATTGACCATGCTGTCGCCCTCTAGCGGAAAAAGTTCGCGTCATAGATTCAGTGTTGCCGACACTAACGCTAACAGTCAATCAGCGTGGTTATATGTGAATCCCTCGTTTGAAAATCTAACCTGGGGGAACATAGTTTGGATATCAGCAACACCGAAGTGTTTTCACATATGATGTAAAAAATTAGAAAGTACTAATTACATTAAATTGAAGGGAAAATAACTCGATTTAACCACTAATGTAGAATTCTATACTGAATTTCAATAAATAATACACATTTACATTCTTATGTTTCAAGTCTGTATTTACAATATCTATATATGTATATATAAAAATATATAAACTTATGTTTATATAAACTTAAATACTTTATATTCTTAAGTATATATATAAAAAAATAAATATTCATAAAAGCGCCCAATTTTAATGAATAAAAAACAGAATTAAATGGTGTCACCATATTACAATAGCAATTAATTCTGTTTTATTTCATTAACATCTGTTCATAAATAACAACACTGGTTTTGAGCATTTTTTGTTGGGATATACCCGAATAAACAACAAACACAACTATAACTTAGAATAAAATAATAATGAAGGTGTTACAAATAGATTTTGTGTGTGATTTTCCTGCAGCTGTGTAGTTCTGAGGGTTAAATCATTGCACTGTTCCCACGTGCCATGTATGCGCCTGCAATAAGCAATATAATGGCCGATGCCATTATCAGCAATTGGCTTTTGGTATGCAACCACACCATTCAATATATATTTATCAGGCAAATATAAATATACTGGCATTTCAGCAAGTGTCCTATACTTAGTTGAGGAACGTTGCTGTTCCGAGTTTGAAATTATATTTAAAAAAAATACATCCACGTCTATCACTATATGGTTACATGTGCGCCTGGTAACTGTAACATTATTTTTGCAGTTTTGGCATTTTCTTGTAGTATTTTGTGTACAGTTTAATATCGCCATCTCAAGTGCAGTGCCACGAGCATACTGGCATTCTGACTGTGCATCAACTTCTAGAATTATTTTACTTGTAGTCTTACTAACTTTGCATGTAGTGCATGTTATTTCTTCCACCAAGCTTGGGCTATCAGCAAGAAGTGTTTTGGCGACATTGCCAATGTTACCAGCACAATTGACAAGATTATCAATATTACTAGGAAATATTTTTAAAAGAATATCCATTCTCTGCTGATATATACCTGCACACACACCATTACTAGCGTACTCTATTGCACATTTAATAAACGGTATATGTACATGTTCGTTTAAATATGCTCTGTAAATGGGCGAGTCAATATACGCAGCAGATATTATCTCTAGAAAAGAATCAAACGGACATGTATTCAGTGCCTGAATTTTCCTTCCTTGTACTTTCACTCCTGAAAGTAAATTACCGTTTTGAAGAACGCGTTTATCTTTTTTTAATGATGATTTTTTATGGATCAATTCTATGTCCGGACAAGGTTGAAGATATTTTCCTCGCTTTTGTTTTGTGGCTTTAGTTTTGCGTTGATGTTTATATGCCAAACCTTTCCAATTCTCCATTAAACCAGCAACCATATCCGAGGATGAATGCTCGTCACTGCTCTCGTTACTACTGACCTGCCTTTGGGAGTCATTAGGGTTTGGTCCAGCTTCAATTAGTTGGGGTGATGGTGACCTTATATTTTCAGCTGATACTTCCTCTTGAACTGCAGCACAACCAAGCTTCAACGCACCTTGAATTGACCGAAAGTGTTTTATAAAAAACTTGTCCACTCTTATTGGACGATAATCTTTGGTCAGAGTGTGGTTTTTCAAGTCGTTGAAATAAGACTCCACTGCAGCAGAAGTTGCTACCTGGTTTGGTGAATCAAATAAGTTGCTACCAATTTTCGTCCATGCTGGAAAATGGCTGGATATTCTTATAATATTATTTACAAATTCAGGTAAATAATATGGATTTATAGTAGATCCATGTTTTGATCGTAGAGACACTTGCTCAGCGGTTACTTTTATGTCCTGAATTTTGCTTCTTAATGCATTTTCATCTGTGCTGGCATTGTGGCTGGCATGAACTTCATCATTCTCTAACTCGTCACTGTCAGTAGGTTTGGATTCATCGAATGGTTTAAACGACTTTATCCTATGCATAAGTTCTTGTTGCCGGATGCGACATTCTGTTTCATTGTTACCGTTATCATCGTAACATTCACTAAGTGCAACAATGCACACAGAATGTAGAAGTTGCTGAAAATCATCTATGTTTGTGCAATCTGTCATTGTTCCAATGACTCGTTTATAAAAATCCTTGATTCTGTAGTTTTTGCCAGTAAAACATTTCCATCTAGACACCATCTTCATTAAGTGTGCAATGTCGATCCTCACCAAGCAGCAGGGTAACCTCTGTCCTTTATTAATCAGGCAATCATAACACTTATCCATGTAGTGAGCAAAGCTTATTCCATTAAAAGACAGACAGACTGCATTTAGAAGTGCCATTGAATAGTCTGAGACAACTTCAAATGGCAGTGGTGCACCTGACTTCAGCCATTCAGTAAGAAAATAGGAAATAAAATTGGTGTCATGCTTTTCCGATAATGCTTGGCAAATAGGTATTATTCCATTTCCTGAATTGATAACTGCTTGATATAGAAAAATGTGCCCTGATAATCCATTTGGCCTCACCAATCTCTTTGTAAGGGACCCTGTCGCATCTATTATTAAGGGTAATTTCAGTTTTATTAACTTTTTATATAAATCCAACTGGTATGGTGACCAATAGAAACAATAAAATTTGTCCAATCCAGTTTCCCGTACACTGCCACAAAATTCTGACTCATATTTGAGTTTTAATAGGATATCTATTGGATTACAATTTGTACTGTTTATTCCAAGAAGTCTGTCTCTATCTTGCTGCTTAGCCTTCCTCAGCACACTGCTGGTGTATAAATGTGCTGCCTCCGGATCACCATAATCCATCAATAAATTTGCTGCATCTCGACGCCAAGCACAAGCTTTGGTGTGTCGAAGTTGTTCGGTTATATTTTTTCTTTCAACATTTTTTAATGGCCTCTTACTTTTGTGAGGAATTCTTCTGCAGTTCTTGACTTTGATTTCGATACTGAGTCCAGTTTCATCAGTTGGAATATAAAATGTGCGGCCTTCCAGTATTCCTCCACAGTCCTTACACCGTCCCTTAATGACCAAATATGGCCCAGTATGTAAGGAATAAATATTTGCCCGCTTGAAAATAAAACAGCAAGGTAATTTATACGTTGTCCAAAGCTGCTTATTGATGGCATCTGTCCAGCCTAGTTGTAGCACAGAGTAAGAACGGGTGCCACTATATCGCTCCTTGCTGGTGTACTGTACGTCCTGCGGTTTTATTTTCATCCAGGTTTTCCAATTTAAATGTATATTTCCTGTAAAATGAAACAATTATATTAAAACTGTTTTATTGCATTATTTTGATAAAAAAATATACAGTGTGTTCATACCATTAATAAATCATACCATTAATAACTCTTGACCGGATGCGATTATTACTTTGAGTAGAAACACGTCGATTTAGATATCGAGGGGAAGTTCAAAAATGGTACCTAGAGAATTTTAGGTTTCATCCCTTTGTCCCCTAGCGACCCCAGTTTGAAATTTCCAATGGCAGCCCATACATCGTGATACATCATTTGAAAGGGCACAAAATTCTCTACTCAACCATGATAAAAAAATGAAATCTATCGATTGGTTCTTACGATAGAATAGTTCGAAAACAGAATGTATTTTTGTCTAGCCATGGTGGCCATTTCGATCATGTCATAAAATAATTTCTAATTTTTTATTTTATTATTTATTTTATTTTTTCATTGCTTACTACTATAATGTAATTCACCAATGTATTTAATTCGCAATGTTTCCCTAATAATAATTTATTTCATACCTTCCATCTTCTGTGAAGTCTATCTTAAGAACCAATCGATCGATTTCATTTTTTTAACCATGGTTGCGTAGAGAATTTTGTGCCCTTTCAAAGTAGGGGTGCCATTTGAAATTTCAAAGTGGTGTGGCTGGGGGGTGAAGGGATGAAATATAATAATCGCTAGGTACCACTTTTGAAGTTCCCCCTCGATATCTATATCGACATGTTTCCACACAAAGCAATAATCGCATCCAATCAAGAGTTATTAAGAGTGGATACTTTTGAAATGAATACACTGTATATGAAATGCTGATAATCTACAATTTGTATGATACAGTAGCAAAATATAACTGTAACTGTGTTAAATTGTCATTACTTATCATAAGTACTCATTGGAGTACATATATTGATATGTTAGTTAAAATTTAAATAAACATACAGCATTGATATCAACGTGTTTTACGCTATCAAAATTTTCAAGTATTTGCAGGTTTCATGCTTACATGGGGGCACTTCAAGAATTTAAAAATATAGTTTCTCAAAAAGGGATAGCAGAACAGCCAAGAGAAATGTTCGGGCCCGTGATAATCCTGAAGCTAGGGCCCAGGGTGCCAGTTAAAAAGTGCTTCACTGTATTTTTTTTATGAAAATAGCAATTCTATCCTTCAGACATAAATATGCAGAAGTTATTATAGTAATAAAAATAATGATATTTAGATTTTTTTATTATTTAGTTTTAAACTAATTAATATAATTGTAATTAATTTTTTCAGTAAAGTACCACTGAAATTAACATTATCACTTTCAAATTTAAATTACCACGTATTAAAAATTGCAATTGGTAAATTATATTTTCTTAAATTACCGGGTAATTCAAACTGATAATAGTTATATTGTATATAACCACCAATCGCTGACGCTTTTCCTGATTTAATAGTAGTAATAAATTATTAAAATGAAAGCAGGGACTTAAACAATAAAAATACTTTACTCTGTGAAACTTACAGTTACGAGGAAACTTATAGTGGGAATTCAGTCAAAGATTTATATATATATATATATATATATATATATATATATATATATATATATATATATATATATATATATATATATATATATATATATATATATATATATATATATATATATATATATTTTAACTTTCGGTAAAATACCGGCAAATTACCAAGCATAATTTAAGTTGACGGTAAATTACCATCGGTAATTTAACCGTAACTTACGGTATATAATACGGTAATTTACGCGCTAGATTACCTTTTTACATCCTTGACTGTGTATATATGTATTTTCTAATAAAGATTATTTCTTCATACCAGTAAAATTACGAGTTTCTTCATCGTCCTTCTTGTCACTGCTCTCCGTCAAGCCATGATCATTATCATCAGCATCAGTTGTACTGTTGTACTCATCCAGATCCTGATCAACAGGTTGGAAATAACCCAGTTCTTCCTTGATCTGGCTCAAGACCCCTTGACGATTCTGTTTAACAAATATATACAAAGATTTGGGCATACACTTCGTCTTCAATGTCCTTGCCATCGTTGTCCAAACAGGATCCGAAAAACACTTCAAAGTTTCCCCAGTGAAAATACTATGTGATCTCAACATTTCAAGTACTTTGTCGCGGCTTATACTAGCTTGTCGAGGCATTGCAATAAATTTAAGTAAACGAAACGATGCGGGATTCACACAAACCTGGTTGACTGCACTGGCGACTGGTCGACTGGTCACACGACTGGTATAGCCGGCCACCCCATTGGCGCCAACACTTGATACATGACGCGATCGCATGGTCTACATAGTAGAAATCCTAATTTATGAACTAAATGCATAATATTATTTAATGTGAATATTGTTATTATTTATGCTGCACTCTCCATTAAGGCCGTATGCTTGCAAATGAAGTTTTGTTTAAATTAAAAAAGTGTGGGCTGGTTCACACTTGTCTATTTCTAATGTTTTTTTTTTCGAAACCTCTAACGTTGAAAAAACAAAAGGTGTGCAAACATATGCAATATAATAGTAATCAATCTCTGGAAAAAGATATCGAAAATTTTTAAAAGAGAGAGGCGGGTTCCCATTTTAGAATTTATTTAAATTATATCTGGTAAACGGTAGGGGTGTAAACCAAACTAAAAAGGGTACAAACAATAGCAAACGAGTTGCAAACGATCTCTCGAAAAAAATATTGCAATTTTGAAAAAGGTGGGGCCAGATTCACTCTTCATAAAATTGTTTTAATTTTTTCACGAAAACGGTAGGGGTGCAAACGAAACTAAAAAGGGTGCAAACAATTGCAAACGAATTGCAAACGATCTGTAAAAAAAAAATTGAAATTTTGAAAAAGGAGGGGCCAAGTTCACACTTCGTAAAATTGTTTTAATTTTATCACGGAACCGGTAGGGGTGCAAACGAAACTAAAAAGGGTGCAAACAATTGCAAACGAATTGCAAACGATCTGTAGAAATAGAATTTCAAATTTCGAAAAAGGAGGGGCTACTGTGAATCTGGCCCCTCCGAATTTGTTTTAATTTTATCTCGAAAACGGCGGGGGTGCAAACGAAACTAAAAAGGGTGCAAACAATTGCAAACGAATTGCAAACGATCTGTAGAAATAGAATTTCAAATTTCGAAAAAGGAGGGGCTACTGTGAATCTGGCCCCTCCGAATTTGTTTTAATTTTATCTCGGAAACGGTGAGGGTGCAAACGAAAATAAAAAGGGTGCAAACAATTGCAAACGAATTGCAAACGATCTGTAGAAACAGAATTCCAAATTTCAAAAAAGGAGGGGCCAAGTTCACAGAGGTCTTTAACCGCTTGAACTCAGCAACCACTGGGAATCGCGTTCATGTTGTTGCTGCCTCTGCCCAATTGCTGCCGTCCGCTGAGCTAAAGCCCTTAACCGTTTAAAGTGGCAGAACGGGTGCCATTGAATTGTTGTGTTCAGCCATTGTTTCAGCGTTGATGTCCTTACACTAATGGTTAGTGCAATACTTTGCCGCTTCCTCTCAAATTCACTCGAAATTGACACCGTACCAACACGAAAAAGGAAACATTATTGCCACCTTCATTGGATTGTCTAACATGAATAAATTAACAGTTTGGTTTGTTCACAGGATGATATAATTATAGATGTGCTTAAAAATCGCATACCATACTTACCTTTCCTCGAATACCAACCCGAAAAAGTAAAATTTTGCCCTCTTTTGAACACATGCGCTATTTATTCAAATGCAATCTAGAGTGTATACAGTCTGATTTGTTCGATAATTTCGTATATCGAGTGGATTACTCTTGTTTTGTGTTTGCCAAGAGAGAGCCCCCTTAAAGGCTCCCGTCTCCTACCCCAAAAGGCCGAAGTAACCCACGCTATAATTATTGTGTCAATCGTGAAATGCTCGCTACCATTCGATTCTGTAGGTCATTATGCTACTCCCATCGGAAAGGATTTCAATATTTAAGCAGATAAATTATGTAAATTTTAGTGTTAAAAAATGTGGACTTCAAATATAGAAAAGCTTTCCGATGGCAGTGGCATCTGATTATTGTTTGCTGTAATACATTATAAAAGTACATTCAATGTTAACTATAAAAGTGCGTTTCCATTAGTGGCAATGGCAGTGGTAGTAGACGCCATTATAGTATTTCTACTAGATAATTGCTAATGACTCATGTTTATGTACATGCAAACTAATATGTGTCACTATCACGCGTGGTAAGAAATACTATAATTTCGTCTTCTACCACCACCATTACCACCAATCGGAACGCACCTTAAGAGCACAGGTTATTTTTTCCGCACTATTTTAGAATTGCTTTCTGGTGTATTTTAGTAAGTTGGCAACAATGTTTACAATGGCGATAAGTCAGTTATAAAAAACTAGATGGCGGGGCCTAAATCCGCATTTTACTAAAGTGTTTTTATGTGATTATAGGTATAATAATAATAATTTTATATTTGGTAGTTAGTTTAATGTTATTAGTGGGTAAATCTATTCGATTTCTTGTACGTAGTATGTTCAAACCACGATCAAACAAAATTCGTGCTACTTGCTAAGAAATTAATATTCTTTTTTATTTTTTCGTTTCCAGTGATATGCTATGCATGTGTGTATAATAAGATTAATAAGAAACAAATATTTCAACATCCTCGTCTGCTCCCCACGCATTATCAATACTCAAGTCACACTGCTTTCTGGCATCCCCACTGCAGAATTTTCCACAGTATCCAGTGACAACGATTCCGGAGAGTTCGGCTGTACATCTCCATACCTAAAATATGTAATAATAGTTTAAATTATAGCATACCTATTTGTATAAAATAAAACCCACCGTAAAACCTCTTGAAATCTTGCCCACCTTAGTTTTGCTGCCACACTTGGTGAATTTCTGCTCTTCTTTTTCGAATAACTCCTTCGAGAATGGGATAAGCAACCCATTATCCCAACTAATGATTAGTAAATTTAGCATTGTAGGCAGAAAATAATATGTATTTGTTGCGTACCAAATCTTACCTTTTCGAAATTAAACTGAACTGAACAAAAAATAAATATTAAAGGGAAAATATAATCTGCTACAAAATATGTAACAATTTATTGAAACATGTTACAACCTAACCTACTAAATCTGTTTATAACTATTATAATCGTAAACTATATATAATCACCACTCAAAAATAAGATATTACAAACATATACTACAAACTCCCACACATTTTATAACTCTGAACAATAAAACTCCTCTATAAATCAAAAACAAAACCGAAACGTGCTGTAAATTATAGTAGTAGCACTGACACGGGGTTCCCCTACTAGATCGCAAACATACGCTAAATCGTCAAATGTAGTAAATACGAAATAAATTCAGATTTGATTATACTGGCGCCATCTACATCTGGAAATTTTTTATTTCGAAGCTTAGTACAAAAGCGCGCCATTTGAATTGAGACGGGAGCGTATTATAGATCAGTTTTTATTTTACTTTTAAGTCATCATTTACATAACTTAGTATTAGATTCAATTTCAGCTAGCAAATAGTTAAAGAATTCCTGTGATAAACAAAATCTTTAACAAATTTAAAATTAATAAGCCGACCTACATGATTAATTTTAGATCTAACAATCCTTTCACCACCTATAGGAAAAGAATTTGTATTTCTTCCATAACCATTTCTTCATCCATTTCCTTACTCATTCTTATACATCCATTCACTTAATATAATATAGCCAAAAACACACGCAGCATTTAAAATAATTTTATTTAAAATCAGGTATATATATATATATAGAGTTTAATAATAATATTAATAATTTAATTAATAATCAAAACAAAATATATCATATTCATCTATATGGGTTGATTACTTGGATCTTCTGAGTTCCTTCATGTAGTCCATAAAGTCGGAAACGTTGTAGAAGCCGTTTTCTAGCAATAAAGACCTATTTATTTTTTTATTACTTTTTTATATTTTTTATAGTAATTTGAAATGTTTATATATGATGTTTTAGGTTTACCGTACTTAAATTAACGGATGATGAATGTAGCCGAAGTTAATGAGTCCGTTAATGGTTTTGAAAGTTAACTTAAAAGTTAATTCGTTAATGAAAAAATTAACTTTCTTAATTAACGATTAACGGTTTAACGATTGTGTGCCCAGCTTTGCTTAGCTCAATTGATTTATTGTAGATAAGAGCCAAATTTCACCAATTAACAAAAATACAACAGAAATATAAGTGTACCTTTTTCGAGATGCCAGAATTTAGATTTATTGTCCCGGGAACCCGAAAAAGCCGATTATTCATCGGGATGCTGAAAAAGGTCATTATTTGTTGGCATTCCGGGATTGGAAGCCCTAGTACACACTTAGCTGCATTTCAGGTCACTTCATTATTGCAACTTCAGCATTCTATGGCTTTTCCCGTGAATGTGTTTTCATATGCTTTTTAAGATACTTCGACGCTGCACCAGCGTAATCACACACATTACACTTAAATGGCCTCTCGCCTGTATGTGATCTCTTATGAATTTGAATTAGCGACCAATGTGCAGTAGAAAAGTCACAAATTGTACAATTATAAGGTTTCTGCCCCGTATGTGTCCTCATATGTACTTTAAGATTTGATAAAGTTGTAGAAGCATGTTTGCAAAGGCTGCATTTGTGTGGTTTAACTCCTGAATGTATTAGCATATGACAGGTAAGACCACCTTTCGTAGTACAAGCGTACTCACATGTATTACACTTATACGGTTTGTCGCCAGTATGCGTTTTCATGTGGTCTCGTAGATGCCTATCCTGCCTAAAAGCATACCCGCACGTGGAGCACAAATACGGTTTCTCCGTAGTATGTATTCGCATATGCACTTTAAGTACGTTTGGAAATGTACTAGCGTAATTACAGACTGTGCACTTATATGGCCGCTCACCTGTATGTTTTCTCATATGGTTCTCAAGGTTATAAAGTTTTGTTGCTGAATAATCACATACGTTACACTTGTATTGTTTCTCGGCAGCATGAAGTTTTAAGTGCTCTTTGAGATCTGACTCTACTCGAGCGCTATAAGCGCAGGTAGTGCACTTAAACAGTTTATCTTCCGCATGCCTTTTCAAGTGTACTTTGAGACGATGTACAACCGACGTAGCAAAAGTGCACATGGTGCACTTAAACGGCCTTTCTCCTGTATGGGTTGCCATGTGCGCTTTAAGATTGGATGCTATTTTAGTACCGAACTTACACACAGTGCATTTATAGGGTTTCTCAACCGGATGTTTTCTCATGTGCAATTTAAGAATCTGTGCTGTTGGAGCAGAATATTCGCACACAGTGCACGTTAACATGTTTTCCCCTCTATGTCTTACCATGTGCCTTTTAAGTCCGGATGTTGTTTTCGTAGCAAAATCACATACAGTACACTTATAAGGCTTCTCATCTGAATGTTTTCTCATGTGCTCTTTAAGTTTCCCCGCTGCTGGAGAAGAATATTCGCATACACTGCATTTAAACAGTTTCTCCCCTGTATGTCTTGCCATGTGCAATTTAAGAGTGAATGGGATTTTAGTAGCAAATTCGCACACAGTGCATTTGTAAGGCTTTTCCGCTGAATGTGTTCTCATGTGCAATTCAAGACGCCTTGCTATTGGAGTAGAATAATCGCACACATTGCACTTAAATATTTCGACTCTTGTGTGTGTTTTCATGTGCATTTTCAAACGTGATGTTACCCAAGTAGCAAAATTGCATCTATTACACTTAAACGGCTTTTGCCCTGGATGTTTTACCATATGCAATTTAAGACGGGACGCAACAATAGTTGCATATTCACACACAGTACACTTATAGGGCTTCTCCCCTGTATGCATTCTCATGTGTAATTTAAGACTCCATGCTAATGACGTAGAGTATTCACACACAGTGCACTTAAAAGATTTCTTCCATCTTTTTGTTTAGGTTTCACTTCGTGATTAACTTCTTTAACAACCACGGAATCATTGAATATATCTGCTTGAACTACTGTTTCTCTAATCTCTATTTTTGTATGAGCTTCAATGTGGTTGATGTCGACAGAACAAATCCGTGCAGTTTTCTCATCGTTTACAGACTCAACGTTTGCATTGGAGTCATTGGAACAGTCAGAGTCTAAACTGTTTGGCGTCTCAAAACTTAACCTGTTTTCATCTGCACTTTCTTCAAATGGCTGGTTTCCTGCGGTTGGATCTGATGTCCTCGCAGTGTTCTCATCTATAGACTCAACGCTTGCAGTATCGGAGTCATCAGCACATCCATAACTAACATCCATTACATTTGAATTCCACTTGTCATAGTCTAAGCTGTTTGGTGACTTGAAACTTGACTGGTTTTCATCCACACCTTCATCGAATGCTTGATTTCCTGCAGTTAAATATGATGACCTTGCAGTTTTCTCATTGTTTACAGACTCAACATTTGCAGTATTGGTGCCATCGGCACATTCATATGCAACATCTGTTTCTGCAATGTGTTCAGTTTTTGAATTCCACTTGTCAGAGTCTAAACTGTTTGGTGACTCGAAACTTGACTTGCTTTCATCCCCACCTTTATCGAATGCCTGGTTTCTTGCGGATAAGTCTGATGTCCTTTCAGTTTTTTCATTGTTTACGGACTCAACATTTGCATTATTGATACCATCGGCACAAACATATGTAACTTCCGTTTCTGCAATGTGTTTGTCTTTTGAATTCCACTTATTAGAGTCTAAACGGTTTGGCGTCTCGAAACTGGACCTGTTTTCGTCGATACTTCCATCGAATGGCTGATTTGTTGTGGTTAGATTTGATGTCTATAAGTTCAAACAAATAAAAAATATATAAATACAGATGTACATTGTTTAAAGAAAAAGGTATACACAAACACGCAATAAAGTACTAGTTATTGGTTTAGGCCTAGTGATTACAATGTAACGATTTCACCACTCTCACCCACCCCTGCATTACCGTAAATATGAAGCAAAATTTTCTCCAAATTTACAATGTTAGGTGTTTTTTATTTTTTGGCAAAAATTATTATATTGTAATATTGACCTGTTTTTTCTTTGTCATTTATTAACTAATTTGGTATTGTTTACACAATTACCATTTGTTGACTCATTCTATAACGTAAAATTATTGCATTTAGGCGTCATACCATATTATGAATACAAAGGCAATTGTCTTTCCAGGTATGTAAGGTGTACCTGTGTAAAGTAAATAGTTTCTGAGATATTTAATTGTTTGTAAAAAAATGGCAATTTGCTAATTGAAATGTCTCTTAAGTTCTTTGTAATTTATATTCACTATATTGTATATATCTATGTTTACTAGTTTTTGGGATATTTGCAATTTAGAGAGTAGAAAGTATGCTATTTAGTACCTTAATATTGTTCTGTACTCAGTGGGCTGGGTAGCATGATATAAAATATTTAAACGGTTATAGAAGAAGTCATCTAGAACCTATTAAACTAGATTTGTTCATATAAAAAGTATTACAGTTGTCAAGGTATTACACAATTTTATAATTATGTTTTGCAATTATTACAATTGTACAGCGAGCAAACCTGAAGACTTAGTAACTTCAGTTGGGGTCCGCAGTAAAACAGAAACAGTGTAATTTTAGTAGGACTATCGTGAAAAATTGTTTACTTGAGTGAAAATTGTGCGGAGACGTTTCATTGTAATAGTATGTGCGCTCATACACAAAAACAAACATAAAAGCAAAAGTTCGCTAAAAAAACGGAAATTGCATTTGTTTAAACAATTGCAAATTAGTTAATAAATGCCAAAAAATACCAATAATCTAATAATTTGTGCAAAATTATTTAAAAATATGTGCGTGACTACTTATATTTTTGTTTAAACAAATGGTAATTGTTTAAACTATTGCTAATTGTTTAAACAATTGCTAATTAGTTAATAAATTACAAAAAAGCAATAATTTAATAATTTTTGCAACAAATGGGAAGATGAGTTTGTAACATCGTATATTTGTGTTAAAAACAAATGGTTATTCTTTCAACAATTTCTTAATTTTTAAATTGGTTAATAAATGACAAAAACATGTCAATAATCCAATAGTAATTTTTGTAAAAAAAAATAAATCACGTAGCTTTGTAAAATTGTAAATTTGGGGAAAATTTTGCCTCATTTTTAGGGCACTGCAGGAGAGGGTGGGGGCGGTGAAAAAAAATAGTGGTTGTAGATTTGATCTTTGGGAAGTTTTGAACAATTTCTGATAATCTCCCGCAACTTTTTTTCTAAATCCGAAACGTGAAAAAAAATTCATAAACATATGCATTTTTCCAATGTATTTTAATTGGGAAATTTGAGGTGCTCGGTGGCGCGTGTTAACGTTAACCGATTTTTTTTTTTCAAATGTAGGGGAAATCTTTTTTGCCAAAAGAGGAACCGATTGGGGGGGGGGATCATTGCACTCCAGCTAAATAAAAAAAAATTTTTAATGTATAAATTTGAACCACCCTAATGAACACGTTCACGCTCATGATACCAGAAGTCAAGGAAATCTGCTTGTTCCTTATCATCGTATTGATAGATGCAAAGTGGGCTCTAAATATTGGGCATATGAGGATTTAAATTTTTTGAAAAAGAAAAAAAAACAGGTTTACAACAAAATACCAGCTCATCAATGGGAAAGACTAGGGTCATCCCAAATTATGACCAAGTTGAGGAAATTCTTACTAAAGCTTGCCCCATACTCGATTCAGAAGTTTCAATGTGATATCGGTAGTTGGTTTTTGTGATGTGTCATGATTTTGGTCTTAAATCATGGTCTTCTTGCATTGATATAGTTTTATAAGTCAGTAATTACTGTACTGCAATAATAATTATCACTAAGATTTACAGGACGTTCCATTTAAAAAAAATTTACGTACTTTCCGTCATACCTAAATTGAACATCCTGTATAAATGACAATAATTTTACGTTAGAGAAAATGACAAGTCAAAAATTTTTTATATAAAATATTTTTTTTTTTCGCATACGATTTATTAACTATCGACCGCCGGGATATTAATAAACTCAGCCTGTATAAAAGAACGTTTACAAGACATAACGAACAAACAAACAAGAAATGAAGTTAAGATAAGCGTAGTATTAAGAAGATCACCAACATACCTTGACAATTTCTTTTTTGGTCACTTCAGGTGCACAAACGCCGCCGTTCTGTGGACGCTCACGTGAATGTGTTTTCATATGCTTTTTAAGATACTTCGACGCTGCACCAGCGTAATCACACACATTACACTTAAATGGCCTCTCGCCTGTATGTGATCTCTTATGAATTTCAATTAGCGACCAATGTGCAGTAGAAAAGTCACAAATTGTACAAGTATAAGGTTTCTGCCCCGTATGTGTCCTCATATGTACTTTAAGATTTGATAAAGTTGTAGAAGCATGTTTGCAAAGGCTGCATTTGTGTGGTTTAACTCCTGAATGTATTAGCATATGACAGGTAAGACCACCTTTAGTAGTACAAGCGTACTCACATGTTTTACACTTATACGGTTTGTCGCCAGTATGCGTTTTCATGTGGTCTCGTAGATGCCTATCCTGCCTAAAAGCATACCCGCACGTGGAGCACAAATACGGTTTCTCCGTAGTATGTATTCGCATATGCACTTTAAGTACGTTTGGAAATGCACTAGCGTAATTACAGACTGTGCACTTATATGGCCGCTCACCTGTATGTTTTCTCATATGGTTCTGAAGGTTATAAAGTTTTGTTGCTGAATAATCACATACGTTACACTTGTATTGTTTCTCGGCAGCATGAATTTTTAAGTGCTCTTTGAGATCTGACTCTACTCGACCGCTATAGGCGCAGGTAGTGCACTTAAACAGTTTATCTCGTGTATGCCTTTTCCTGTGTGCTTTGAGACGATGTACGACCGACGTAGCAAAATTGCACATGGTGCACTTAAACGGCCTTTCCCCTGTATGGGTTGCCATGTGTGCTTTAAGATTGGATGCTATTTTAGTACCAAACTTACACACAGTGCATTTGTAGGGTTTCTCCACCGGATGTTTTCTCATGTGCCGTTTAAGAGTCTCTGCTGTTGGAGCAGAATATTCACACACAGTGCATGTTAACGGGGTTGCTCTTCTATATCTTACCATGTGCGTTTGAAGTCTGGATGTTGTTTTAATACCAAAATCACAGACACTACTCTTATAAGGCATCTCATCTGAATGTTTTCTCATGTGCAATTTAAGACGGGACGCTACAATAGTTGCATATTCACACACAGTACACTTGTAGGGCTTCTCCCCTGTATGGGTTCTCATGTGTAATTTAAGGCTCCATGCTAATGACGTAGAGTATTCACACACAGTGCACGTAAAAGATTTGTCCACATGTTTTTGTTTAGGTTTCACTTTGAGATTAACTTCTTTAACAACCACGGAATCATTGAATATATCTGCCTGAACTACTGTATCTCCAATCTCTATTTTTGCATGAGGTTCAATGTGGGTGATGTTGACAGAACAAATCCTTGCAGTTTTCTCATCGTTTACACACTCAACGTTTGCATTGGAGTCATTGGAACAGTCAGAGTCTAAACTGTTTGGCGTCTCAAAACTTAACCTGTTTTCATCTGCACTTTCTTCAAATGGCTGGTTATTTGCGGTTGGATCAGATGTCGTCGCAGTGTTCTCATCTATAGACTCAACGTTTGCAGTATCGGAGTCATCAGAACATCCATAAGTAACATCCATTACATTTGAATTACACTTGTCATAGTCCAAACTGTTTGGTGACTTGAAACTTGACTGGTTTTTATCCACACCTTTATCGAATACTTGATTTCCTGCAGTTAAATATGATGACCTTGCAGTTTTCTCATTGTTTACAGACTCAACATTTGCAGTATTGGTGCCATCAGAACATTCATATGCAACATCCGTTTCTACAATGTGTTCAGCTTTTGAATTCCACTTGTCAGAGTCTAAACTGGTTGGTGACTCGAAACTTGACTTACTTTCATCCCCACCTTTATCGAATGCCTGGTTTCTTGCGGATAAGTCTGATGTCCTTTCAGTTTTCTCATTGTTTACGGACTCAACATTTGCATTATTGATGCCATCGGAACATACGTATGTAACTTCCGTTTCTACAATGCGTTCGTCTTTTGAGTTCCACTTATTAGAGTCTAAACTGTTTGGCGTCTCGAAACTGGATCTGTTTTCATCCACACTTCCATCGAATGGCTTATTTGTTGTGGTTAGATTTGATGTCTATAAGTTCAAACAAATAAAAAATATATAAATACAGATGTGCAAACAAAAACGTATACACAAACACGCAATAAAGTACTAGTTATTGGTGTAGGCCTAGTGATTACAATATAACAATTTCACCACCCTCACCCACCCCTGCATTACCATAAATATGAGCAACATTTTCTCCAAACTTACAATTTTACAATGTTAGGTGTTTTTTTTTATTTTTTGGTAGAAATTATTATATTTTAATATTGGCCTGTTTTTTCTTTGTCATTTATTAACTAATTTGGTATTGTTTACACAATTATCATTTGTTTGACTCATTAGGTGTCTATAACGTAAAATTATTGCATTTAGGCGTCATACCATATTATCAATACTAAGGAAGTTGTCTTTCCAGCTATGTAAGTTGTACCTATGTAAAGTAAATAGTTTTAGAGATATTTAATTGTTTGTAAAAAAATGGCAATTGTAGGCCTTTCTTAACAAATGCCTTAATACTACATTTTTGAAGATATTGTCTTCAAAATTTTGTCACATAATAACTAAACCCATAGATGCTGATGTCATGAAACAATACATGCGCCATACAGGTTGATCGTAGCATGCACTAGCTTTTTTAACATTTTTAAATGGCTTTTTCTTGAGATTTTTAAATAAAACGCTGCCTGTATATTGATATTCACTATATCGTATATCTATTTTTACTAGTTTTTGTGATATTTGCAATTTAGAGAGTAGTATGCTATTTATAGTACCTTAATATTGCTCTGTACACAGTGTGCTGAGTAGCATGATGTAAAATATTTAAAGGGTTATAGAAGTCATTTACTATATAACTAGATTTATTTATATAAAAAGTATTACGGTTGTCAGGGTAATACACAATTTTATAATTATGTTTTTTTTTGTTCCCATACAATAGACGGCAAAATAAACTTGCAAAATTTCATATAAAACTGTTAATATGTTGATAACGGAAATACTTTTTATAAGGATCAAGCTGGTTAAATGTTTCCTAAATTATGTCTTCTATCGCCATTTGAAAACTATACATCAAACTACCAAATACCTTATTCACAGCAATATTAAAATTTACAATTGCATTACATTTTTGTTAAATTGCAAATATCACAAAAATTGTAACACTTTACATTTGGTGTATGACATACAGTTCAATTAAGTGTATCTAATATCTTTGGATACTATCATCTACCTACTGGCTTCGACTATTGTCTCAGGTAGTTTAAATGCAAAATCAACAAAAATGTCATTTTTACATAGTTTTTAATAGATCCTGCAACGGGCATATTATGGAAAAAACAGTTGAATATCTCTCGAACTATTAAGGATCTGACTTAGCAACATACACGGTTGGATAAACAAATTTAGTAGAATTTATAATATAATTCTACTGTTCATCCTGTTTATTGATGATTTTTTGGACAATATAAAAATCCATAAATGTCAATATGCTGACAAAACATCAATATTTGATAGAGGAACCTTGACAGAAAATGTGACAGAAACTATAAAACATGAAATAGTTAGATCTGGTGCCTGGTTTAATGGTAACCACTTGAAACTGAACGAGGACAAGACAAGCATATTTAGCTTTGCAAACAGGCTGGATGTGGAAAATACTGACAGCAGCATGAACTTCTTGGGATTGCTGCCGGACTCTAACCTATCATGGGTGGATCACATTGGGACTTTGCAGCAAAGTAGCCAAACATATATTTGCCATTAAGAAGTTAATAAAAATCACAGACGCAAACACCACAAAAAAGGCTTACTTTGCTTTGATTCATAGTCACTTAAGTTATGGAACTCTTCTATGGGAGTCAGCTAAAAAAATATAGAGCTTTTATACTACAGAAAAAGGCTGTGAGAATCATAGCTGGGAAACAAAACAGGCTATGCAATCTATGCAATCTACATACTCCAGGCTCAAACACTCATTGATCGGAACGGGGATCTGGCTAAACATGAACACGTTCACTCTCATGATACCAGAAGTAAAGGAAAGCTGCTTGTTCCTTATCATAGTATTGATAGAAGCAAAGCGGGCTCTACCTATTGGGCATATAAGGTCCACAACAAAATACCAGCTCATCAACGGGAAAGACTAGGCTCATCCCAAATTATGACCAAGTTGAGGAAATTCTTACTAAAGCTTGCCCATACTCGATTCAGGACTGTCGATGTGATATCGATGGTATGTTTTTGTGATGTGTCATGGTCGTGGTCTGAAATCATGGTCTTCTTGCATTGATATTTCTCTTTTTGTGACCTGGTTAATGTGATTCAGAGATATGTTGGATGTCGGAATCTTACAACTATGTAGTTTTATAACTATATAATAACTATCCTGCAATAATAATTATTACTAAAATATACAGGCATTCCATTTAAAAAAATTTACGTACTGTCTGTCATACCTAAATTGAACACCCTGTATAAATGACAATAATTTTATGTTAGAGAAAATGGCAAGTCAAACAATTTTTGAATAAAATATTTTTTTCTTTCCCAAACGACTTATTAGCTATCGACCGCCGGGATATTAATAACTCACCCTGTATAAAAAAACGTTTACAAGATTTGAACATAACGAACAAACAAACAAGAAATGTAGTTAAGATAAGCGTAGTATTAAGAAGACACCAACATACCTTAACAATTTCTTTTTTGGTCACTTCAGGTGCATGTATGTCGCCGTTCTGTGGCCGCTCACGTGAATGTGTTTTCATATGCTTTTTAAGATACTTCGACGATGCACCAGCGTAATCACATTCATTACACTTAAATGGCCTCTCGCCTGTATGTGATCTCATATGAATTTGAAAATGCGACGAATTTGCAGAAGAATAGTCACATATTGTACACTTATAAGGTTTCTGCCCCGTATGCGTTCTCATATGTACTTTAAGATTAGATAAAGTCGTAGAAGCATGTTTGCAAAGGCTGCATTTGTGTGGTTTAACTCCTGAATGTATTAGCATATGACAGGTAAGACCACTTTTAGTAATACAAGCGTACTCACATATATTACACTTATACGGTCTGTCGCCAGTATGCGTTTTCATGTGGTCTCGTAGATGCCTAGACTGTCTAGCAGCATACCCACACGTAGTGCACAAAAATCGTTTGTCTGTAGAATGTATTCTCATATGCACTGTGAGAGCGTATGGATGTGTACCGGCATAGTTACAGATGGAGCACTTATACGGCCTGTCCCCCGTATGTCTTTTCATATGGTATTTGAGTTTATCAGATCTTTTAGTTGCATAATCGCATACACTACACTTGAATCGTTTTTCTGTTGCATGACTTTTTACGTGTTCTTTAAGATCTGTCTTTAACAGAGTCGTATAGTCACAGATAGAGCACTTGAACAGTTCCCCTTCTGTATGTTTTTTCATGTGTGCTTTTAGACGAAACGCTTCCGAAGAAGCAAAATTGCACACAGTGCATCTAAATGGTTTTTTCCCTGTATGTCTTACCATGTGTGTTTTGAGAATCGCTGCCGTTTTAGTAGCAAATTTACACACAGCACACTTAAAAGGCTTTTCATCTGAATGTTTCCTCATGTGCTCTTTAAGCTTCCCCGCTGTTGGAGACGAATATTCGCACACAGCGCACTTAAACGGCTTTTCCCCTGTATGCCTGATTGCAATGTGCAATTTAAGACTGGTCGGGATTTTAGTAGCAAATTCACACGCAGTGCATTTGTACGGCTTTTCCGCTGAATGTGTTCTCATGTGCAATTGAAGACGCCCTGCTATTGGAGTAGAATATTCGCACTCTTCGCACTTAACAATTTTGTCTACTGTGTGTGTTTTCATGTGCATTTTCAGACGTGATATTACCCAAGTAGCATAATTGCATCTACTACATTTAAACGGCACCCCCGCTGCATGTTTTGCCATGTGCAATTTTAGACCGGACGGTACCGTAGAAGCATATTCACACAGAGTACACTTGTAGGGCTTCTCCCCTGTATGCCTTCTCATGTGTACTTTAAGACTCCATGCTGATAAGGTCGAGTATTGACACACAGGGCACTTAAATAATTTCCCGCATTTCCGTTTTTGTTTAGGTTGCACTTTGAGACGAACATTGTTAACAACGGAATCCTTGAAATTATCTGACTTAACCACTGTTTCTACAAATTCTATTTTTGGCTGAGCTTCGATATGGTCACCGGCTCCGGAACAGATCCTTGCAGTTTTCTCATCGCTTACGGGGTCAACGTTTGCAGTATTCAATTGGTCACAGTCTAAACTGATTGGAGACTCCAAACTTGACCTGTTTTCATCCAGACTTCCATCGAGCGGCTGGTTTGGTGCTGTTAGATCTGTTGTCTATAAGGATGAAAGACATAAAGAATTGTATAAGTATAGTATTACAAAGGGGAATACAAAGTATAGTATTACAAAGGGGAATACACAAAAATACAATATAGTAGTGCTAATTTGTCATTTCTAATGATCACAATTTACAAAATAGCCATTACTTTACCATAACAATGAGCGTAAAATGCTTAATACCTTGAAACCTGGCTATATGCTATTGCGCTGGTTCCGAGGTTTTAACGGCGCCCATGATTACAATATAAGAACTGCTATATACAGGGTGAGTTATTAGTATCCCAGCGGTCGATAACTACTAAATCGTTAGAGAAAGAAAAAAATGTTTAAGACCGAAGTTGTTTGGCTGACTAGTTTCTATAACTAGTCTATAACTTAACTATAATTATTTTCATTTCTACAGGTGTCGCATTTAGGCGAGACGTAAAGTATTGTAAATTATTTAAATGGAACGCCCTGTATATTTTAGCATTAATAGTAACTGAGATATTCAATTATTTCTCCAAAATATGCCCGTTGCACGATCTTCTTTAATACTATGTGTTAGAGGCACATGTTAGATGTACACAATTAGTTATAAGTATTAACTATAACTTATAACTATAAAGCAATAAACACTGCGTTCAGCAAGGCTCATGATTAACCACTGATGTCCGACCGGGTATAACCGGTACGGCGGTACCTGGGACAACGTGAGTCATTACAGACATGCATACATTGCGTATCCATAATAGGCCTGTCCTATTTATCCCTAACACGGCCAGCCTGACGTTGGGACGTTCTCGGCCCAATCCTCTCGGCTCTTTCCTGACTCTCACAGTCACTGAAACAACTAGAATCAAAACAAACAATAACTTAATCATTTCGCACTATTACAAACGCAATGGCATCAACACTGCAGTACATCTGCCTTGTGTGATATCCGCCAGCATGCAACAACAAACGCCCAAGCATCAACACCGCAGTACGCCAGCCCAGTGTGATATCCGCCAGAAGGCAACAACAAAGGCCCAAGCATCAACACCGCAGTACGCCAGCCCAGTGTGATATCCGCCAGAAGGCAACAACAAACGCCCAAGCATCAACACCGCAGTACGCCAGCCCAGTGTGATCTCCGCCAGAAGGCAACAAAGGCCCAAGCATCAACACCGCAGTACGCCAGCCCAGTGTGATATCCGCCAGAAGGCAACAACAAACGCCCAAGCATCAACACCGCAGTACGCCAGCCCAGTGTGATCTCCGCCAGAAGGCAACAAAGGCCCAAGCATCAACACCGCAGTACGCCAGCCCAGTGTGATATCCGCCAGAAGGCAACAACAAACGCCCAAGCATCAACACCGCAGTACGCCAGCCCAGTGTGATCTCCGCCAGAAGGCAACAAAGGCCCAAGCATCAACACCGCAGTACGCCAGCCCAGTGTGATATCCGCCAGAAGGCAACAACAAACCCCGACTGCTTTAACCAAGTTTAGAGTTATCACAATAACTGCTTTAACAAGGTTTAGAGCCGTATCAACATTCACATATTCACAACAATGCTGGTGACTTTACTATTCATTGCTATATCTTCTGTTTTCGGCTCCTAGCTCAGGAACTACATGTGGTTTACTTTACATCTCAAACTCAGGAACCGTAATTTGGCACAAAATGATGTTATATTTCTCTCAAAACTAAAAAACTAAAAAAAATTAAACTATTACCACACATACCTTATTCATCTGCCCAATGTGCAAAGGCCAATTCATTTCACAACATATGTTACACAAAACATAAGGGTTTTCCGTTCTCTAATTATAATACCTAAAGAACATAAACTTACGATTCATAAATTATGAATCACAAAACATTGATAAGTACCAATACTCAATTTTTGATAGACAAGACTTTCCATTCTCAAATTATAACACACGAAGAACAGTATCTTATAAGTGTCTGATTATTATACACCAAAACACATAAACTCCAAATTCTCAGATTCAGGTACACAAAGCTATAAATTTCAATTCTCTAATTACGATTCACGATGAACATTAATTTTCAATGTTCAAACCATAATACACAAACTGCAAACGCTAAAATCTCAAACTCAGCTACAGCCAGTCGTACAATTATAATTACTGGCTTTAAAGTTGCTGTTATTTATACAACTAAAATTATTAAAACACCCAAAACCAGCTAGCTGTTAGAGTTAGTCAGCGATGACGATTTAGATATGATACTTTGTATAGAAGTAATACAATCGTTTTTATTTTTACCCCTATAAATTGAAAAGACATGTAAATTATAAAGTGACTCTTTATTTTCCAGTTGTACCTATGTTCGATTGCCTAATCAAAATCTTGGGTCACACGATAAACAAAATTGCACTTCTATTTAACGGCTTTTAAAACGTCTTACAGTAGTAACGTTGAAAACAATAAAGTATCTACAATGTTTGAGGCCACTTATAAAGGCTCAGTCCATTTGCTCGAACCCATCACCGACAAACGCTCTCTTTCCACATAGCGTGTCTACAGAGACAAAAATAAAAGTACGCCGAAAAACGGCATAAAGTTACACTTCAGAATGACATCGGCCAACAACAGAATAAACTCAAAACTGTTCATGTAAGAAGGAAACGCACATTGAATTTAGCGTTTGTCACATTATATTACCGAAAAACAAATATAACGGACATTCATATGACATCTAACCTATCCGTCATAGCATCGTGAGTCAAATAATCAAAACACGCACCTTTTTCACATAAATCTGCTTCCAAATTAACCAACAACGTACGTCTACGATACTCCAATAATTAAAAACAAACTCACCAGTACTAAAACATCAAAAACAGCTGATACAATACCAAATAGTTACGTAATTCCATCCCACAAAACAGTCATCTCCGAAATTTAGTCCGCCTATTGCTATGGTTCAACTTGGCACAAATTATCGCAATTTGTCAGGATTTCCAGCCGGCACATAGTTATATAATCAACAACCTGCGTGCTCGAGTAAATTTTCCAATGTACCCAGTATGACGCATACGGTCTGGTTTTCTTTGTTCTTGAAACGTCGCTGAAATTCGTAAATCAAGAAAAAAATCGCATGGGCGAATTCCACTTCTGATGTTAGAGGCACATGTTAGATGTACACAATTAGTTATAAGTATTAACTATAACTTATAACTATAAAGCAATAAACACTGCGTTCAGCAAGGCTCATGATTAACCACTGATGTCCGACCGGGTATAACCGGTACGGCGGTACCTGGGACAACGTGAGTCATTACAGACATGCATACAGTGCGTATCCATAATAGGCCTGTCCTATTTATCCCTAACACTATGTATAAATGACAATGTTGCAGATTTTGCTTTTAAACTATGTTAGACAATAGTCAAAGCTATTAGATAGATGATAGTAGTCAAACATATTAGATTCACTATACAGGCTGTTCATAAAACTTAGGAAATTTTGATGTTTTTCAAATCGCTTTTCCTTGAGTTTTTTAAATGGAACACCCTGTATTTTATGTGCTAGTTGAATTGTCCATCAACTTCCCTTCAATTTATGTCAAATATGTGTTATATCCATAGTTAGTAGTTTTCGTGATATTTATAATTTAAAGAAAAATGTGTAATATCTAAATATGCCATTATTTACTTGCTCTTTCTTTTTTGTTTGTCTCTTAGTTCTAAATCAGTAAAAGTATATTCACATATAATTTAAGAAAAAAACTTTAATACCATTAGCGTTTAATAACAAATAAATCCCATTTTACTTAGTAATTTATTATGTATTATGTATTTAAAGCAAATTCAGAAACAAACTATAAACACTTAATAACCATGGCACAACAAGTAACTATTATTTTAATTAATATTTGGAAGTTGTTCAAAATGACGCCCGTTTTCTCTTCTGTAAGTATTAATGTGTTGTAAAAAAGATCTTGAGATATTTCTTAACATGTACCTCTTATTTACTCTAAGGTTGTCAAAAACATTGGTTATATGAAGTTTCATGTCATGCTGATTGGTATACTAGCTCCTTCACATATCCCCATAAAAAGAAATGTAGTTTGTTGAGGTCTGGGGACCTTGGTGGCCACAATGTAGGATCTCCTCTTCCCTCTTTGGTCACCGTTTTAGTCCTTGTTTTGTGCTGGTAATTAATATTACCTGTTTCTTCAAATTGCAACCGAACCCTGTTTGTAACACTTGGTTGGGGATACCATGCATCTGGATATCGCTGTGCAATGTGCATACATTCTGGATGCTACTAATGTATTTCTGTCAGCTTCGCCATAAATGTAGATCATGTTAATTAATTCTTTGCTATAATCATAACTCAACGTTCAGAGAAAAGACAAATTATGTTACTGATTTTGACAGCAATAACTTATTGAGTGTCGTCAGATCTCAATTATTGTATGTTTCTATGATTAATAAATGCTAATAGTACTAATAACCGTTTTTTTTTAAGTTGTATATTAATACAGTACCTATTACTGATTTACAAATGAGAGACAAACAAAAAACATTATTAGAAAATATTTCATATTTTTCTTTAAATTGTAAATATCACGAAAACTACTATTGGACATATGGCATACTTAATATAAATTAAAGGGAGATCGGGGAGCAATTCAACTAGCACATAATATACCATTCCATTAAAAAAAAAACTCAAGGAAAAGGCATTTGAAAAATATCAAAATTTACTAAGCTTTATGAACAGCCTGTATAGTCAATCTAATATCTTTGGATACTATCATCTATGTACTGGCTTTGACTATAGTCTGACTTAGTTTGACAGCAAAATCCGCAAAAATGTTGTTTTTACATAGTTTTAAAGAAGATCCTGCAACGGGCATATTTTGGGGAAATAATTGAATATCTAAGGAACTATTAACGCTGACAGTTAACAACCTATACGGTTGTATAAACAAATTTATTAGTATTGATAAAACAATAAAATATTCCGGGCATACCACCCAAAAATTACATACTTTCCGTCACACCTAAATGCAACACCCTGTATAAATGAAAATAATTTTACGTTATAGAAACTGGTGAGTCTAGCAACTTTTGTGTTAAACATTTTTTCCTTCTCTAATGATTTATAGCTATCGGACACCAGGATACTAATAACTCACCCTGTATAAAAACAATCACCTCACTCTCAATAATAACACCAAAATACCTTGATAATTTTCCTTTTGGCCGCTTCGGATCCACTTAAATTACACTTCTTTGGCATCTCCTGTGAATGTGTTTTCATATGCGGTTTCAGACTGCTGGATGCTTTACACTTATATGGTCTCTCGCCTGTATGTGATCTCGTATGAATTCGAAGGCGCGAAGAATGTGCAGTAGAATAGTTACACATATTTACACCACACTTATAAGGCTTATCGCCCGTATGTGTTCTAATATGCTTTTTAAGATTAGATGACGTCGTAGCAGCGTATTTACAAAAACTGCACTTATGTGGTTTAACTCCAGAATGTATTAGCATATGTCTGGTAAGATCACCTTTACTAATACAAGCGTATTCACATGTATTACACCGAAATGATTTCTCACCAGTATGCGTTTTCATGTGGTATACAAGATCTTTAGCATATCTCGCGGCATATTCGCACATGGTGCACGAAAACGGTCTCTCGTTAGTATGTATTCTCATATGCAGTTTGAGAGGGGTTGGATATGCACTAGAATAGTTACAGACGGTACATTTATATAGCGTCTTCCCGGTATGTTTTTTCATGTGGCTTTGAAGTTCGCAAGATAATCTAGCTGCGTAATCACATTCATCACACTTGTATTGTTTCTCTGCTGCATGTCTTCTTATGTGCGCTTTAAGATATCGCTCTACATGAGTACTATAATCACAGATAGTACACTTAAATAGTTTGTCCTCTGTATGGATTTGCATGTGTGCTTTGAGACGTGCTGCGACCAAAGTAGAATAACTGCACATGGCGCACTTAAACTGTGTTTTCCCTGAATGTTTTACCGTGTGCGCTTTCAGACATAATGCTTCTGAAGTAGCAAACTTGCACTTACTGCACTTCAATATTTTTTCCCCTGCGTGTTTCTTCATGTGCAATTTAAGATTGGACGCTACAACAGTAGCATATTCACACACAGTACACTTATAGGGCTTCACCCCTAAATGTCTCCTCATGTGCAATTTAAAACTCCATGCAATTGTAGTAGAGTATTCGCACATAGTGCACTTAAACGTTCTACGTTTTTGCTTACATTGCACGTTCTGATAAACTTCTTCAACAACCATACTGTCGGAATCATTGAAGTATTCTGACTTAACTACTGTTGGTCCGATCTCTATTTTTGGCTCAGCTTCAGTCCATTCCGCAGAACAAACTCTATCGGCAGTTTGATTATCGTTTACAGGCTCAACGTTACCAGTGTCATAACCACTAAAACATTCATGTTCAACTTGATTTTCTGCCATGTCTTCCGGTTTTATATTCCATTTGTCACAGTTTAAACTAGTTGGCAACTCCAAACTTGTGTTTTCATCCACACTTTTATCGAATGAATGACATGCTGCGGTTAGATCTGATGTCTCCATCCTGAATATGTATAAATTTGCTATTGTTCTTACTTCTTGCGCTGTACCCTATTTTATACTTCGTAGATGATCATTCGGTCAACCGATCACTCCAAATAACTACACGATATAGCACAATTATCTATTCCATTAAAGTTAGATGAATAATTTTAACCTATTTGTTTGACATCGTCGTACTCGTCAGTAATGCAAACCTAATTACGGCTGCTGTTCAGTATTGCCAATACAGTAATAAAAACAATCGCCCACATACATTGGTGGCAACACTGCGCGTTATAACTATCCACCACGGGCCAAAATCTATAAAGTAGTAAGGTTATTCAAAGACGGGATTTCTCAGTGTGAGGGGGTAAAGGGAGATCGTGACGTCACTAGAGCCGCGCGTATCTTCGAACACAGTAAACGAGCGATGTATGGGACGAGATGCGAACTGCGAAGATAGCCGGGACTCTAGTGACGTCACGCAAATAGAGCATATAGGGATCTGAGGGGGTATATAAAATGGACTATAGGAAAGATAGCAAACTGGATAACCTCTCTTTTATAGACCTTGCCACGGGGCCATCTATCGTGAGACTAGACACCAAAAATATTTTACTGTGGAGGTATTTTAATATAGTTATATCGTTATAATTAATGTAAATGGATGTCAATATACTAATAGCGTTTTCGATTTTCTGCACTCAGCTGCACTAGCACCATGCTGATGCGGGTTTGTATGTACGGCCTTGACTTGATTGTAAATACTGTTGTGTGCCAAGACCGTGCATAAAAATGCAGAGAGTTGGAGCAGTACGCATTGAGTGCGTGCATAAAAGTGCATAAATCAAAAACACTATAAATTTTATATTTGGAAAATTATAAGGAAAAAAGGTGTAGGGACTATTGATGCTAACCGCGTTACTACTAGGGATTTTTAATTTCACTCATCTGGCAACATTGTCGACGCCATGATTGTTATTATCCCAAAACAAGCTGAAAAGTCAAAACCCAAAACCACTCAAAACACAAATGCAAGTGATAACCAACCTACGTAAAATTTATAATATTTATCAATGTGTGGACCTGTAGATTATGAATTGTGTAAAATAGAATTAGGTATACCTATAACTCAAAGTATGTATAAAAATATAAATTTCAATCACCTCCTATAATTGTAAACGATAAACTGGTGAGTACGGGTATAGATGGAATTGCTATACAATCTTGGTACCTAATTAAACAGTTTTACAGATTCTAGAATATTGCTAAAGGAATTATGACTACAGCAAAGCCAGTAGTAGGTGAACTCAATGTGTATTTTTGTCCGAAGCCGTCGAAAATCTACGAACGTTATATTTTCCGTCTGACTAAGCAAGAACCGGGAGAAAAATTGGAAAACTTTTTGGATCGTCTAAGAAACCAATGCGCAAAGTGCCAATTTAAAGATGCCGAGGAACAGTTAATAGATCAAATCGTGGAAAAGTGCAGCTCGGTTGAACTCAGGCAAACAATCCTCGCGATTGGTGATATGATCAACCTTACTGGAATTGTAGCAGCATCTTACGCTTTGGAAATAGTTAACCTAGAGGACTTTGTAGATCAAAAACCAAATACTTTGAATATAAATCATATTAAGTTTAGCAAAGATGTTGAGAACCAGATTGACACGCTGGCTATTGACCCAAGTAAGTTCAGTTTATTGCTTTGATTTTTAAATTATAACTTGTGTTTAACCTTTTTTCATGTAGCTACTCTTAAAATTATACCCTGTGACGAGGAGACCAGTAGCAGTGAATTACCTGTCGAACTTGTGATAAGCAAACCAACGTAAGTGATCTAACATTCCTATTATTTTTTACTGAGGTTATTCTCTGGTTGTCCTTTAAGAAATGCTGTCCGTCACTTCTCTTCACTTGACAGTTTTTAAGGATTTTACGTAAATGTAGAACGTATGAAGTTTACTTAAGATCCTTCTGAAATTTCTAGGCATTGGATTATCTTTTTCTTGAAAATAACTTGATGTAAGGGCATAACACTGTTATGCTACCATTGAGACAATAGATAGATCAGTGGCGTGTGGTCCATACGTGCAGTGCAAACCCTAACATTTAGGAAAAAAGAATGGCAAATATTAAAATATAAAACCGTAAATATAAGCCAAAAAATGATATATTATGTATGTATGTACACCATACACGCATTTTAATTAAATTTTTAAATTTTAAATAAGTTTTATTAACTGTGCAGTTAAAAGTCAATACATAATGTGTTATATTACAATACATTTAGAAATTGTATTTCATTTTTGTTGGATGGTGACAATTTGATCAAGTGCTTTCTGACGGCACGTTTGAAGACTGTAAGAGTTGCTTTTTTCCATATATCTGGGCATTGATTGTAGATAGCTACACCTCTCCTAAGATACTCGCTGGTATGCAGTCTTATCGGTGGTGGACGCAGCAGGTTCCCGTATCTGGTGTCGTGGTATGCGCTTCGATGCTGTTACTTAATTCGTGTCTTCTGTGCTGGTGCATGTCCGTGAGCACCCTATAGCAATATTCTGCAGGAGCTGTCAGAATTCGATAGTTTTCAAACAAAGGTTTGCAGTGTTTGTTACTTGGGCGGCCTTCTATACTTCGAACAGTTTTTTTTGCTCGACGAGCACTTTCTGTAAGTGGGTTGTGTGTCCCCATACTTTAATACCGTAGTTAAGCATCGAGTGGTGTAGTGCAAAGTATGCTGTAGCTGCGGCTTCACTTCCGACTGTTTTGCAGATCCTCTTGACAGCGTAAGTTGCCTTAGACAGTTTGCAACACAGTTGATCAACGTGGTGTTTGTACGAGAGCCGTGAGTCTCGGTATATTCCCAAGAGTCTCACTGGTTCACTTGTTGGTTTCCATCTGTCCATGGTGAATTCTATCTTTTGTGTCTTGTTATTATTTAGACATAGTTTATTGGTAGCAAACCATTCTTCTGTCATCCTTATGGTCGTGCAGATTTGCCTTTCCATTTCATCTTGGTCATCTTCCGCGAATAAAAGGGTGGTATCATCCGCATACAAAGTGGTGTGGCAGTTCAGATGGTTGGGAAGATCATTGATGTATAAGGCAAAGAGTATTGGTCCCAGAATCGAGCCCTGTGGTACTCCCTGGTCATTACGTAGGGTTCTACTTTTCTCATTGTCTATGATGACAAACTGCTTCCTGTTTTTTAGGTAGTTTGATAGCAATAACAAAGCCGTATTTTTGAATCCGTAGGCCAACAGTTTTTCTTCCAGGATGTTGTGGGAGACGGTGTCGAAGGCTTTTGAGAGGTCACACATGTAGGCCTTGCAGTTCTTCCGACCCTCAGCAGCTTTGTGGACTTCAGTTACGAAGGCATGAAGCGCTGTAGTGGTGCTACGGTTTTGTCTGAAGCCATGCTGAGCCTGCGTGATATGGTTAAAATGATCCAGATAGTCTTGAACTCTATCCAATATTAACCGTTCCATATTTGGCTATTATTGGAAGTACTGAGATAGGTCGATAGTTGGCACTGTCCTTTGTATCTCCCTTCTTGAATATTGGATGGACTTGGATGGAGCAATCTTTAATATGTCTGGGAAGGTACCTGTCCTCAGGCACTTATTGCACATATTTGTCAAGACGGGAGCTATTTCGTTAGAGATCTTTTTTATCATTCGTGAGCTTATATCAAATGCATCAGTAGACTTCATCCTCATTTGTTTCCTTCAGTTCATTAAGCTCTGTTGGTACGCTTTCCATTCTCCACTCTGTTTGTTTCAGCATTTATGATGTCCCACAAGAACTTTGACTTGTTGTGGGAGTTTCGTATTCTCTCAGCAAACTGTGTTTTCCGCTCAGCTTCCATGCACTTGGTATACCTTTGTCTGACTATGACTTGTTAAGGCTCTCGCAGTATCTTCATTTCCAAAGGAGCTATGCAGTCGTTGATAAAGCTTTATATCTTCCCTCATGTCTTTAAGCTTTTGGTTCAGTATGCTTTGTTTTAAAGATTGTTGAAGCAATTTTTTTGGGAAAGCAGTTTCAGCTGCTAGTCGGATTTTATCAATAATTTTCTCGCACATAATGGAGGGATTTTCAATAGTTGTTATTTCATGCCACGCTGCGTTTGAAATTGCCAGTTGGAAGTTGATCATGTTCTCTTTGGAATAAATTCATCTATATTTCGATTTTTCTTCGTTCTTTATTTCTATTTTCACCCGAATCAGTTGTGGTATGTGATCACTGATACTGTAGTCAATAACTCTTGATTTAAACCGCTTATGTAAGTTATGTGAAATAAAGATATTGTTGATGCAATTTGATGTCATACATTCAATTCGTGTTGGTTCCGTTATTGTAGCTTTCATGCCGTAGTTCCTCATGAGGTTGTTTAGCATTTGTGTTTGTGTGTTCTCTGTCATTTGAAATTTTACATTAAAGTCGCCTGCAAGTATTATCTTTACATCTGCTGAGTATATCTCAAATACACGATTAAGTGCTTCCTCCATGACCTCTCTGAAAACTTCATCATTTCCATTTGTTGATTTGTAAGTTGCTATGATTATCATGTGCAAATTAATGATATAGGTGGCCACTATTTCGCAGTGTATTTCTTGAATTAGCATATTTATTTCAGTTACATCTTTGGTCTCATATTTGTTGTTCACGTAAATTGCTACTCCCCCGTGTATGTGTGCTGCTCTGCCGAATCTTCAGCTCTTCTTAAAATTTTTGACATTATACAGATCAAGGTTACCTTTTTGCACCCAATGTTCAGCAATAGTAATTGCATTTGCTTTATGATCTGCAGCTGGTCGTTCTAAGGCACCAATTTTATTTGAGATACCCTGTATATTGATATTTAGGAGATTAAAAGCGTTATCTTTTTGTTTTTGTTTGTGGTTCTTTGTAGTTTTATTATTCATGATGTCCGTGATATTTCCTATGATTGGCGGTGATGATCTGGGGGTGAGCGAAAATTTTCATTTTTATTTTTTGCTCCCATTTTGAAGATAAACCTATCGAGCTTAATACCTTTTGGCCAGCAGTCAGATTTCATTATCTCATCATGATATTCTTTAGTAACTCCGACTTTGTAACAGTTAGTGTCAAAGTAGGTGTCAATTTTTTCACAAGTAAAATCTTTTTTCTTAATGATTTTTGTTATGTGACTTTCGATTGTTTCTTTGTTGCTACTCTCCGTTCCTTGTCCGAGCATTGTATCGGTTCGACAGGATAACATCACAGGTCCGTCCTTAGAATTAAAACAAACATCGTATATATTAATTGATGTAACCAGATTGAATTTGATTGTTAGAAATGGTGGACCCTTTGTTTAATGGAAGAATAGATTGCAAGTGTACAGCAAAAAGCTGTAAGCATGTTTTTGTTGTTGTTTTAACGTCTTTTGAATCAACAGCAGCAATCAAATATTATCAGGTAGCATAAACAAATAAATTAACAAAACCAAATATTTTGCCCCAATAATATGATTTTGGGTAAAATCAAGATAACAAATACATAAATATTCATTGAATAAAGTTTTTTGAGTAACTGCGATGCGTGCATACGTGCTTATTTGTAGCCCATTGCAATTGAATTGATCTTGGCATACGTACAAAATAAAGTTGCAAAAAGCTACAGTACATTTTGAATTAAAGATTCGTTAAATTTATGTAACAGAGCACTTTTAAAAGAGATATGGCAATTTTGAAACACTATTTTTGGTTTTTATTCAAAACCAATACATTGATAAGGATCATATTGTTGATCAATTGTAGAAACAATTATAATCAACTTGCATGAAGATGATGATGATGACAAATTATTAGACTACAACGACGACAGTACGGATAATGAAGAGCGATTTTAGATAATGATAAAGAAGTTGCCGCCATAGCTCCAATGTTAGTGGTTTTTCTGGAACTGCACAATTCGTTCATAGTTTAGGACAAATACTTGTCGGAATTAAAACATTTACCGAAAATTCCGGACAGTTTAATTTACCCCCAGAATCACCAGGAACAACTACGTCATCACCATCAACTACTAATTTTCGGCAGAAATAATGTGCAATAATAATAAATCACAAAACAGAATATGTATACAATTCCACAAATAAAAAATATCATGTATTCTATTTTCAAAAATAAAACCGAACGAGAAAATGACAAAAATATTGAATACGGTCCTCTTAGGACGATCAACGATCAACTCTCAGTTGATTGTTTGAAATCGTCACGCGAAGCCTAGCATACAAACGCTCACTTACAGTCCTTATTACATAAGAAATCATGAAAATAAAAACACCAATGTATAGAAGATATTCTTACTGTAACATGAACAAAAATTTAATTTTTTTTGGTGACTGTTTTAACTGAAAAAAAAATCGAAAAGTCAAGAATTATTTTAAAACCGCAAAAATCGGGTAAATTTTTTACATCTCTCGCGCTCGTGGGTAAACCGTTAGGCAGGAAATTTTGATAGTCACTTCTGTTATGTAAATGTGATACAGGAGTATAGCGCACTTTATTTTTTTTTTTAAAACCGTTTCAGAGTTACTAGCCTTCAAACATAGGGCTGAATACTTTTGAAACAGATAGTCGTCAAAATGTACAAGTATAATAGTAGGTCGATTCGGAAAATAAAGAAACGACAGAGTTTGTTTCACAGAAATAGATTTAGTTCAATGATTATTTAAACTTACTTAACTTACGCAAAAAATATTTATTTTGTATGCTGAGATAATCTCTTTTGTAATGTTCATTGTTATTGTTGATATTTTTATAATTCTTATTATTAATTATAATTTAATTATTATTATTATAATTTAATATAAATTGTTTGTTTCTATATTTTATATACATACGATTGCTTTACCTGGCTCGACCCTAGTACGCGAAAAAAGTGCGCCTCGGACATCAAGCACAGGTCACGTGCACAGACCACGTAAAATTGTCAGCTTCCCCAAATATATATAAAATTGCATTGAACCGCAATCTATTAACAAGAGGCTCTGCATGCCGTATAGTAGGTTGCATAATATTTATAATTATGCCTATTTACTATTTCGAACCCCATCTTAAAACAAAATATGGATGACAATTAATATGTCGGTCAATATACACCATGATATGTAGTATCTAATACCAGATGTTTTACTTTTTTTTGTTTAAATACCTGTTTTAGAATATCACAAACCACTTTTGAGCCCCAACTATTTGAATAAGATTTTAAGAACCAGTTACTGAAATCAGTGCAAGCTTAACATAATATGCGCTAATCCAAACTACTGCAAAATACAGATGGGATGTTTTGTTTTAATATATCGGTGAACATATCGCGACGAGAATAATTCATTTACACAAGACGCTTCTCTGTATTAGTTCTTATTTTTCAGATACGACCTAAAGGTGGAATTTGATGAAGGTAGTATTTCCGAATCTACTCGTGCAGGACCTGGACAATCTATCGAACCGACGAAGACAGAAATACCATCGCAAGTATTCAGTTCAATCAAATACGACGACACAGATGCTCAAGCAATACAACCTCAAGAGCACGCAGAAGAAGACGAGGAAGAGAAGCAGTTCAAGTGCAACATTTGTCGCTATGCTACTACGCAACGTAAATATCTAGCCGCGCATAAGCGTCGACGACATACAGCGCAGAAAGCATCAGACTGTAGGCCTTCTGACTTTGCAACCGTCACCTCGGGAGAATCGAAAAATCTTAAGAGAAAGCAGAGAATAAAAAAGATTATGTGCGCCTTGTGTGGATATATCTGTTTGACACCTTTCAACCTGAGGCTGCATATGCGGAAGCATACAGGCGAGAAGCCATTTAAATGTACGATTTGTGATTACGCTGGCGCAGGGCGTTATAAGCTTACAATGCACATGCGAACGCATACAGGAGTGAAACCATACAAATGTTCGGTTTGTGACTATGCTACTGCACACTGTGGTAATCTTGCGCTGCACATGCGGAAGCATACTGGAGAGAAGCCATTTAAATGCGAAGTTTGCGATCATACTTGTTCGCAACGTAATAGTCTTAAAATACATATGAGACTGCATACGGGCGAGGAACCGTTTAGATGTTCCGTATGCGAATATACTACTAAACAAAAATCTACTCTAACGAAGCATATGAGAAGGCACACGGGAGCGAAAATCAACGGGAATTCGAATATTCAAAAGCCAATCAAATGTTTGGTATGCGATCGTAGTTTTACGCAACGCGGTGGTCTCCAGGTGCATATGAGGCAGCATACGGGGGAAAAACCGTTCAAATGTGAAATATGCGATTTCGCTTGTAAACAACAGTCTGCGCTTAAATCGCATATGAGAGGGCATACTGGAGAGAAACCTTTCAAGTGTTCGGTTTGTGATTATGCTACTGCGCACAGCGGCAATCTTCTGCAGCATATGAGAACGCATACAGGGGAAAAGCCCTACAAATGCTCGTATTGTAGTTATGCTTGTAAGCAAAGCGTTAGCCTTGCAGTGCATGTCAGAAGGCATACCGGGGAGAAGCCTTTTAAATGTGAAATATGTGAGTTTGCTTGTATAGAAAAAGCTGGTCTTAGAGCGCATATGAGAAAACATACAGGGCAGAAACCATTTCAATGCAGGGAATGTGATTTTTCTTGTAAATATAGATCGGGTCTTACATCGCATATGCGATCGCATACAGGAGAGGACGCCACGTGATAATAGCGTGGCGTAGTAATGAAGCATATCAGAAGTTGTGCAGCGGGTGGTTTAATGTACGTTCTGTGAATTTCTGTTTATATTATATTGTTTAAATACATTCATATTTAACTGGATTTGTTTTTGTTTGTGACCGTGGTGATCTTGTGTAGAGGTGGAACGGATCGGGCATTGGCCGAATAACCGGATACCGGATATCCGGCCAATACCCAAAACCGGATACCGAATTATCCGGCCGTAATTTGGCCGGATACCGGACAACCGGCCTTAGTTTAAAACCGGATCAGCCGGATCTTTACAGCCAATAATATCCAGTCCCCGGCCAATATTAGGTCGGATCGGCCGGATCTTTACTACCAGTTGGCCCGAAAGTACGGTTTGCATAACCCCGCCCAATCACCCGTCTTGCGTCTATAGTCTATACACTACAGTTAGGTCTAAAGAGTCGCGACTGAACACTTGCAGCAATCACAGAACTTGCAGGTGTATCAAGTGAATCATTTGGCAACAATGCATCAACAGATAATGCTCATGCAGTAGTAGCAGCGTATTTAAATTTGCCGTTGATCGATCGAACAGCGGATCCCTTAGAACGGTGGAGAAAATGTTATAGTCTTTTTCCAAATATTTCGCTTATTGGTAAGCAGTTTTTAAGGTATGTCCATAAATATGATTAATCCATAATAGGAATTTAACAATTTAACTTCTAATAGATTGAAATATCACACCAAACACGTCGATCACGAAACAAGATTACACCACTACAGAAAACCGTCCAGACGTAATATTAATTTTCTAAACATAAAATTTTTCTTATTTCATAGAATATACATTTTTTTGTTGATTTAAGGTTAGAATAATATATTTATTTTGCTCTATAACAATTGTTTTTATTTACTGTTACTGCATGCGAAAAGATCCGGCCGGACCGGATATCCGGCAAGGAGTCCGGATCGGCCGGATATCCGTTCCATCCCTAATCTTGTGCAGCATATGATAAGGCATAGAGAAGGGAAGACACTTGATAATTTGGAGAAATTAGTCCATAAACAATAATCATGTCATTTCTCATTACTGCAATTAGAGCATGTGACAATACTGCCGGTGATTGCCAGCTACTGTCGCCTAAAATGTGTAATATTCAAACACATCAAATTTCGAATTGTAGAAAATGTCGGTGGTTCTCATCATTTATAAGATAACAAATAGCTGTAAGTCAGTAAAAAACTCTCGACTCCGGATAATTGTTGTAGTTTGACTCCGACTCCGGCAAAATTGCATAGCTTCTGGTGCGTGTAAAAAAACCTTACGTATATGAAAATTATTTAAAAATTATACGCACAATAATACAAACCAGTCGACATTAAATTTACTGTGAAAACAAGCATCAGAGAAGCAAAGTAACAAATTTAATACCTTAAATTGTTTATTTAGCATTTTTTGCTTAAAATTAAAAAAAATATATAGCATTTAAAATATACAGTGACGGTAAATTGCATGGATACTTGTATAATTAATAGTGATAGAAACTGAGCTAATGTGGGTAGATATCACACACAGTGTCATGACACCGTACGATTAGCAGAAATTTTCAAAAAATATTAATGTGGCTATATTAGACATATTTCTTGTAATTAACATGACTTTTATTACACAGAAAGAATGTTGAACCCAAATCTGTATAAAACCAATATGGTGCTCATAAGAAAAACAAGTTTTATTTGTTCCATAAAATGTATATCCGAAAAAAATTTAATAGGAATACAAAATAAAATTAATTATAGTAAAAGCAAAATTATGAAAATGAGGGTTGGAAATAGTATGGAAGATCCGATTAGGTTCAACCAAATCCTCCTTTAAAGATGCCTTACACAGCATTTTAAAAAAGAATGGGAAAAAACCGCTTTTCCAGGGGTGGTTGAAACCATGGAGAAATACCTTATACCATGGTTGAAACCATCTATAGATAAAAGCGATATGTGTTTACTACAAAGTGACAGTAAAAGCCAAATTGTGGGACCTGCAGCAACATATTAAGACACAGAAACACACATCAGCAGCTATTTATTCGTTCTCCGACAGAAGGCAATTTGACTTACCGTTGTACATTTTAAAAGTGGAGCCAATGCTGCTGATGATGATATTATGAGTATTATTATTTAAATTTAGAAGCCCGAAACTTGGCAAACAATCTCATTATTTATTTAGAATTCAAATTTTATTTTGTTAGTGAAATTTACGCTACTTTTTTATTTATTACTTTGTTATACATATTTACAATAATAAAGTATTGCGCCAAGGGAGTTGGTAACACTGGTCCCATTGTCCTAATCTAGTACAATTCTTCCTTTGGAGTTGGCAACATTGGTGTACCGTCCGTCATGTACCGCCTAACCACAAACATATTAGGCACTGTCATTAGCATATTTACGCGATTTACTTAAGTCTACCTGTGGATTTAAATTACATAGCATTGTTTTGTGTGTTTTAAAAAGTATTTGCCAAAAATATTGATCTAAACAAGTAAGTTAAAGCTAACCTCAAATTTCATCATGTCTGAAAATCATGATGTTTTATTTGCTGGATATTGTTCTTTGTCATAGAGTCCCTGAGAACCTGGATGGATAGATAAAAGATATTCCTGGAAGAACAGAGAAGTTTACCGTAACTCCCCAGAGATTATTTTTTGGAAGTTGTTACGCAGAGAACATGCAGAAAACCAATGCCAGTTCTAAACTAGATACTTATCTAAGGTATTTCAAATAAAATTTAAAATGCTAATTACATTTTTTCCAGTTTCCCACTTTTGTATATATTTCAACAGTAATTTTTAAAAACCACCTGGTTGAAAGAGAAACGTAACCGATGGTGTTTAATTTAAATCACTACGTTTAGTTTAAAAATGTGAAACCTTCTGTTAGGAAGTGACTGGTTTTATTATGAGGGATCTTGTGATCATCATTCATTTAGTCATTAGATATTCGTTGTATAAAAAAAGAGTATCATATATTTTCATTACCCTATCTATGTAAAGAAATGTTCAACAATAGTGGTCGTAGGTAGCTTCGTTCGGTATATGCCCTTGGTGCGACCCACACTTTTGAATAAGGCACCACCGAAGGTGGGCACTGTTAATAAACAAGTTAAATTTATTACAGTTGATTTGTAAAAAATGTAAAGGTAAAAGTTAACGTTAATTGTTACTTTTATAGAAGAATATTTACACTTTTCACACTAATTACTCAGTATTAGACGTTTGACGCGCACTATGTGTACCACAACCCTTGGAAATGTTGTGAAATGGTTGTGAAGTACACTGTTTCTAGGGAAATGTGTATTCATTTCAATCCAGATCTAAATAAACTCAGCTATAATTGGTGTTTTTCAGATTATTGTCAGAATAAAAGCCTAGAATTAAAATCTCCTTTTACAAAGCTAAACAAATATGTTCAGTATATTTTGTTGCATGTAGCTGCGTTTGTTTATTTGGTTGTGGATTTGTTGCAAACAGTATGGTGCGGTGTCCTTCACAAGATATACGTACGCTGAACTGCATTCAGGAACAACGCTTTGAGTAGATTGACTGCGTTCGGTTACTCTACTCCCATTCTGACATGCTAAAATTACATGGGCAGCAGTTACTATCTGTCATTCAGAAACGACACGTACGAGTAAACGAGCAAGCTCGATTATACAATTCGGACTAGGTGCAAGCACATGGTGCGGATCAAACATAAAATTCTAAAATACCACCGTCGTATTATACCAACCCCCAAACAAATTGGCAATGATGTCAAGTGAAAACTATATAAATAAATCATTTTAAAAAATGATATAAAGAATGTTGGTAACCGCAGGCTGTTCCAGCACTAGCGACATATACCTCTATCTCATACGACGCATGCGTCAAGTTCATGGATTCGATTAGCTGGATTGGATCCATAGGCTGCCACAGTGTTGCCACCAAGGGACGCTTACTTTGATACGAGTGCGTGGGGAACGAAATTACTTCATCTCTCGCGTCGCTGATAGTTTGTGGCGCTGACTACATGCCGTCACGCACCGTCACATGGCTAATCGGCGTGTGAAAATTGTGACAATCCGTCAACCAGTTATTGCTGCCATCGTTGACATATCAAGGAACAATAAGTATACGCGGAACTAATTTCCAGTGAGTGTCGAGTGTTCTTTATGCGTTGAAAGTTTTAAGGCAATGGTTCATGCGTGCGTTGTGCCCTCCCTTTGGGAGAGCTGTCACCCGGAAATTGGAGGGTTCCTGGTTCAAATCCAGGCGGAGCGATTCCTAGTTACCAAACTTCCATCTAGATCCAATAGGTGTCACGACGGGTTTGTTTAATTCGAAACTAGAATTGCACGTCTTGAAGTGACAAATAAAACTTATAAATTTCCACAGCCTCTGTAGCTCAAATGGGAGAGCTGTCAACTGGAAATTGGAGGGTTCCTAGTTCAAATGCAGGCGGAGGTGTTTTTTCCAAAAATTATCCTCACCTGGGTTAATTACCATTTCGCTTCTTTAGTTGATTCTACATTACTGACGAGTTTGCGTAATAACCATTTTCCCTTGAATTTATTCATCTGTATGAGCTGTTTAGCAATAAACATTTAGCGATTCCTAGTTACCAAACTTCCATCTAGCCCCAGTAGGTGTCACGACGGGTTTGTTTAATTCGAAACTCGAATTGCAAGTGTTGAAGTGACAAATAAAACCTATAAATTTCCACAGCTTCTGTAGCTTAAATGGGAGAGCTGTCAACCGGAAATTGGAGGGTTCCTGGTTCAAATCCAGGCGGAGGTGTTTTTTCCAAAAATTATCTTCACCTGGGTTAATTATCATTTCGCTTGTTTAGTTGATTTAACAATAATGCTAACAGAACAAATTTAAAACGCGGAGCTGTTCCAATTGTTAACTTATGCTGTAAGTATACATCACCCTGAGCCTGAGTTAATGTATAAAAAACTTATTGTGCATCCAAAGTTTTCGAAACACAGTAGAGCACTCATTCATAGATATGGAATGCACACTTGGTTCCTAGATTAGATTTTTAAAACATACCGAAACTTCTTATTAAATATTTCAGTGCACAAAGGATTCAGATGTGAACAAATACACTATTTTTTCCTCATGAATGAAGAACAGGAAACTGAAACTCATCAACAGCTTGTACCTGATTATACAATGGCTACTTTACCTGTGGTTTCCCAAATTGTTCACGAAGATTCTGTTCCTTCTACACCTCAGGATTGTTTACCTGGACCCTCGAAGAGTATTGAAGCAGAAACTTCCAAGAGTACAAGGCCTCAAAGAATTAAAAAAGGTAATACCCCAAGTTACAAAAAAAAAATACTGTACTGTTTGTAAATGATAAATGCATAACAGTCAGTAGGTATTTCATATGCCTAAGAGATGAACAAGCATTCACTCAAATTTCCAAAAATTTTACCAAACATTCATAGCGTTTGATGTAATGCAACCACTGATTACAACCACCGAATTATTTAAAATGGCTAACCGAAGCAGATAGAATGCACAAGAAAATATGACTACAATTGTATGTTTGCTTTGAGGTCTGGGATTCTAAGTGCATGACCCAGCATAGTGCATTCATAACAGTTTGTAACGGTTTTGTACTGTAATTACAATTTTTATTTGCATTCATTAACTTACCTGTTACATACCAGATCCCAACCGATGTGATCTGCTGAATGCAACTAATAATTCTATTTAATATTAATTATTAAGTGTTTGAATAGAGGCAAAATTTTTTTATTTGCGTCAAAGAATATTTATTTTACTCGAATAACATTTATTTGGAGTGAAGTAATATTGTTTTGACTGAAAGAAACATTATTTGTAGCAAATAAAAACATTTTTGCTTCTCGTCAAACAAATATTTATTTGACAAAACACCAATGTATTTATTTTTTCAGATTACACTTGAACGTTGCCAATATATCTCGAAAAAAATACTTGTCGCCGACAAAAAGGAAGTTATACAGACTTGCTTCACTGTACAAACGTACTGCAGAAAGATATAGAAAACTATCAAACCAACGCCGAATTACAAAAGCCATTCAGTTTTCTATGACGCAAGGTTTCTTGAAAAGTACGGTAAACCCAACAACTTATAAGTTCCTTATGTCCCAAGTGAAGCAACAATCCAGAGATCCACGGGGTCGTCGTTACGAGTTAGAAGACAAAATATACGCGCTAACGCTATTTAAACAAGGCCCGAAGTGTTACCGGGTTTTGAGAAAGACCTTTGCTCTCCCAAGCAAGAAGACAATGATGGACCTTTTGAACCAGGTTCCATTTGATACTGGCGTTAATCCTCACTTGATGGAAGCACTAAAAGAGGAGGTACAAGAAATGGAATAACTTGACCGGTATTGTTGTCTTCTTTTCGATGAAATGTCGTTGGAACCTGGTTTAGCTTACAACAGTTATGCTGATGCAATCGATGGCTTCGTAGATTGTGGAATGGGCAAAGAGACTAACATTGCAGACCATGCTATGGTTTTTATGCTTCGCGGATTGCGCAGAAAGTGGAAGCAACCCATTGCGTATTATTTCTCAGAGAATGGTATGTTGGCAGCAGATTTAAAGCGCAACATAACAGAAATAGTGAATGGATGTCAAAGCATTGGTTTGCATGTTATTGCTACTGTATGCGACCAGATGAGTGCCAACTGCAGGGCTTTGGGCATGCTGCAAGAGGAGTCACGCAGGGTTGCTTTACTGAAAGGGGAAGAATACAACAAATTTGGATTCGTCATCAACAATGACGAATATTTTCCTTTATTCGACCCCCCACACCTTCAAAAGGGTCTGCGAAATAACTTTATGAAGTATAATGTGACTTTTGAGATGAATGGCAAAATGCACAAAGCATCTTTCGGAGATATAAAAAAATTGTACGAGTTGGATGTTGGTGATTACGACACGAAGATGTTGAACCATCTAACCGACGCTCACGTCTATGAGGATAGGATGAAGAAGATGAATGTGAGATTAGCAGCACAGGTTCTATCACGCCGTGTAGGATCCATTCTCCTAGGATTTTCCAGAATCGGTTAGTATTTACTACTCTTTTAGTTATGCGTATACCTATAGATTATGTGGATATTTTGCTTTATATTTATAACTTAATATGATCCTTAAGTCGATAAAAAATTCCATTGTATTACAATTTTTTTAAATAATAATTCGTTTAAATTTACTTTTGTTTCAGCACCCGAAAAATTGTCTGCAACGGCATCGGGAACTGCTGAATTCGTCCTTTTTGTGGATAGACTTTTTGACTCTGTCAATGCGTCACGGGTTCGTCCAGAAAAAGGGAAAGTATTGAGGTGTGGAGTAACAAGTGATTCTCCTCATCACCAATTTTGGATGGAGGCCAGAAAAGTTCTGCAGTCGATGAAATTCTGGACATCGCCTACGAAGTGTTTTGTTCCACCGACAGTTAAAAATTGGATAAAGACCTTCGAGGGATTTGGAGATGTATCAAAAAAATTACAGGGATTTGGAATTACTTTCCTTTTAACAAGACATGCAAACCAAGATCCACTTGAAAATTTTTTTGGAGGAATTCGTATGCATGGGGCCAGGAATATAAATCCGACATGTACCTCCTTTAGATTCAGTTACAAAACTCTCATTCTTAATAATTATACATCCAAACACTCGCCAAGCGCAAATTGCGAAAAGGACGATTGTGATCCATTCATACAGTCCGTCAAACGGCTTCTGGCAAAACGACACAGTGTGCAGGATGTGGACGATACAGCAGCGAACATCGAAGAGGTCATGTTTAGGACAAGTCCAACGAAAATAGCAACGCAGTAACATGCATACATTGCTGGTTATATGGCAAGGAAAATTTTAAACACTGTACAATGTAAGAGCTGTAAAAGGGACTTATTAACAGAGGTACAGCTACAAGAACACCAGCTAATTGAGTTCAGACGCTATTCAAAAAATTCCTTGTTGCGACCTAACACAGTGTTTATTCAATTATATAGGGCCTTTGGTGCTATTATGCATAATACACTACCACATATTGCCAACCAAGGGGGAATTAGAACACGATTGATGGAACACCTGCGGACCCTGAACAGAAATATACCACCATTCCAATGTACAAATCACAATTCCTTTTATTTATTTTGTAAACTGTTTACAACATTTTACATAAACACATGGATTAAAAATGTTAACAGCATTTTGAAAGGATTCGAAAGAAGCAGAAATTTATTCAACGATCCGATCAAAATAAAAGCCGCAGAAAAATTTGAGAAATACCGTAGAGCAAAAAAAAAAGAAATTTGTTAAAAAAACTAAGCTAAATTAACACTAGTATCTGGGGTGAATTGTTTTTATCTTGTTTGCATTTTTTTAATATATGGTTGATATATTTTATTTGATTTTTTTATTTTAAGTTGTATGCTATTTTCCACATTGTTAAATTTAATTTTGTTTTCTATCTATCACATATAATTGATACAAAACGAAACAAATTTAACAATGTGGATGTCCTATAAAAAAAACCTATAATAGTTAATATTTCAAAAAACGCGGGTAAAGCTACTACTAGCGCCGCTGTCCATCGGGTGACTCGAGTGGTGAACTAAACTACTCTCCACGCGATTGCGCATAGTTGCCTATCTATATAAGATAGTAATGCCCGTTTGCACCACGGTCCACACAGGTGCATTTCTCCAGCCCCACCATGGCGGATTTTGAAATATCGCAATATACCAAAGTTTTGTGTTAGTTTTGTGTCGAATTGTTCCGTATAGAAAAAGTTTTGTTCCGCTTCCGTTCGCGAGATATAGCCATTTTTTTGAGGAGGGGCTGGGGAAATGCCAGCCCCACCACATTGGAATTTAGAATATTTTTCGATGCCAAAGTTTTGTGTTAGCTTTGTATCGTTTTGTTCCGTTGAGAAAAAAATTTTGTTCCGATCAATTTTCGAAGATATAAGCAATTTTCCGAGGAGGGGCCAGAACAGCTTTTTTGGAATTTTGAATATTTATCGATGCCAGTCCATTGAATTAGTTTTGTGCCGAATTGTTCCGTAGAAAAAAAGTTTTGTTCCTCTTTATTTTTTTAGATACAAGCAATTTTCCGATGAGCGACTTCTACTTAAGTTGGCGACATTGCCTATATCCAAATTTATGTTTTTATGTATGTGTGTGTATCAATAAAATATGTATATATGTATAAATGGGAAAAAACGTGTCAAATCATAGTCATAAAAAAGCTTTTGCGGTAATATTTACGTCTGGTTGCGTTCAAACCTGTACCGGCGCGGCGGGCGCCTCGCTAGCGAGACAGGCGACACGTGTCACTCGACCCCGGCCGGCCGACCGCTAGACGGAGAGATGCACCCTTTGCATATTTTGAAAAACAAGATAGATAATTTTATATTCTATTATATAGGTACAACTGATTATTATGTTTGTTCCACACATATGTATAAACTGAATGTGTCCGGATTACGGTTGACTTACAGGAATGCAAGTGTCACTTTCAAAACTTTTTGTATAGTTTTGGCGGTTTATTGAAATGTACAGTACAGATTGTACAGCAACATATTAATTGTTCTGAATTATTTCCGTAGATACAAGTAATTTATTCAATACGTCTGGGAAACCCCACGTTATTAGTTGGAAATTGAAGTATTTTCTTATGCCAACGTTTAATATTAGCTTAGTATCAAAATTATTCGTAGTGAAAAAGTTTTGTTCCGACTTATTTTCGGAAATACGGATTTCTATAAGCAATTTTCCTGATAGTGCTGGGAAAGCCCGGTTTATTGCTTGGAAAATCCGTTCCTTCTCGATCCCAACTTATTGTGTTAGCTTTAATATTGAATTGTTCCGTACAGATAAGTTTTGTTCCGGTTCCGTTCGTGAGATTTAGGCGCTTTTTTGCTGAGGAGAGGCTGGAGACAGGGCACGGCCTCGGTGGAAATTTGAAATTTTCTCGATGCCAAAGTTTTGTGTTAGCTGTGTATCGTTTTGTTCCGTTGAGAAAAAGTTTTGTTCCGACCTATTTTCCGAGATAAGCTATTTTCTGAGGAGGGGCTAGAAAACCTTTTTGGAAAATCGAAATTTTTTTGATGCCAAGGTTTTGTGTTAGCTTTGTATCGTTTTGTTCCGTTGAGATAAAGTTTTGTTCCGACCTATTTCCCGAGATATAAGCTATTTTCGGAGGAGGGGCTAGAAAACCTTTTTGGAAATTCGAAATTTTTTCGATGCCAAAGTTTTGTGTTAGCTTTGTATCGTTTTGTTCCGTTGAGATAAAGTTTTGTTCCGACCTATTTCCCGAGATATAAGCTATTTTCGGAGGAGGGGCTGGAAAACCTTTTTGGAAATTCGAAAATTTTTCGATGCCAAAGTTTTGTGTTAGCTTTGTATCGTTTTGTTCCGTTGAGATAACGTTTTGTTCCGACCTATTTCCCGAGATATAAGCTATTTTCGGAGGAGGGGCTGGAAAACCTTTTTGGAAATTCGAAATTTTTTCGATGCCAAAGTTTTGTGTTAGCTTTGTATCGTTTTGTTCCGTTGAGATAAAGTTTTGTTCCGACCTATTTCCCGAGATATAAGCTATTTTCGGAGGAGGGGCTGGAAAACCTTTTTGGAAATTCGAAATTTTTTCGATGCCAAAGTTTTGTGTTAGCTTTGTATCGTTTTGTTCCGTTGAGATAAAGTTTTGTTCCGACCTATTTCCCGAGATATAGGCTATTTTCGGAGGAGGGGCTGGAAAACCTTTTTGGAAATTCGAAATTTTTTCGATGCCAAAGTTTTGTGTTAGCTTTGTATCGTTTTTTTCCGTTGAGATAAAGTTTTGTTCCGACCTATTTTCCGAGATATAAGGTATTTTCGGAGGAGGGGCTGGAAAACCTTTTTGGAAATTCGAATTTTTTTTGATGCCAAAGTTTTGTGTTAGCTTTGTATCGTTTTGTTCCGTTGAGATAAAGTTTTGTTCCGACCTATTTCCCGAGATATAGGCTATTTTCGGAGGAGGGGCTGGAAAACCTTTTTGGAAATTGGAAATTCGAAATTTTTTCGATGTCAAAGTTTTGTGTTAGCTTTGTATCGTTTTGTTCCGTTGAGATAAAGTTTTGTTCCGACCTATTTTCCGATATATAAGCTATTTTCGGAGGAGGGGCTGGAAAACCCTTTCGGAAATTCGAAATTTTTTCGATGCCAAGGTTTTGTGTTAGCTTTGTATCGTTTTGTTCCGTTGAGAAAAAGTTTTGTTCCGACCTATTTTCCGAGATATAAGCTATTTTCGGAGGATGGGCTGGAAAGCCTTTTTGGAAATTCGAAATTTTTTCGACGCCAAAGTTTTGTGTTAGCTTTGTATCGTTTTGTTCCGTTGAGAGGAAGTTTTGTTCCGACCTATTTCCCGAGATATGAGCTATTTTCAGAGGAGGGACCAGAGGAGCTTTTAAGCTATTTTAGAGAGTAATTTTATGTTGTGTATATGTATATTTTAAAATAATAATACATAATACCTGAAAGAAGTATATTTTCTATTTAGAGAAGTCTATTTCTAATTTAGCATAAGTTGTGCAACATGTATTATTATTTAATAATACATGTTGCACTAATTTATGTCTCATATATCTAGCCTGATGTGTACGTAATAGTAATTAGTTTTACATTTGTCGTATGTACTATTAGCGGGGTTTGATACACATTTTATTGAAAGTTCTAAAAAGTCTAGCCTAAAAATATATCTAGCGTATACAGTTGCCAAACTTTCGCGTGTGTAACTGAAGTCGACATTGCAAACTGTGGGTTTAAATTCGGTATTTTCATTAATTAATTATCAATTATCAACTTTTAGCCCTCCTCAAAAAATAGCTTATATCTCGGAAAATAGGTCGGAACAAAACTTTTTCTCAACGGAACAAAACGATACAAAGCTAACACAAAACTTTGGCATCGAGAAAATTTCAAATTTCCACCGAGGCCGTGCCCTGTCTCCAGCCTCTCCTCAGCAAAAAAGCGCCTAAATCTCACGAACGGAACCGGAACAAAACTTATCTGTACGGAACAATTCAATATTAAAGCTAACACAATAAGTTGGGATCGAGAAGGAACGGATTTTCCAAGCAATAAACCGGGCTTTCCCAGCACTATCAGGAAAATTGCTTATAGAAATCCGTATTTCCGAAAATAAGTCGGAACAAAACTTTTTCACTACGAATAATTTTGATACTAAGCTAATATTAAACGTTGGCATAAGAAAATACTTCAATTTCCAACTAATAACGTGGGGTTTCCCAGACGTATTGAATAAATTACTTGTATCTACGGAAATAATTCAGAACAATTAATATGTTGCTGTACAATCTGTACTGTACATTTCAATAAACCGCCAAAACTATACAAAAAGTTTTGAAAGTGACACTTGCATTCCTGTAAGTCAACCGTAATCCGGACACATTCAGTTTATACATATGTGTGGAACAAACATAATAATCAGTTGTACCTATATAATAGAATATAAAATTATCTATCTTGTTTTTCAAAATATGCAAAGGTGCATCTCTCCGTCTAGCGGTCGGCCGGCCGGGGTCGAGTGACACGTGTCGCCTGTCTCGCTAGCGTGGCGCCCGCCGCGCCGGTGCAGGTTTGAACGCAACCAGACGTAAATATTACCGCAAAAGCTTTTTTATGACTATGATTTGACACGTTTTTTCTCATTTATACATATATACATATTTTATTGATACACACACATACATAAAAACATAAATTTGGATATAGGCAATGTCGCCAACTTAAGTAGAAGTCGCTCATCGGAAAGATGCTTGTATCTAATAAAATAAAGAGGAACAAAACTTTTTTTCTACGGAACAATTCGGCACAAAACTAATTCAATGGACTGGCATCGATAAATTTTCAAAATTCCAAAAAAACTGTTCTGGCCCCTCTTCGGAAAATTGCTTATATCTTCGAAAATTGATCGGAACAAAACTTTTTCTCAACGGAACAAAACGATATAAAGCTAACACAAAACTTTGGCATCGAAAAATTTCTAAATTCCAATGTGGTGGGGCTGGCATTTCCCCAGCCCCTCCTCAAAAAAATGGCTATATCTCGCGAACGGAAGCGGAACAAAACTTTTTCTATACGGAACAATTCGACAAAAAACCCAACACAAAACTTTGGCATATTGCGATATTTCAAAATCCGCCATGGTGGAGCTGGAGCGCTGGAGAAATGCACCTGGTCCACACGGTCTGCTCACTTGGCGTCTCAAATTCGTTCTTTTCTGCGCATGACGTCACTGCGAGAAGGATGTTGACACAGATACCTAGGCAACCAAATACATCCGTAAGTTTTTGACTTTTGTAGGTGATTTAGGTTAACAATTTGACAACCATGCTAACGCTTTAATTGTCAAAAAGGTTTGAACGTCACAACAACATATTAGCTACCATGACAACGAACGCTACTTCTCGCAATGACGTTAGCGCATAAAAAACTGTCATTACAACCACACAACCATGACAACAACTGGCTACTCAGGCAGCCATGAAATTATCTGAATTGTCGCCATACTAACGGTACTTCCGCTTCCTTCTCGTACTGACGTCACTTTGCGATGCGCGAGAGCAGACCGTGTTTGAGATGTCGTTTTGACATTATAGGAAACATTATGGCAATATTTTACACTAATGTAATTGCCATATACAAATGTAGTACAGTGAGATCAAAAATGATTGACCTGTCTGCTCTTATGAAATAGAGTTATACAGGCTTAACCAAAATTACCAGAACACCTAAATAATTCTCTAATCGTAAACAATCTCAATAAGTTTTCCTAACAAAAACTTGACTTCTAACAAAAACATAACTTTGACTTTAAACAAGGTATCATTTAAACATATTTTTAATGGGTGTTCAGTTTCTTTGGAAATTTGGGAACCTTTTCTTTTTTAAATAGAACACCCCTGTGTAGTTTTGCACTTTTTATTTATCAGATAAATTCCAAGAATTTTTTGCAGAAATCTTTTTTTTTCTAAAATTGATCATTGTTGAGTTACTATCAGTTAATAATAATTAGTCCCTATTACCGGAGCGCTTTAATATTCTCCAACCGTAAAAAAATCTGATGTGGCCAGGCACATGACTTTATCATACAATATATAAAATTAATTGTTTAGCTGCATGAGAATCTATTTGCTTGAGATCAGTTGTGTCTGCATTAAAATAAAACTAGCCAGGATTTAACAGATAAATAAATATTTAAATAAATAAATAATTCCTCTATTAAAATAAGACA